>JAJSOF020000017.1:149909793-150427293 GCA_025594305.2 Periplaneta americana
GCCTATACATAATAATGTAGGTTGTAATGTAAAATTAGGCATTTTATTTATGTTTTATTATTATTGTATTAAATTATATTGTGTATTCTTATTGTATTGTGTATAAAATTGTGGGCCTATTGTGTATTGTATAATTGTGTTGTGTATTGTAAATATTGCTTATCATTTCTTTATTGTGTATTGTTTATATTGTGTATACCACTGCCACTGGGTGCATGCCCACTTGCAGTGTAAATAAATACATACATACATACATAAATAATTGTAGGGAATGTATTGGTATTAGTTTATGTATTTTGTTTATGTAAAATAAACAATTTTAAATTTAATAAAATAGATATACGAATTTATGCATAGCTTAAACTTGTCATTTTATATTAAAACTAAAATGAAGAGTTTGAAAAACATAAAATAAAGAACTGTCCTATTACTTTGCATCACAAATAAGATTATCTAGGTAGGATCCAAGACTAATATGGATCAATGCTGTTTGCAGTATTGGAGTGTCATTCTGAAGACATTCTCACATTATGGCTAAGAAATCACACATCAAGCTTGTACCCCAGATAAATATTAATACGTTCTCAATTTCCTTTAACATGGGGAAGAGATTGGAAAGAGAATAAGTTTTGTTTTAATTGCTTAACTCTTCTCACTACACCGGCAATGGCCTGGGTTAATGTTGCTTTTTTCAGCGAAGTGTAGGCCTATTAAATATTTCGCTCTTATTTCAGTTTATTTCCATTAATTATGTCTGGACTTGTATTGTTTCTTTCGTACGGTTCTATTTGAGGTTCTTTTTTATAAAAACAGCCCTTGTCACTTTTTTTCGAAAATGAGATTTCGATTTTATAGGCCTACAATAGATGGAGACTTCTTCTACCGCCTGGATATATCATTTACATGAAAATCAGGCCATGTCAAGCGTGAGGGCTTGTCAAAGATACGGTGGTTCTATAAAAAATAACCCATGTCATTCGTGGTTTCGACTAAAACTGCCCATATCAATTGACATGGGTTATTTTCATTCGAATTTTGGCTACATTCTAATTGATTGTTTAGATTACTTCAATCCAGTATTACTTTCAAATACACAACAATGCAGTTTTCAGGATGTGTCTATTACTTCCTGTCATTGGTAGTGTTTTTGTTTGTAATATTGAATAATGGCTTCTAGACAAGAGGATGCTAGTTTTCCGCTGTAGAAAATAAAGAAGATGGAGAAGAAGCAAAATATTATAAAAAGATTAAAAATACGGAGGAAGAACACACGAACCATGTTGAGAAGCATGTGGAAAGAAAAAGTATTGGCGTTTATTATAGGTAAGCAGTAAATTTCTGTAATATAAACTTTAACAAGCAAGTGTTTATTACTTAATTATTAAAATGTAAAGCATAATGAAATAATTGATATGAAATATTATTATTAATAATTATATCATTGTATTATAATCAGTAAGATGGAACATTTTTTTCTAGATGCAAGAGATATCATTGCTTCGAGACAGTATACGAGGAAGATCGAGAGGCATTATTTCATAATTTCTACACATTAGAACCGAAAGATTTACAAAATTCTTATTTATCGGGGATGATAACTTTACAAGATATGAAACAGAGACGTTCCCGTAAGCTTAATATCAACCCTTCAGCATACAGGGGGAAGTTCCAGTATGTCGAAATGCCTTCATGGATTTTTAAGTAGGTTATTTTACGACGCTTTATCAACATCTTAGGTTATTTGGCGTCTGAATGAGATGAAGATGATCATGTCGGTGAAATAAGTCCGGGGTCCAGCACCGAAAGTTACCCAGCATTTGTTCATATTGGGTTGAGGGAAAACCCCGGAAAAGACCTCAACCAAGTAACTTGCCCCGACCGGGAATCGAACCCGGGCCACCTGGTTTCGCGGCCAGATGCGCAAACCGTAACTCCACAGGTGTGGATGTCTTCATGGGGTTCCATGAAATAACGCGAGGGCATCTCCATACTATACAATCATCATTGATGAATGCATAGATTTCACCTAGAGATTCTAGAGCTAAACATCAAAACCGACCTAAGTTTGTACCAGACGAAATTGAGCTACTTATCATGAATCATATTAGTTCTTTTAAACCTCGGCAGTCACATTACTCCATCAGAGATATTTCCTCTGAAACCCTATCTACCTAAAATCCTCACAATTTTATTAATATACGTAATAGGTCAGCAATTTCTCAAGAGCTCTCTTTTCGTCAAATGCATAATGCACTTGCAAAAATAAATTATAAATAAAGGATTTGAGAAAACTTTATGGTTTGCTAAGACCAAGCAGTCTTCAATGTTTTGAAACTCTTGGACAAGAAGAAGGGCTAACAATAATGGTGACGTAGACATTGATAATTCAGACAACAGCAGTAGGGAAGACAATTATAGATTCTAAAATTTAATGGTACTGGATAGGCCTATTACTCGTTTTGAAACAAGAGTGAAATGTTAGTTGTTGTAATATTACAGTGAATTAATTCTGTAAAATATGACAATGTTTGTTTTGCAAATCAAGATTTCAGGTATAACTCCCTGTAAAGTTGATTTGAATAATTTCGAGGGAAAAATTGTACGTTAAACCAAAGGTCCCGGGTTCGATACCCGGCTCCGGAACAATTTTTCCCTCGAAATTATTCAAATGTTTTTGTTCATAAATACCTAAAATGAAATATTACCAATGTTTATTACTGTAAGTGCTGTGATATTTGAGTTTTGTAATAAATTAATGTTTGTTTTGTTCATGAATACATAAAATATTACCAATATTTATTGCTATAGTGGTGTAATATTTGAATTTCGTAAAAAATTAATGTTTATTTTGTTAAAAAAATACATAAAATAAAATATTACCTACATTTATTACCGTAGTATTGTAATATTTGAATTTTGTAATAAATTAATTTTTTCAGCATGAAGAATATCTTAATCTATATTTTTAAATTTTCAACCAAAAACGACCCTTGTCACACATGCCCATCTTCATTAATTTATAATAGTCATATTTAAGCGTTAATTAATGCGAATTTCATGTTACATTATGTCACATAACCTGTAGAATCATTGTCCTAAATATCTCGTTTATACTGCAGTGTATGTAGACTGTAGAAAGTTTTTTAAGTCTCCTGAAAAATTAACTTTTTTTGACAAGAGCTGTTTTTATAAAAAAAAAACCTTCATTTTGTTCATGACATTCTATATTAAAATTAATGACGCATTGTTGAAGTCCTGAATGCCGAAACAACGTGTAAACTTCAAATGAATCCCTCAACAATAAATTTCTAGTACACGAGTTAGATGATGTGTCAACTGCAACCTGCTAATTAGTGCTTAATAATAACAAGCATCTGCCTGAACATCACGTCACGTCTACTAATGAAGCTTACTCCAGTCCAGAATTCGCTCGGTTTGGCAAGGTCAAGCTCGAGTAGAGGGCAGTGAAAATCCTGCTCCTTTCCATGTAAGTGACGTACAGTAGTCCTTATCACTCGAAGATAAGCTGGAAATTGGTATCAGTCCTAAGTGTGTGAAGGATAATATCAGCAATAAATATTTTTTGACAGATTTAAGTAAAAGGAGGTTTTTATTAGTTCCCGATAATGTTAGAATTCCATATTACAGGTAGCGTGTTAAAAGTAATTATAACCAAAGCTCGGAACTTGGGGACTTGTATGTCGTGCGCTTGAGTAAGATTACAGGTACAGCGTACACAAAGCTCACGCTGCAAGTGCTCAGGGACAGTCGTATGTACTAAGAAAGTGGTCACATCGGATGGCAAGAAGACGAACGAAGAAACTGTACCATGTCGAAGCCAATGACATTAAGAGAATTACAGGTAAATGGTCTGTCTGAGGAATGAGAAAATACGTGTTATTCGAATGGGTGTTATGGAAGTTTGAAAATGCATTTCTTAAATTTTAGGTACAGAATTTCGTGGAGGAATTCTGAGGAGATACATTATTTTCTTCTAATGCAGAGTTTATATTTTGTAAGTTGTGCCACACATAAACTAGAGACTGGAAACGGACATTCATTGAAAGACATTGCAGTCTTTTAAATTGATGGAAAATTTGTCCATAGCCATGGATCAAGTCGTAGAGGGACCTTCCCTAGTAGTGATACACTAATTGAAAACTATTTGCGAGAAAAATTTAGGATATACTTATCTTTCTCAGATACGAGATCTGCTGAAAATCGAACAGGAAACAGTGACAGTGAAAATATTCAGTATTTTATTTCGGCCCAAGACTTTATAATAAAATTTCAAACCATTTTCCAAATTTGAAATTTTTTAAAATTGAAACTTTTAAAAATGAAATTTGTAAAATTATCCATGATATATAATAGTAACAAATGTATTTTTTTACCTTCTATTTCTGTCGACTATATTTATGTTTTTATTGAATATCACTGGCTTCTGTCGGATTGTCAATTTATATTAAATGTGTATTTTTCTCTCTTTTTCTCCCTCTTCTTTATTCTTGCTCTTGTGTTATATTTATTGGTTTCAATTAAGTTACTTACTGCATTTAGTAAACTGTCCTTGTAAATTTTATGTTATATTATTGACTAAGACCACACCGTACACGAGCCTGGCTCTTACGGTAGTGGCTAGAAACATTTTTATTTTATAAATGTAATTTGTACTCACTAGGTAGCTAGTTAAAATAAATCAAATAAAAAAAATTAAGTTTGCTTCCGTCACTTCATGTGACGTGGAAATAAGTTTATTTCGTTTCTAATCATGTTTAACTAACAGACGAAGAATTTATGGGTTCGAAAATCTTCGAATGTATGCAGTCATACACTGTAATAAAATGTACAGAGCAGAACTGTAAATTTGATGTATTTTGCATGTTTATATATATGCTATAAAATTACTGTTTCAACCTATCATAATCTTATCATTATGTTGTTCCAGCCAGGAACCACTTTTATAGCAGACCTGACAGTACCTCTGTGCTGGAAGCGGGAGTTTGTTGACATCGGTCGCTTAGCCACGTTCAAAGACACAAGTCCCCAAGTTCCGAGCTTTGATTATAACACTCGTCAACAGTCATTTTGCTCCAGACATAAAACTAACAAATTCTTACTAATTTCGATCTCCTGAATTAAAAAATAAAGAGCAAAATGTTCCATCAATTCGGGTTTTCGAGGTGCACAATATAATTCATTTTATATGCATTCTATTTAAAAAAATCACCGTGTTTCGTGTGTAACTACTTTGTTTTACAATTGTGACGATCCATTATGTCAAAACAATATTAGTTTAAGTAGGCCACCATGTTAGAAGCTTTTGTAGAAACGGAAATTATTGTATTGCCCTTTTACGAGTCTATTTGGAGGGGGGGAAACAGGTTCGCAGTATGAATTCGCTTGAGTTTACCTGACATTACTTGAGATTTGCACTTTTTTCACTGTGAGCTTTAATGACATTACTGTAGTTTATATTTTGCAATAGACCACCTTGTCAAAACGACTTCTAGAAGCTGAAATTGTTTTATTGCCCTTTTCGGTTACGTTTGGAGGGGAAGAAACAGGTTCGCCGTATGAAAACGCTTCAGTTTACCAGGAGATTTCCGTGGTGTTAGTATTCTGTGTAAGACGTGTATTTCTTTAAAGTGTGCTATAAATGTAATATTCAAAGTACGAATGGTTTATATGTGCCGATTTGAAGATTGTGGCATTGCTTCTTGGAATGCAATTAGGCTACACAAAATTTTGCTGTTTCTGTGCGAATGGGGCGCTCGAGATAAGCATTACAAAATAAAACGAAGAAAAATATTATACATCAACCCCTTGTACCTCAAAGTAAAGCAATTTTACCCTCTTCACACATTAAGCAAGGGTTAATAAAGAATTTTGTTAAAGGGATGAATCATGAAACTGAAGCATTTAAACGTATCCAGGAAAAATTTCCTCCTATTAGTGACTTGAAAATGAAAGAGGAGTTTTCAATGGACTATTACACTTTTACTACGTCATACTACTTTTGACCAATAAAACGGTACGAAAGGACGTATTTCAACCAATCATGGCTGCTTATCGCACAATTTTATCGCGTCCTTAGCATTTGTTTATTTTTATCACTACCCTATCATTTGTTTCTTTGTTTGCCAACATTTCAAACTGCACTGGTTTGGACGTCAAAAAACAGAACATTACAAACCAATCCGGTCGATGCACAGCACCTTCAAATATGACTCGCATTGGCATTCAAGAACAAGAATTAATGAAGATCGCTGGTCATATATGAAGAGCACCATTCGGAAATCCTGAATAAGTTGAGGGATACACCATGTACATCAACAAGTTCACTTCTTTTACGTACACGTCCAATATAACATCAACTGAACCACCAACCACTAAAACATTGAAATTTGAAAATTATACTTTCAATAATTGTTTCTTTTAAAATTATTCGTGTTTATGTTTTATTTCATCATCATTAATTAAAACGGTCCTTGTTTATTTCACCATCTCTAATTAAAATTTTCTAACATTTGTTTATATTATTTAGGTTCTGCTATATGATATTATGGATAGTCACGTATCAGACATTGTTTAATACCGATATTTATTAAACAGCTGTCAAGTGACGTTGATTACTGGGATCCGAATGATTGAAGTGGAATCCAAATGTTTTAATAAAAATGAAACTGAATCAACAAAGCCTTCATGACTAGTAACAGTCTACAGACTTCAATGAAGATTCCATATTTGGCACCATTGATGACAAGAAAACATAATCATAAAACACAACTGCCATCTAGCTTAATGTTGAGATGGTACATTAATACATTTGAAGACCATTTTATTTTCGTAAGCCAATTAATATTTTATTGTATTCGAGTACTTTGTTACCGGTACTTCTAATCTTTATATACTTTCTTCTAATCGTGTTCCACTCGCAGATTTATCGATAAAATCAAAACCTCTAGTGAGATTACTACGTCATACTACTTTTGACCAATAAAACGGTACGAAAGGACATATTTCAACCAATCATGGCTGCTTATCGCACAATTTTATCGCGTCCCTAGCATTTGTTAAATTTTATCGCGTCCCTAGCATTTGTTTCTTTGTTTGCCAACATTTGAAACTGCGCTGGTCTGGACGTCAAAAATATATATAAAATTACAAACCACTCCAGTCGATGCACAGCAGTTTCAAATATGACTCGCATTGGCATTCAAGAACAAGAATTAATAAAAATCATTGATCATACCTATGCATGTTCTGAAATCCGATTTACAAATAAATGAAGAGCACCATTCGGAAATCCTGAATAAGTTGAATACACCATGTAGGCCTAAATCAACGAGTTCCACTTCTATTATGCACACATCCAATATAACATAAATTGAACCACCAACGACATTCAAATTTGAAAATTGTACATTCAATAATTATTCCTTTTAAAATTATTCATGTTTATTTTTTATGTCATCGTCGTTAATTAAAACTTTTCTAACACTTGTGTATATTAGTTAGGTTATGTTATAGCTTCTGCTATGAGAGGATAAAAAGAACTACTGCTATATGATATTATGGATAGTCACGTATCAGAGATTGTTTAATATTAAGATTTATTGAATAGTAATCATTACAGTGTCTGTATAAAGACACTACTGCCATCTAGCACGCATCTAGCGTAATATTTGTAATGTTGAGATGGTACAATAATACATTTGAAGACAGTTGTATTTTCGTAAGTCAATTAATATTTTATTGTATTGGAGTACTTCGTTACTTCTAATCTTTATATGCTTTCTTCTAATCGTGTAATAGTCAATTAAATCCCACTCGAGTTTTGATTTTCTCTAGATAAATCAAAACGTCTAGTGAGATTACTGTTGATAAAAAATGAGAGAGCTAATAAAGAACAAAAATCACTGTGGGAAGCTTGGATATCGTCCACATCGAAAAGTTTGTTATTATGTTTTCCTATGAAAGTACAGCGCGAGGCATATATGTAATGAGGAAAGCTTTTCTTAAACAGTAAAGCAGTAGAAATTCTGCACTACGAGTACATTAGGGATACACCGCGAAGTGGAACACATCACTAAGTTTTGGAAATGAAAGTACAGTTAGCTATGTCTTATTTCTGTTTCTGATTAAAGTGGAGAGTATGGCATGTTAAGAGTAGTAATTAATGAATGACATGCAATCCTATTTTCTCTTAGCATTCCGACATTCCGAAATTAGTCTCAGTTCACAATACATTTTCCTATGACCTACTCAAAGTGTACCGCATGTGTCTATTACCACTTTAATATTTCAGAACTCGCGATTACAAATCAAAAACCACAAACGAGTGGTCGCACAGATCTGTAGCTGCTGTCGATGCCGAGATATTACTGAGAGAGTTCGCGTGGCATTACAAATTTTTTATTCGCAACTTCGGCGGCCTCATACACATAGCATGGACAGGTGGAACTATTTGGTGCAGTCACACGAATTACATTTGTTTATGGCCTAACTACTACTAACATTTGCATTCTTCTATGGTGATAGTTGATTCTTTACAATCCCAACATTGAGAGATATCAGACTTCTTTTATAAATTTCACTGTTTAAATAGATACAAATTTACATAGAATAGCAACATGAGATTGTAAAAATATATAATATATTATTTATTTTTAAGAAAATCTGTTTTTAACGTGATATACATTTTAAACATGTCACTAGCTTCTACCTATCCATGCAATCTGCATTAGTAGAAGTAGGGATATTATGCTCTACGTTCTTGGAGTCTTTATTCACGCGCTCCCTAATTAAAAGTATACCGTGTATTTCATTAGTGTTGGGATCAATAAGCTCCTCGAACACCAAGAATTTTTGGAACATTAGCTGGTCTTTAAAAAACAGTATTAAAAGCTCTCCGATAGAGCATTAGAAGTCTAGGAAGCGTGTGGGGTAAAATGTCACGTTATCAAGCAGTATAACATGTTAACAACAAATGGAATATAGTGTGAATCTTCATACTCTGCTCACACCTTCACTTCTTTCATTGTAACTGCGGTACCATAATGTAACGCCTAGTTTCATGGGACGATTTCAACCAAAGAGAGAAGATACCAGAGTAGCTGGAGTTGACCCATACTCGCTGATTGTTAGTAATCACTAGAGGGTGGAACCGGGGTACTTTAGCAATCAATGTACGCAAGCACTGACTATAGCTTTTACACACTCGGCACTGGACACACACTGCGGACATAAACAAAGGTAGTACAGTCTGGTTATGGTTGAAAATAAAGTACAGGGACATCATTTTATTTTTACTAACATTTTTAATATTAACCTGTCTATACCTTTAGAGAACCGGAAACACCGCTTGCTCCCCCCTCCAAGACTGGAGTTCGATGATACTGGCGTAAAACACAAATCACTCTACTAGGTATAGGAAGGAAGAAAAGTAGTTCATCCATTTACGTAAACTAGGAAATATCGCGATTTTGAGTTTGATAATTTTCATTAGGTTTTTCTTTAATCAAAGTACAGTACTGTATTAAGAATAAGTGTTTTTACTCACGAAGTGAGTTATCCATGCGAACGTATTCATTATGCGGTGTATATTATACTGTCTACAGCACATTAGCGTACAATATAGAGAAAGAAGTTAAATTGAAAAATAATCATAATATGAATATTTAAACACAATTTTGAAAATGGTGGCCGTTCATTTCGTTACAGGCTTCAGTTCTTTTGTGCATATTATCGCACTATAGACTATTGCATCTAATTCCAATTGCCAGTTTCGTCCTTCGTACTAGTAACTCATGTTGAAATAATTCTGTACCTACTCTACGTACTGTAAATTCAATCTTCACTTCTGCCCGACCCGAAAATATAAAATTACTCAGACATGCTATCTACTGTCCGTCCAAGTGGTTATGCCGCAGGATTGTAGAAAGGGAGGAAATCACTTGACAGTTAATTACTTAACGAGGCCCTTTTATTTAAGTTAAATTAAACAGGTGTATAATATTACGTAAACGCCCAATTCCTAAGAGAAATTAATGTTTTCAGAAAAGAGCTAAGACAGCCCAGCTTTTACAGAGGGGCGAGCAGAAGCAGGTGGGGGAAATCGGGATGCGACGTAGGCAAACGGACAGTACCTGTGCGAAAATATTATTCAATATTGAAAGCTCTTTCGTCACTGGAAAACGCGAACATATTTCTGGAACGTACTATACTCAGTAACTCAGTACTGCTTACTATCTGCGGTCTTGGTTCTGCGTGGAGTTGGAACTTCCTTAGTAGAAGGGGTGGGAGTGAAGTACATTAAAAAACTCAGGTACAATAAAAATTGAAGTAAAAATAAAATGATGTCCCTGTACATGAATACATACATTATACATGCAAGGTTCCGTCCTCTTCGGTTTTGCTCCTGGCATTACAATGAACAACGAAATAACATCCGAAGATTTGCGAACTGAAACGTCCTGCGGCGATCACTCAAACAGTTTTTATATTTTGAGAACGACCGTTCAACATCACAGGATGTCAATGGTGAATGCAAATAATCCGAATGGTGTTTCGACATTGCACTTGTACACGTTACCAAATACAGTACAGCGTCTCGTTTAGGCACAGTGAAAACGTAAACAAAGTGCAGGTAACGTATGGGAGAGGACGAGCCTACGATGAACACGAGGGATGCATAAGGTTTTAGTTACAACATTTATGGCGATTTGAAATTATATTTTTCAAAAACACACAAAACAAAAGAACACAAATTGCATGACCTTATCGTACACACATTTCAACAAACAAGCAATTTGTAATGTTGAAATAATTCAATATAACAAATCAAATTTTGCTACTAAGTCTATATCATGTTGTTTGAAGCAGCATTTTTAAGGTCATAAATTTCATTCTCTGCATGACTAACATACTATCATCGTCTTCTGTGACCGAATTAACAAAACTACAGTACTGTATATTGGTCTGAAGTGAGAACACTATTTCCTAAACATAATAGTTATCCCTTCTCATAGTTAAATTTATTCAGATACAGTATAGAAGATGGTGATATTATATTAGTCATACAGAGAATGAAAATCATGACCGTAGAAATGCTGCTTGAAAACAACATGATATAGACTTAGTAGCAAAATTTGATTTGTTATGTTGAATTATTTCAACATTACAATTCATTGTTTGTTAAAATGTGTATATGATAATGTTATGCAATTTTTGTTCTTTTATTTTGTGTGTTTTTGCAAAATATAATGTTAATTAATATAATTAACAGCAACTAAAACCTTGTGCATCCATCGTGTTTATCGTACAGCTCGACCTCCCCCACACGTTACCTGCACTTTGTTTACGTTTTCACTGTGCCTAAACAAGACGCTCTACTGTACACGTAAACACTGTGACAAACAACCTCGACACTAACGTCAGACAACTGTTCACTATGACTGCGCACAGTACTCTGCTGGCTTAGGTTCGGTTCCTAAAGCGCGCAACGGGACGGCTGACACGTCATTTTGCGGTCTTAACAGAATGTACCTACGAGAGTAACGTCACATGTCTAAGCTTCGTTGTGCATCAAACTATTGCCGCCGTAAAGGTACCCCAAGCCCGCAGTCTAGTAATCACTCATGAGCAGACTGCGGTGCATTAAGTTACGAACGCACTGACCACTGTCTTGTGTAGATCGAGGGGAATGGGAGATGAAGAGTGCAGTTACTCCATTCCCTACACATGTATACATAAAATAGTAGTAGACAAAACAAATGTTCACGTTTACAAATATAATAGGATACAGTGCATTTATAGTACAAAAAATAATTGAGTACATTACATGTTTCAATTTACATTATACAGGGACATCATTTTATTTTTATTTCAATTTTTATTGTACCTGAGTTTCTGAATGTACTTCACTCCCATACCTTCTACTAATGAAGTTCCAACTGTCCTTCACACAGAATGAAGGCCGCATATAGTAAACAGTACGTTCCAGAAATATGTTCGCGTTTTCCAGTGACGAAAGAGCTTTCAATATTGAATCACATTTTCGCACAGGTACTGTCGTCCGTTTATCTACGTCGCATTCCGATTTCCCCCACCCGCTTCTGCTGCGCCCCTCTGTAAAAGCTGGGCTGTCTTAGCTCTTTTCTGAAAACATTAATTTCTGTTGGGAATTGGACGTTTACGTAATGTTATACAACTGTTTAAAATAACTTAAATTAAAGGGCCTCGTTAACTAATTAAATGTCACGTGATTTCTCCCCCTTTCTACGACCCTGCGACAAAACCACTTGGACGGACAGTAGATAGCATGTCTGAGTAATTTTATCTGTGCGGGTCGGGCAGAAATGAAGATTGAATTCACAGTACATAAGGTACTCTTTTATAGAGTAGGTACAGAATTATTTCAACATGAGTTACTAGTACGAAGGTCGAAACTGATAATTGGAATTAGGTACAATAGTCTATAGTGCGATAATATCCACAAAAGAACTGAAGCCTGTATCGAAATGAACGGCCACCACTTTCAAAAGTGTTTTTATCTCTCCCTGACCACGCCAGAGACTGTCGGACAATATCAAAATTCAAATTTAAATTAAAAAATCACATTCTAGTTCGTGGAATTGTTTGTTGAACACATGTCAGGTTGCGCAACTTCACCTTAACCCATGACATATAGTAAATATTGTAACTATGCTGTTGTAAAATTGAAAATTTATATGTAATGTATTTATTATTATTATTATTATTATTATTATTATTATTATTATTATTATTATTATTGTCAGTTATCAATATCATCATTGCTATCTCTGTTTTCTTTCTTTTTGTTGTATTAGCTCGATGAGAGCACTATAATGTACTTTTGACTCTGTTGATCCTCTATAGGGCTTTAACTTAATTTGTATCATTTTCATCAGTGTTTGTATTTCTTTTTTTTGTATTTATATGTGCTATCTGGTAGGATGGCAGAGAAGGCCTTATGGCCTTAATCCTGTCAGATTAAATAAATTATTAAATTAAATTAAATTAAATTAAATTAAATATTATGATTATTGTTCAATTTAACTTCTTTCTCTATATTGTACTCTAATGTGCTGTAGACAGTACTTATTCTTAGTACAGTACTGTATTTTGATTAAACAAAAACCTAATGAAAATTATCGAACTCAAAATCGCGATATTTCCTAGTTTACGTAAATGGATGAACTACTTTTCTTCCCTCCCATACCTAGTAGAGTGATTTGTTTGTGTTTTACGCGAGTATCATCGAATCCAGTCATGGAAGGGGGGTAGCAAACTGTATTTCTGGTTCTCTAAAGGTATAGCCAGGTTAATATTAAAAATGTTAGTAAAAATAAAATGATGTCCCTGTACTATACAAGTTTTAACAATATAAAATAATAATTTGTAGTGTGAGCAGAAAAGAAAAAAAATATATACAGTACTTACATAAAATACATTTCCTCACAATATTCAATGCACCGAATTGCAAGGTACATTCGCAGCTTTTTTCAAGAAACTATTTGAAATATTGTTGAAAGGGATAGGCCTATTGGCATGTACCAGCATATACACAAATCTTGATGAAATCCTTTTTTATGTTTTATGTCTGGTTTTGATGTTGAAGACCAATTTTGACTGTATAATTAAATACTTTTGATGTATCTTTTGCTATTACACTGCTTTTGAAACAGTCGAGTTCTATCTGTCCTAACACTTTTTTAATAATTTGCAAGATTCATATCTAACATTAGTGCGACCGTTAATGGAATACGGAACTACGTGTTGGGATCCCTATAGAATATATCAGATAAATTCCTTAGAAAGAATCCAGTATAGGGCACCTATATTTGTTAAAGGTAAAAGAGAAGATGGGAACGATACGATAAAAGAACTTAAATGGGAAACTTTGGAAAACAGACGTAGGAAAACTAGAATAACATCATTGTATAGAGCACATCTAGGTCAGAAAGCATGGGTAGACATAACGGCTCGGTTAGAAAAGCCAACGTACTATGGTAGGAACGATGATGATTTTAAAATCAAATGTAGGAAACAGAAAACGGATGTAGGTAAATTCTCATTTTTAAATAGAACTATAAATGATTGGAATGACCTACCTGCAGCGGTCTTTGAGGGCTGTCCTTCCTTAAGGAGATTCAAGAAAAATTTAAAGAGTTGTGTATAAAGTGAAAATTAAAATTAAGGTGACATTCAACATTTAATTTTTTAAGGTGACATGTATTTATCTAGCCTGACGAGTTTACTTCCTTCGTTTGAATTGTAAATTATTTAAAAATAGCGTGTAAGAGGGCCTTAGACTAGAAATGTTTAGTTTAAATGTAGTTCTGTTTATAAGTATGCATAAGAATGCAATTATTTGACTTATTTGAACTGTTGTATCAGTGAAGCGAGGTGAGTCAGTGAAGTTATAGTTTTACAGTGCAGTGAACAGTTCCGATCAGTGATAATTTATAGCGTCAATGAAATGTGTTCTATAGTGTCAGTGAAATGTGTTACAGAGTGTCAGTGAAATGTGCTAAAGTGTCAGTGAAATGCGTCATAGTGCCACTACAGGGAATGAGATGAGAGTAAAGTGAAAGACTATTGAAACTTATGTAGAACCTATACATAATTACGTAGGTTGTGTTGTAAAATTAGGTGTTTTATTTTATGTTTTATTATTATTGTGTTAAATTGTATTGTGTATTCTTATTGTATTGTGTATAAAATTGTATATGTGTTGTAAATTGTATTATGTATTGTAAATTTTATTGTGTATTGCTGATCATTTTAACTGTGTATTGTTAATATTGTATATACCACTGCCACTGGGTGCTTGCCCACTTGCAGTGTAAATAAATACATACAGATTCAGTGTTTTTTTTTCCCTTTAATAAGAAAATATTACTTTGCGAACATCTCTATAAGTTCGTTCTGAAGGGAACGCTTAGTGCTCTTAATTTTCGACATGTTCCTCAATAAGCTAGTTAGAATTATAAAACAGCGAAATTAACACTAACAAAAATATGCATGTATAAATAATCAAATAAATAAATAAATGAAAATAAATAAAATGCACTTGTTTACTGACAGGATCTCAAGTACATATGTTGATTGCAAGGACTCACGCCAAGCAGAATTAGAAAGGCGATAATGTAATTTCTTACGAAACCAACTGTACTCTTACAGTGCCATCCCACCCCACGGGTTATGACATCATGTATACTCCGTGCGTTCCAAACTTCAGTCTCGCAAATCGGTGACTCTAGGCAGCAGTCTGCTCATTAATAATGTACAGCTGTCAAAAAAAAGTGGCCGCACTCGTGAACAGCGAATATTTTCAAAGTCCACTTCGGGTCGCGGCGATGTTACACGATGCATGTGCTTGTACAAGCAGTTCCGGAACAATGAAAGTGTTCCATGTCTGCGCCTCGTAGGCCAGCGGTAGAGTGCTTGTTTAATGATTCAAAGGTTGTGGGTTCGGGCCTTCTTCAAGTTTTCATTTTATTTTTTAATCGTTCTTTAGCGATTTAAATGCTATTCAAATTATCATTTATATTCAGTTATCGTTCTTCATGGACATCACGTTATTTATATTTTGTTATCGTTCTTTAGAGATATGAATAAAATTCAAGTCGTCATTTGTTTTCTGTTATCGTTTTATAACGATATGAATAACAATTATTATTATTGTATCTCCAATGGTGGTTAGCCCTATTTTACATATGTATGTTGGGGCAATAGTTTCATACACAAAAAAAGATGAGCATAAAGAGAAATAGAAAACAAAATTAAATTAGCTTACGCGATGTAAACAAAACATAAACAATCCGTAAATTAGGCATTGCGATTGCAAAACAAATATCAGGTATCAATTTGAAACATACAAAAACATTAACAACACACATACGTAACACTTCTATAACACAAATATGCAGCTTTCCATACCATACATAATAAATTAATACACAATAGTCACACAAACACAATCAAACTATAATTACGACATTGCGACGACATCAAGCATTCCATAACTGACTCACATACATAACAAATCAAGCATCCGTTGCAACACATACACTTCAACATAGTAACCACACTTTAAAAGTTACAAATTTGGCTCCAAGAAGAATAAATAGGACACTGTTACTAATTACTATTCTTCTACAATTTCTTAAATACATCTGTAATAAATCTGTGAAATTCCCATATGATTAATATTCACGTTTTTTATATTGTTATCGTTCTTTAGCGATATAGATAATATTCAAGTTATCATTTATATTCTGTTTTCCTTCATTAGCATTATAAAATAATATTCAAGTTATTTATGTTGTTATTGTTCTTTCGCAATATAAATCATCTGTATTTTATGTAAGTAATTATTATAACACAAATAAACATCTTTCTTTGTAAAATAGGTTATTTTATTTAGATAATTAAATAAGTATTATATAATATCTTATATTAATTAAACAAACCGATATTTATAATTTATATTCTGTTATCGTTCTTTAGTGATACTGTATAAATAATATTCAAGTTATTTATATTGTAATCGTTCTTTAGCGATATAAAGAACATAAATTTAATATTAGGTTTGGAAAAATCCAGCTGCATAATACTGCTATTAGTTTTTCTTTTTGTATTATTACGTTATACTATCTTGAACCACAATAAAATGAAAAGGAGTAACGAGGAATTGAACCTGAGACGTTGACATCTAAATTCCGACGTTCGTCCGCTGAGCTACGAGGGCAAAAGTGTGGAAACATTTTCGGAAAAATTGGCCCAATCACACTCTAAGATTTTCTGATGATTCGTAGAAGCTAGTCCAGGATGCTGGGGGCAAAGGCTAATTGAGATTTCCCGGTCTCTGATCGGGTCAAACATCCTGATAGAATTAATATTTAACCCTTGCCGTGACTTTCGGTGAAGTCCGGAGGGCCCAATTAGTCAAATCCACTCTCATCATATCCACGCTTGGGCCCCCTGGAATTGAATAATATGCGAAAGAGATAGAGGTGTGCGGAAAGCAACGGGATGTTACCACATTTAGACCTATCCTTACCAAGAAAAACTGCAAACATGAACAAAGGAAGCTTTTAATAGAAGAAGAAGGATCTTCTGCGGACCTCTGGAAAAAGAACTAAGGAAGAGACTGGTGAAGTGCTTTGTGTGGAGTGTGGCATTGTATGGGGAAGGAACATGGACATTACGAGGAAATAAAGAGAAACGAATTGAAGCATTTCAAATGTGGATGTGGAGAAGAACGGTGCGTGTGAAGTGGACAGACAGAATAAGAAATAAAATTGTGTTTGAAAAAGTGAGTGAAGAAAGAATAATGCTGAAACTGATCAGAAACATAAAAAGGAATTGGTTGGGTCTCTGGTTGAAAAGAATAATAGACGACATTAGGATATGTGGATCATATGCGGAGACTAAGAGGAAGGCAGAAAATAGGAAAGTTTGGAGATTGCTGGGTTTGCAATGAAAGACCTGCCCATGGACAGAACACTTATGTATGTATGTTCAGAATGCCTGGAATATCGTGTCTAAGAACAGTCGCTATTTGCAAAGACTAGTCAATTCCATGGCCACTCGACTGCAAGATGATCGAGATAAGAGGAAGATAGACTAAATATTGAATTGTGGCTTTTTGTTTTGTTTTTTGAACGCTTAATTGTTTGAATGTTTTAAGGCCGACGCCAGTAAATTTGTTTTGTTTATGCCACGAAAAATATTTTTATTGAGAATAAAATCTTTTTTCTTTCCATTTGCAGCCACAATATCATAATGATAAAGTCATGGCATAATATATTAATGAACCTGATGTTAATTACTAAAATAATCGTAAAAGAGAAAGGAGCCATTATGTATAGTTTGTCTCTCTCAAAAACAGAACATAAAAGAATATAAAAAAACGAGGTTATAGTCGAACGCAGGACCTCATGAATAAGAGGTCTGAACGCTACCATTACGCTATCGAACAACACACAAGATACTTCAATTATAACTGTAGATATCAGACAACATGGTCCAACAAAATGTAACATCGCCTGTCTCGGATTATAGCGAAGATACCCGAAGGGAACTTTGTTTCAGGAGAGCGGCCACTTTTTCTTATGACAGCTGTACAAGCGATAGACGAGAAGGCGTCCTTTGCAGTGAATTAGTATAAACAAGTAGGTTTGTTAGATCTTGTAAAGTGTAATTTATGATATTAATTCACTACCCTGCGTATTTCAACTTTGTGTTTGTTGCCTAAACTAAGTAATGTGATTTTATATCATGTCGATGTGCTGAATCCGAATTTTCAATCCGTTTGCTTCTATCACGTCAGGTTTGTTTGCAAAATCACTTTAAATATATTTTGTAATTACGTGAATTTCATCACAAACGTTTTCATTTCACTTTTTTATTTTAAATTCAAAAACAATATTTAAAAGACACAACTTGCTGAAATTATGTGTATGGTTGTTCATACATGTCGCTAGAGTGTTTTTGCTTTGTTTTGTCTTGTTTACTTCACTATTGAATGTATAAATTAACACAATATATCACACAAAATATTACACCACTTACTTCTTCGTTCAGGAAGTCCTCCTGTTCCTCTTTCTTTTATGTTTCTCTTCAGGTATTTCACGCTTTAACATCCAACAATAATATCCAAGCATACTAATGCTCCCGCGTCCCTGGTACCTTCTTTCGAACTCCTACAGGTCCTTGTGAAATCGTTCATCTTACTCTTAGCTGAAAAATCCAAGATTTTCGGCGAAATAATCTAGCTGAGAAAACAGAAAATTTTGATACTCATCTTACAACCAAATTCCTTGTATGCTTCAAGCATGTTAGCCACAATGTTTCGGTAATTAGGATCCTTGTTGCCAAGAAATTTTAAAACAACTTCACAAAACAACATCCATGCTGATTTCTCCTTTTCATCCATACTGTTTTTAAATGCTGTTTTCTTATGTCAGGACCATGAAATATATATCTTCTTTCAATTTCCTTCAGGTAGTAGTAGGAATTTTTCACATATATACTTAAAACAGCCTCCTTCCTTATCTAAAGCTTTTATAAGCTGTTTCATTAAGCCAAGCTTGATGTGGAGATATGGCAGCACAACTTTAGAAGAACTCACAAGGCTTTGGGGCACACCATTCTTACAACCGACTTCCAAATTTTGTCGAGGTGGCCAGTCTTTCATAGTCCAATGATCAACTCGTGCCCTACTATCCCACATGCAAAGAATGCATGGAAATTTGGTAAAACCAGATTGTTGACCCAGCAGCATTTTAAGAACTTTGAAATCATCACAAACTTGTCAGTTGTGTTCCTATAGTCTAGTCGCAATAACAGCAGTTGCAAATTTGTGTATGATTTTTTGAGGATCACTGAATAGACAACGGGCACTGAACCAAAAATGTTTCCGTTATGAAGGAGGAAATCCTTTAAACTTCGCTTGGAAGCATCAATGAACAGTCTCCATTCACTTAGGTCATAGTTTGGAAGTCCAAGTTTTAGCATAAATTCTTTCACATTACAGCAATATACAAGATTATCATCTTCGGAGAAAAAGTATTTAAAACCTATTTCACGTTGTCAGTACAAAGTTTGTTTAAGATTTTCTGGTCGCACAGGGATTGGTACATTAGGCACAAGTAAAATGACTGACCGAACAACTGAATACACAATTTGATTTTTATGTTTAGAATCGTACCCCTTCACATCACACGAACAGAAGTAGCAGTCATTACTATGGTTCGACTGCTCTCTCCAAACCATAGGTACTCCAAAAGATAGCAACGGTCTTCTTCAATTCATCAAATGACGAAGTTCTTCAGTGCATACTCTACATACTTTATGTGGTGCCCAAGCTTTACTTTGGTCTCCAAGTTTGATTCCAAAATAGGCATGGTATGACTTTTTCACAAAATCTGTAATAATACACCTCTGCTTAGCCAATCCTACATAAGTTACATAACAAAAGTGGTCTGGATTATTTAGACATCCTCGATGCAACATATTAAATACTTTCTTAGGCCCAATTGTATAAATCTCCCTGACTAAAGATCAACTTTGATCGAAGATCGAAAAGTGAACTGAGTTCAGACACTTCTTCTATTGTATAAAACTTTCCTGCGATCAAATTACCTTGGTTCAAATGAAATCTAAGTTCACGTGAAAAGGATTTGGCAACATCGCATAAACAGGTGAAAAACGTGATGCGCGGACAGGTTTGTTCAGTGTTGCCAATCTAGCGACTTCAACTCTTTTTCAACAACAATTTCTTTTAACTTTTATATTGCTTAAATAGGAATTTAGCGACCTTTTTAGCACCCCATACTGACAAAATTTAATCTTTCTTTGTCGATAATGAGAAATCTAGCGACTTTACAACTACTTTTTGACGACTTTCCGTAAACTCTGTTGGAGACACTGGTTTTTGTGCAATGTAAATAATGGCGGACAATAAGAAGAAGGTTACTGTTCTCCGAGTTGTTATCATGTTATGGTGTTTGATACTGCTAAACATAATAAAGCTTTATAAAACGACAATTTTCGTTTAGTAATAGAGTTAATTGAAAATTTATGAATGTACCTATCATATCCATTAATAATTAATGGTTGTTATAAACATAATATAATTATAGGTTATGTTATTTGATACTGCTGAACACGATAGAGCCTTATAAAATATAAGATTGTTTGTGTATTAAGGCAAGAAATTGAAAGAAATATATATAAATGTACCTATCATATCTATTAATATTAATAATAATGGATATTTTATTTGCACAATCTGTCACTCGTATATTTCAAACAGAAAAGAAATAACTGAACTTGGATCATCTAACTTAATCGGAGAAATTTCTTCAGTCAAAGTTGACTTTAGTCTGAGACAAATTAATCTCAGATTAGACTTTATACAACACAAAATTCCAAGTTCAGCTGAAACAAGGATCAATTTAACCTCTGATCTAAGATTAAATGGTTTATACAATCGGGCCTTACTGAACTAAAAACTTTCAACATTCTACTCCACAATTAAGCTTCAAACAGATTTCGTTTCGTTTCCAGATGAAACGCAGACTAATGAAATGTGAGAGAAACTAGACGAGTTGAGTTCAGTCTCTCACCAAGGAGTGCTGACATTTCTATCTTTCACAAATAAAAATAATGACAAGGCTGCACGTTATTTCGCCCGAACTTCCTTATGTGCTTGCATCCCTATCTGCTAAGAAACATCCAGTGTCCTTGGTTTTCAATATAAACAGCTTAAAAATATGTTGAATACATTTTGTTTTCATGTCCTAACATACTAAACCTACATATGTTAAAGTATTACAGTTTAAATAATTACGCTATAAATTGTCGTAATATATTATAAGAAAATTGAAATAACAAAAAAATGGTACGTGATCGGAACTTCTTGGCTTTGAATTTGATTTCAGCATGCTAAAAATACCCTAAAAACATTAAAACTTTGGAGGCAGGAATTTCATCGCAGATTAGTGTTATTACTCTATACTGTAAGTCAGTCTTGCGATGGTGACTAATAATTGCGAGCTAGAGCTCTCTTATGCCCGCTGCGCGCGCGCGGAGCTCTTTTACCTGTAAACATTGTTAAAGGATGTACAGATCTTAGAACACAGCGCATCATGACGGAACGGAAGCGCTTAAAGCTTTCAAGGAAGAGTGGAAGATACAATACTTATGCTTCGAACATGGTGATGAAGTCCAGTGTTTGTTGTGTAAAAAAAAATATCATTTGCAAAAAAAAAAAAAAGCAACATAGAACGGCATTATGAGACGCAACATGAAAAAAATATAGACATTATTCAGGAGAAGAGAGAAATAAATTCATTTCGGAATTGACATCGAAGGTAAATTAATTTACATTTGGGTCAATAGATTGTATCTAGATTCCTTTTATTTCTTTATTTTAAATGTATTGTTGTTGTTTTATTTCTTGTTTGTTTCTGGATATTTACTTTTATTAGACTACGTGTTTCTTTAATTCAGAAATAATATTTTATCTTTGATTGCACTTTAACTTATACTATTACTAAGCTCGAAATGCTAATTCACTTTTATTCCAATAACTATTTTCAGGATTTTGAGCAAATATGAACTAAACATTTTGAAAACTTTGATGTAAAGAGCTTTTTTAGTAACGTCAATATAAAATATACTTAAAAATATAATTTAAAAACTATTACACCTAATTGCACCAAATTTTGTACAGATGATATTATTATAGATCTGTTTACATAGTTTAAATTTCACAAATTTTGGCCGAAATTGTGGAAGTTTTAAAAGTCATACATATCCCCTTAAACGATTGACCCCAAAAATTACGATGGGTCTCAATATCTTAATTTAATCAATTTATTTTTTCGTGTTACGTGCATCTCACAAATCACTCTAAGAAAACTCATTACATAATCACGACTGGTAAGTAAGAACTACATTTTCACAATCACACAATCAATATACTCTATTTCAATCAATAATGCCATTATTATTTTTTCAACAAATACTCAAAAGTACTTGGAGATCACACACGTCGAGCAGGTAGACCCTATTAGGTTCTCCTAACCAATGAAGTGAAATATTTACATAATAAACAATTGCTTTTAACAAGAAAATGGTTTACATACAATTAACTTTTCCTATTTCTCTTTTTGTTCCTAAAAATCCCTTCCCTTTGCGATTTGTTTATATATGTACATGTATATTAAATAACTTAGTAATTAGCCCTATTACATAGCCAGGAATTTAGTAATAATTGCTGCCTTTATTCGCTGCATGTGCATGTACTGTACATCCCTGTTGTCTACGTTACGATGCTATGTAGTGGATGCGCTATGCGCTCGTGATCAAGGTCGAGGTCTTCTACCATGACTGAGAGCTAATATCGTCTCATCCCTGCTGTAAGTCATAAATCGCTTGCAGTCCAGTATTTTATCATTATTGTCGAATTTAACAATAAAGGTAAACAAAGGAGGTTACATTTCGTTTCCGAGACGGACATCGGTTGAGTTTCGTTATCCAGTATTATTTGTGAAGGAAGTTCGATTGTGGCTGGCGCCTGGCGGGTGAACTCGCTGTTTGCGTCGTTCGTTAGCTCTCTATTATCAGTAATAGCAACATCACACCTTGCGATGCGATTCTAAGTCCAGTTTGGTGCAAGCTGTTCAACTACTGGATTAACTATCTCCTGTTACTTAGAAACAAGCAAGGAAATTGTGATAACGGGCTTTATTTCAGTGGACAGAAATAAATAAGCAATGTGTTAAATAGCTCTGTGACAAATAAGTTAGAAAGTGTCTAGTTAATTTTCATAATCTATTGGCCTATTCTATTGATAGTGTGGAGCTGACGATATTATCAACTAGTCTGGAACAATAGAACACACAGAGATGAACCAAACTGTAAGTATGCCAGTATTCCAACTTCAATGCACCCTAAATTAATTTAATAGTACGGTAATTGAAATAGTACTTTTTATGCCTGAAGACACACACCTATGGAAGGAAAGTTTTTTCGTGACTGTTAAATGCTTAGTTAAGTCTGTAAATTTAGCTAGCCTTCGCACAGTATTACGTAAGAAATAAAATCCATTGGTGGAAAGGCATATATTTTTATTCCTCATTTCAGTTTTCTTTAACAAATCAAACTTACAGCGGTATTCTTGCTAATTTAAATTTTGGAATTGAAATTAAACTAATTTTTGGTACACACTTTATTTTCGCACATTACGAAGTGTTCACACAGTCTATCTTCATATGTTTTACCGGTTCTTGAAAGAAGTAATAATAATGATTTATAGTATTAGTAATAATAATAATAATAATAATAATAAACTTACTTACTTACTTACTCACTCACTCACTGGCTTTTAAGGAACCCGGAGGTTCATTGCCGCCCTCACATAAGCCCTCCATTGGTCCCTATCCTGAGCAAGATTAATCCAGTCTCTACCATCATATCCCACCTCCCTCAAATCCATTTTAATATTATCTTCCCATCTACGTCTCGGTTTCCTCAAAGGCTTTTTTCCCTCCGGCCTCCCAACTAACTCTCTATATGCATTTCAGGATTCGCCCATACGTGCTACATACCCTGCCCATCTCAAACGTCTCGATTTAATGTTCCTGATTATGTCAGGTAAAGAATACAATGCGTGCAGTCCTGTGTTATGTAACTTTCTCCATTCACCTGTAACTTCATCCCTCTTAGCCCCAGATATTTTTCTAAGAACCTTATTCTCAAACACCCTTAATCTCTGTTCCTGTCTCAAAGTGAGAGTCCAAGTTTCACAACCATACAGAACGACCGGTAGTATAATTGTTTTATAAATTCTAACTTTCAGATTTTTGACAGCAGACTAGATGACAAAAGCTTCTGAACCGAATAATAGCAGGCATTTCCCATATTTATTCTGTGTTAAATTTCCTCCCGAGTGTCATTTATATTTGTTACTGTTGCTCCAAGATATGTGAATTTTTCCACCTCTTGGAAGGATAAGTCTCCAATTTTTATAGTTCCATTTCGTACAATATTCTGGTCACGAGACATAATCATATACTTAGTCTATTCGGGATTTACTTCCAAACCTATCCCTTTACTTTCTTCAAGTAGAATTTCCGTGTTTTCCCTAATCGTTTGTGTATTTTCTCCTAACATATTCACGTCATCCGCATAGACAAGAAGCTGATGTAACCCGTTCAATTCCAAACCCTCTGTGTTATCCTGAACTTTCCTAATGGCATATTCTAGATCGAAGGGCTCCCTTAAATTGACTGAGCATATTGGGAATTAAATCAATGGCTTTGCCAAAAGACGCTATGGATTATTTCGTATAAAACAATTTTTCTCTCGAATAGAAAGCAAAAACGAGCAAGATTGTATTAAACTTTTTTGTTTGGAATATCTCAAAGAATAACACCCTGAAATTAATGACATTACTTACGGTTCTCTCTGCATAACCTATCATTGTGACTGAAGTATTTTGGAACGGCACTTGTCTGCCGTAAGACCAAAACGCTGGATAAATATTTGTCCATCTCGTCTTCGTACTCACAACATTAATATTTAAATATAGTTGTTATTGTTACTTAAAATCAATTTATGAATCTTTACTATTAATAGCAATTTATAGTAACTTATAAAACAGTAAAATTTTAGAGCCCGGGGCGAAACCAAAGGCTATAATTTCCACGAGCTCATAAAATCTGTTTATTCTCGTGTGCTATACAACATTTTTTCCATTACTGATATGTGAATTTAACTACAGTTAAGCAGAAAAACATGAGGAAGAATGCAACACCTGGAAAATAATAAAATTATAAAAAAATAAATTTAAATAAAAACCATAATAGAAAACTATAATGATAAATTCTGTGGCCGGGAGGAAAAAGTCTTCAGTAAAAATTTTATACTTTTCAGGAAAGCAGTAGGAAGATTGAAATTGGTGTCAATTATAGAGTTTTTTAATTAAGAGGTTTTTCCTGGATATTATTTGCTTACATTTCTTCTAAAATAGGTAATGCTGCTCATTTAATAATTTTCTTGATTATTTCCAAAAATAGCCGCACTTAAGCCCTTTTAAGACTAGAAGCCAAACTGAGTAGAAGGGACTATTAAGCATAACACATTTTTCATGTCAAAATAAATGAGAAATGTTAATTATTAGGAATTTAAAATGGGTCTTAAACAATTACAGGACTGTTTACCCTGGTGCTTAAAGTTTTAAAAGGAAAGGGCATCAGTATGTGATAAAATGGCTAAAATACAAGTTAGACCTTTTTTATACGGAAGCATGGAAAGTAAACATGTGATGGTTTGTAAGGAATGAAGTATTAAATATTCTTAAGTCCTTTATTCTGTGTGCATTCGATTCAAAAAGTACTTAGGACATTTGGTAACGCTCTATAAATCCAGTCAGGAGTCTTATTTGACTTTAGCCGTTTTACCAGATTGTTTCCGCTTTCAGAATATATAAAAATCTCATTTCCATAAAAAATTGACTTAAAACCTTTTTTCCTCCCGCCCACAGAATTAATCTGAAAACTAAGGTAATGAAGAAAAAAAATAGTATTTATAAAACTGCGGCAGAAAAAAGAGTTTATAATTGAAAGAAATCCGAATTGTAGAAGGGTAGTTTTAGGTTCTTTTTTTCTCAAACTTGATAACGTCCGACAATCTCTCACATGCTGTGGTACAGATTCTAGAGATGAGTTGCAAAAACGGTGAAAGATAAAGGGCAGAATGATGTTGTATGTTTAGAAATGGAGAGTGTGATATTGTGTTGTGAACGAGTTAACTATTGTGTGATATGAGTACAAATTTTGAAAATGAGAAGCTTAATAGCTAGGGGTGGAGTTCTGAAGAATGTTGAAAAGTAAGATTAAAGAATGAATAGTTCTTTCTTTTTTGAGACGGAACCAAGACAGCATATGAAGAGCTTATAATACGAAACAAATGAAGTGATGCCAGCGCCATAAACATAGGTAGCTTCTGCTATCTCTTATCTGTTGCTTGAGTTCAGGACTGATGTTGTTTATGCAAAGAACATGAAAATGAATGTGCAAGCTTACCCATTTGAAAAACAAAGACTCATGTTATTTATGCATTAAGTTATGCACCTACACATTACATAAGAGAGCTGTACGGCACTTATTAATCATATAAGTATAAATGACAGACCTCCCTAACGGACCAGTAAATGTAAGAAAAAGATGGCGGTTGTTTTAAAGTCGGTTGCGTGAATATAGGCCTACGAGCGGAAAGTATCCCCACCTGTTAGGATACTACATTCAAGATAGGAAATGACTTTTCCCTTAATATCGATATCGACAAATTTGTCTGCTATTATTGATTGATTGATTTCATGAGGGCTAAATCCTTGTACTTAGGCTGTATAGACCCATTTGACGCCCTATTATGTGATGATTGTCAAAGTCCGACGGATGGCCGAGATGGCATTGGTCAATAGGGATATCCTGAACTGGTACCAACAGATAGCGCCCGTGTACTTTGAGGGATGCGCTTTGCGTGTGCATTTGTTTTCCGGTATATAAACATTGAGAATTTGCGTAGTGTATTACTACATTAGATACTCTTAAAAACAACTCAAAATGCCAAATTTTTGTTGTGTTCCTATATGTAAAAACCAGGAAAAGCCTTTTGTCTTCATTCAGGTCCCGAAATATTTTGAATATAGGCTTTAAACCTTAAAAAAATTTAACTAAGGAAATTACGCCTAAAAATGCTAACTAATAAACAAAAAGAACTATTTCAAGTAAGAAATTGCTGGCTACAATTTCATTTTGGAAGAGAGGAAAGAAAAGCTAATAAAAACATATGGAACCTCGACAGAAAACTATGTTAGTTTAGATTATAATTACTTAATACTTCTAGGAGTCTCCGAAGTTTACGCCTGCAGTAAACTCTCGATTAGTTGGGATGTTTATTGTCCAGGACGATTCATAGTTGAAATCCATTTCGTGAATAATCTTTTTAATGTGCTGTAGACTAATTATTAAAACCATGTTTTTACTTCAAATTTTCAAAATCATCCTGTATAGTATTCAAAACTGCATGTCCTTAACCACAAAACACAGGAATAATCGTGCGATTATATTTCATCATATCAAACATTGCATTGAAAAACACATTGGTGGCTTCATATCCTGTTTTTAGCGTATGTCACTTACAATAATAATTATCACCTTCGACAAAATTCCTATTTTATTTATTTATTTTATTCGTGCACCTCGTTCTCAAAGTTCTCGTTCAGGTTCATGAATATTCAATTTACTCGTATCTATATTCTGCATAGTGCAGATTTCCCCACCCATCTCTTAAGGGGAATCGTTCAGTATTAAGATACAAGTTTAAGCTGTTATTTATTGTAAATTAAATGAAATTAAATTATGAGGTAAGAAAACACTGAATTATATTAAATCATACCAGGCTATACAAAATAATTATGAATACACAGGGACATCATTTTATTTTTACTAACATTTCTGATATTAACCTGGCTATACCTTTGAATCAACGGTTGCTATCCCCTTCCACGACTGGAGTTCGATGGCGTAATATACAAACAAATCACGTTACTAGGTATAGGAGGGAACAAAAGTAATTCATCCATTTACGTAAACTACGAAATATCACGCTTTTGAGTTTGATAATTTTCATTAGGTTTTTGTTTAATCAGAATACAGTACAGTATTAACAATGAGTGTTTTACTCACGAACTGAGCTGTCCATACGGACGTATTCATTATGCAGTGTATATTATACTGTCTACAGCACATTAGCGTACACTATAGAGAATGAAGTTAAATTGAAAAATAATCATAATATGGATATTTAAACACATTTTTGAAAATGGTGGCCATTCATTTCGATACAGGCTTCAGTTCTAATGTATGTAATTCCAATTACCAGTTTCGTCCTTCGTACTAGTAACTCATGTTGAAATAATTCTGTACGTACTCTGTAAAAGAGTACTTTATGTACTGTAAATTCAATCTTCACTTCTGCTCGATCCGAAGAGATAAAATTACTCAGACATGCTATCTACTGTCCGTCCAAGTGGTTATGTCGCAGGATCGTAGAAAGGAGGGAAATCACGTGACAGTTAATTACTTGACGAGGCCCTTTTATTTAAGTTATCTTAAACAGTTGTATGGGTATAATATTACGTAGATGTCCAATTCCTAACAGAAATTAATGTTCTCAGAAAAGAGCTAAGACAGCCCAGCCACTTGCCTTTACAGAGAGGGAAAACCGGAATGCGACGTAGGCAAATGGACGACAGTACCTGTGCGAAAATGATGCAATATTGAAAGCTCTTTCGTCATTGGAAAACGCGAACATATTTTTGGAACGTACTGTGACGGTAAGACTAGTATGACTGTATATGCGGTCTTGGATCTGTGTGGAAGACGGTTGAACTTCATTAGTAGAAGGGGTGGGAGTGAAGTACATTCAAAAACTCAGATACAATAAAAATTGAAGTAAAAATAAAATGATGTCCCTGTACTTTTGACACGCATAGAAAACCAACAAGCGGGAGAACCTGTAGTATATTACATAATATAGCCCTACAACATGTTGTGCCGCATGGAACGCTCCTGCCATCTAACGGTAAAGCTTCGCATAAGATATCCCTATTCCACGCTGACATGAAGGCCATCTTTCCTGGGGCCTGCAAGTAAGATCCCTTCATCTATTGACGAGCCCTCTTAGAAGCTATAACAACGTCGGAAACCGTACTATCCCAGATTTCACACCAGCTGTATTTTTCCATTACAGATCACAGATTAAAGAAAATTAGTCTATACGGATGACATGAATATTTGGAAGAAAATGCACAAGCTATTAGGAAAACACGAAAATTTTGAAGCAAGTAAAGAGATACTGTAAATTTGGAAGTAAAACACGAAAAGACAAGTATATGATTATGTCTCGTGACCAGAACATAGTACGAAATAGAAATAAAAAAATTGGAAATTTATCCATCGAAAAGATGGAAAAGTTCAAATATATTGGAGCAACAGTACTTACTTACTTACTTACAAATGGCTTTTAAGGATCCCGCAGGTTCATTGCCGCCCTCACATAAGCCCGCCATCGGTCCCTATCCTGTGCAAGATTAATCCAGTCTCTATCATCATATTCCACCTCCCTCAAATCCATTTTAATATTATCCTCCCATCTATATCTCGGCCTCCCCAAAGGTCTTTTTCCCTCCGGCCTTTCAACTAACACTCTATATGTATTTCTGGATTCGCCCATACGTGCTACATGCCCTGCCCATCTCAAACGTCTGGATTTAATGTTATTGATTATGTCATGTCAAGAAAACAATGCGTGCAGTTCTGCGTTGTGTAACTTTCTCCGTTCTCCTGTAACTTCATCCCTCTTAGCCCCAAATATTTTTCTAAGAACCATATTGAGAACACTCTTAATCTCTGTTCATCTCTCAAAGTGAGAGTCCAAGTTTCACAACTATGAACATCCGGTAATATAACTGTTTTATAAATTCTAAGTTTCAGATTTTTTGACAGCAGACTAGAAGACAAAAGCTTCTCAACCGAATAATAACACGCATTTCCTACATTTATTCTGTGTTTAATTTCCTCCCGAGTGTCATTCATATTTGTAACTGTTGCTCGTAGATATTTGAGTTCTTCAACCTCTTCGAAGGATAAATCTCCAATTTTTATGTTTCTGTTTTGTACAATATTCTCGTCACGAGACATAATCATATACTTTGTCTTTTCGGGATTTACTTCCAAACCTATCGCTTTACTTGCTTCAAGTAGAATTTCCGTGTTTTCCCTATTCGTTTGTGATTTTTCTCCTAACATATTCGCATCATCCGCATAGACAAGAAGCTGATGTAACTCGTTCAATTCCAATTCCTCTCTGTTATCCTGAAATTTCCTAATGGCATATTCTAAAGAAGTTTGAAAGTAAAGGTGACAGTGCATCTCCTTGCTTTAGCCCACAGTAAATTGGAAACTTGGAGCAACAGTAAAAGATATATATGACATGCGGGAGAAAATTGAACGCAGAATAAATATGGGAAAGGCCTGTTATTCGGTTGAGAAGCTTTTGTCATCCAGTCTGCTCTCAAAAAAGCTGAAAGTTAGAATTTATAAAACAGTTATATTACCGGTTGTTCTGTATGGTTGTGAAACTTGGATTTTCACTGTAAGAGAGGAACAGACGTTAAGGGTGTTCGAGAACCAGATTCTTAGGAAAATATTTGGGGCTAAGAGAAATGAAGTTACAGGATAACGGAAAAAGTTGGAAAACGTAGAACTGCATGCATAGAATTCCTCATCTGACATAATTAGGAATATTAAATTTAGACGTTTGAGATGGGCAGGACATATAGCACGTAAGGGCGAATCCAGAAATACTTATAGATTGTTAATTGTAAGGCCGGAGGGAGAAAGACCTCTGTTGAGGTCGAGACGTAGATGGGAAGTTAATATAAATATGAATTTGAGGGAGGTAGGATATGATGATAGAGACTGGATTAATCTTACTCAGGATAGGGACCAATAGCGGGCTTATGTGAGGGCGACAATGAACCTTCGGATTTCTTAAAAGTAATTTGTAGGTGAAGAGTGTATATGGAGTGAAAGAGGGAAACGTGTGACACCGAGAAAACCCTCTGTAACATCTGTTTTGTCCACCACAAATTCCACTCAGACCTGACCTGGGATTGAACCAGGGCCGCCTGGATATAAGGCCAGCACGCTAGCGCTGTAGTCACAGACGTAGCTGTCCGTTACTTTGCAGTTTTCTAAATGAAGATAATATAATTTGTCTAATATAATTAGTATATTTGACTTCCAATCAAAAAGTTTGTATAAACAAGATAAATAATTTGATTAACAAGATATTCTATTATAATAATTATAACATTGTCACCGTAGGTACTGGTCATTCCTGATTAGGGACGGGGGTGTTCTTCATATTTCCCTGGTTCGTTAACATATGAAAGAGTCCGAGATAAGATCTTCCTCCTAAGATGAAAAGGAATTAAATTAGGGATAATCCCTGTCGCGACCAGATATACTCGTACAAAGATAAACATGAACTAAGCTAAATAAAGTTACAGTAAATGGCAGCACAATAAAATTATCGTCCTATCTGCATTTACCTTGGTGAAGGTTTCATTTCTACATTATTAACTAATCGAAAATTGAGGGTTGCCATTTTATTTCCTCGTACTCTGAAAATATTCTGAGGTACACATTGCAAACAATACTCACTGGCATTTTCTCGAAATTCTCTACATTTAGCATTTCCCTTATACAGGGACATCATTTTATTTTTACTTCAATTTTTATTGTACCTGAGTTTTTGAATATACTTCACTCCCGCCCCTTCTACTAATGAAGTTCAACCGTCCTGCACACAGATCCAAGACCGCATATACAGTCATAGTAGTCTTACGGTCATAGTAAACAGTACGTTCCAAAAATATGTTCGCGTTTTCCAGTGACGAAAGAGCTTTCAGTATTGAATCATTTTCGCACAGGTACTGTCGTCCATTTGCCTACGTCGTATCCCGGTTTCCCCCACCTGCTTTTATTCGCCAGCTAGTGGCTGGGCTGTCGTCTTAGCTCTTTTATGAGAACATTAATTTCTGTTAGGAATTAGACGTCTACGTAATATTATACAACTGTTTAAAACAACTTAAATAAAAGGGCCTCGTTAAGTAATTAACTGTCACGTGATATCCTCCCTTTCTACGACCCTACGACATGACTACTTGGACGGACAGCAGATAGTATGTCTGAGTAATTTTATCTTTTCGGATCGGGCAGAAGTGAAGATTGAATTTACAGTACGCAAGGTACTCTTTTATAGAGTAGGTACAGAATTATTTCAACATGAGTTACTAGTTACGAAGGACGAAACTGGTAATTGGGATTAGGTACAATAGTCTATAGTGCGATAATATGCACATTAGAATTGAAGCCTGTATCGAAATGAACATTTTAAAAATGTGTTTAAATATCCATATTTTGATTATTTTTCAATTTAACTTTATTCTCTATATTGTACGCTAATGTGCTGTAGACAGTATACACTGCATAATGAATACGTCCACATGGACAGCTCAGTTCATGAGTAAAAACACTCATTGTTAATACTGTACTGTATTTTGATTAAACAAAAACCTGATGAAAATTATCAAACTCAAAAGCGCGATATTTTCTAGTTTAATTAAATGTATGAACTACTTTTCTTCCTTTTTGTATATTACGCCAGTACATCGAACTCCAGTAGTGGAAGGGGGTAGCAAACGAAGTTGATAAAAAGGTATAGCCAGGTTAATATTAAAAATATTAGTAAAAATAGAATGATGTCCCTGCATAAATACCTGTCTTTATTATATGAAATCTCCATGTGTTTTGTTTCATAAGTGTAATAAAAATTGTGAAAATGGAGCATGAAGTCAACTTCACGTCACAGGAGTCGTATTCAGTGCCACTTTTGAGTCATGTCACAAAGAAATGAAAAATGACTTCAGTTTCAAACACCGGAAGAAATATTAATATGTTTTATTTTGCGTTCAAGATTAGCAAAATACTTTTCTATCAGGGACTTAAAGAAGAATAGCACACGCCACTGTTTTCGTCTGTTACCTGTATTTGCTGTCTGGTCCGCAAAATTATGAACTAGGGACTACGGCTTCATGCTTCGAAAGGATAGCAGAAAGGAGGCAACTTTATCCTGTTTCATCTTATCCTAGATACGTGAAAGTTTTTAATTTGCTTCGATTCTCATTGGCAATAGAGCATTCAGCGTACACATTGACCGAAGAAGAAACTTCTGCAAGCTTTCAACATTTATTACTTGTCTGTGGTGTTTGTTTTTGTCAATAACATCAATCTTAAAACTTTCGTTGTTACGGGAAGCATAAGATGAAGCTCTCAGTGCAGCCATGAAAACAGTAAAGCATCGCATACGGTGTCAGACGAGTTTCATTTTCCTTACAAAGTTTAACTTACTAGATGCACTCTCTCGTCTTCGTACAGATGTCTCTATACAGCTCTCTAGTCAGTGCTTAGATTTTAATAAAATGCCTGATATGTTTGTTGAACATAACGAGCAATTTTATTAACGGTTCTTTCACTTTCTACAATTTATAAGGGCCACAAAAGTCATTCTACAATAGGACGTAGAAAAAAAATCCGAAATTCAAAACGTAACGGTTTACAAATGTTCCCTTGTAGTCTCTACTATTAGTAAAAATAGAAAGTCTCTAATTACATTTTTCACCGTGCTGCAGGAGGTCTAATGATTAGCGTATAAAGTAAAATTTTTATTTAATCCATTTTGAATCTTGCGTACACTACTTTTAACACTTGAATATAAGTAATTGATTAACTAATGGACTTACTCGTGTTAATTATGTAAGTCTGTGTGGCTTACAGCTGTTTCTGTGCTTCATCACACCATCCTCAGAGCCTACTAGATCTCGGCGTCGTCTCGAACTTCTCTGCCTGTTATGTGGGTGCGTTTGATTGTTTAAAGGTGTTAAAAAGTGGAGTCAAATAGTGTGTGTGTACTGAAATTGATCTGTGTGTTGAGAATTTGATCGGGGTGTGTTTTAGTGTGTTTGTATATTTCGTATTGTTCTAGTGTGTTGTGTTTTTGGTTCTTGGGTTGTATGTGTAGGATTTCCATGTCCGCATTTATGTTATTGTATGTATGGTTAGCATTGGTTATGTGATCGGCGTATGTAGATGTATTGTGTCCTCTGGTTTATTGCTTTAATGTGTTCTTTGTAGTGTGTACGATTACACAGGTGTATACAAACTCACATGTAATAGTTGCGACAAGTTCTACATAGGACAGACTGACAGATCATTCCAAACACGCTAGTCACGTATCAGAGATTGTTTAATATTAAATCATTTGTCAAGTGACGTTGATTACTGGGATTCGGATAATTGAAATGGAATGTCGCATTTTAATAAAAATGAAACTGAATCAACAAAGCCTTCTTGACTAGTAACATTGCCATCGTGTATAATAGATCGAGAACTTCTCGACGAGAAGGCATTGCTCACTACTGCCATCTAGCATGCGTCTAACGTAATATTTGTAATGTTGAGATGGTACAATAATACATTTGAAGACAGTTGTATTTTCGTAAGTCAATTAATATTTTATTGTATTGGAGTACTTCGTTACTTCTAATCTTTATATACTTTCTTCTAATCGTGTAACAGTCAATTAAATCCCACTCAAGTTTTGATTTTCTCTAGATAAATCAAAACGTCTAGTGAGAATATTGATGATAATTGATTATTGTTGTCGCCGCAGTCGCACTAGGGAAAATCGCCAAATAATATATTATTGGAGAAAAACTTCTGATAAAATATCACAATAACTCAAGATCTTTACCGTCAGATCTTATGGATTACAATGACAGCGATCGAGACAAAACTTGTACTCCAGGATCGGAAAGTGAGTGCAGTCTGTAGGAATTAATATATTATCATCATCATCATCATTATCATCATCATCAATGGGGCCCTACGGCTCCAGACGCATCCCTCTCTTTGTCGCCAGAGAATTCTATCTTGAACATCTCAAGGCCTCAAATTCCTCTCCATCACCCTTTCCACTCATTTCTTCCATTGTGACCGCGGTCTACCTCTTGTCCTTGTCAATTAATATATAGGCTAAGACAAGAAAAAATGAACTGTTCCTATTCCCCTCCATTGCATACATCGTTGACTAGCTATATACGCGGGGGTGCTGAAAAGTAATGCTGCTAAATTTTTATGCGAAAAGTTTTCTAATTATTTACTTTGCCTACTTACAAATGGCTTTTAAGGAACCCGAAGGTTCCTTTGCATAAGCCCGCCATTTGTCCCTATTCTGTGCAAGAATAATCCAGTCTCTATCATCATATCCCACCTCCCTCAAATCCATTTTAATATTATCTTCCCATCTACGTCTCGGTCTCCCCAAAGGTCTTTTTCCCTCCGGCCTCCCAACTAACACTCTATATGCATTTCTGGATTCGCCCATACGTGCTACGTGCCCTGCCATCTCAAACGTCTGGATTTAATGTTCCTAATTATGTCAGGTGAAGAATACGAGGTGTGCAATTCTGCGTTGTGTAATTTCTCCATTCTCCTGTAACTTCATCCCTCTTGAGTGAAACAAAACTGGTAACTTGCTACAACCTTACTGTTCATACCTGTAGTTTTATTTTTCCACATAATTGTCCTGGAGATTAATAAATTTCTCCCAATGGGTGACCAGTTCTTGATACCGTCACTGTAAATGTTTCACTCTGATGACGAAACCACAGCCTCACTTCTGTCTGCACTGCATCGTCAGAATCAAAGAGATCTCTTCTCAGATGTTCTTTAAATCTAATGGCGCCAGGTCGGGACTATATGGAGATGATCAACAACAGCAAGACCAAGACGATGATTATGTTCTGTTGTCACTGCACTGGTTGTCTGCATGACTGCGTTGTCATGCAGTAGGACAGACTGCCCCATATCTGAACGAATCCTTCGAATTTGTGCTTTCAGTTTTTTTAGGTTTCACAATGCACAATGAATGGTAGTGCCTTTAGGCATGAATTCCATACGCAGCACATTTGAACATCCCAAAAGATTGTAAGCATGAGTCTGTCTGATGATGGCAGAGCTTTCAACTTTTTTGGTGCAGGTGATCCTCTGTGGCGGAACTGCATTGATGACCTCTTGTTTTCGGGATCGGAGTGATGTACCCAGCTTTCGTCACTTGTGACAATATTCTTTAAAAATTCATCGCCTTCACGTTCGTAGCGTAGAAGCAATTGTTGGCAAATGTCCAATCTCTTCTGTTTCATGTGAGCATTCGAGGCACCCATCGTGCTCAAATTTTCAGAAATCCCAGTTCTGCAGTTATCGCCTGCACACGCTCCCTTGATATGCCACACTGGATTGACAAGTGTTCCTGCGTTATGCGACGATTCGCTGTAATGAGTTCATTGACACGATTCTGATGAGCGATATCAGTTGCGGTACGTGGTTTTCCACTGCGTTCTTTGTCACACAAGTTGAGAGTTGTACCAGGTTCATTACCAGCACGAGCAGACCAACGTCGACATTTACTGATGTCGACACATTGATCATTATAAACAGCCTTCAATCTCCGATGAATGTCTGTCGGGGGCACTCGTTCACAGCACACTGCTTCAGACGCAGCGACATAGTACTGGTTCATACCGCCATGTTTCAGGCTATATCTCGGAGGTCTCCATCGGCAGAGATATGAAATTTGTGTCACTGAAAGCAGAAAGTTCCCTGAATACAATGCACTATCACTAATATTTTTAACTGTATTGACAACGACAAATAGGAGACATTACTTTTTAGCATACCCTCATATTACACTAATCATATTTCAGATGTATACAAACAATTATAGTTCTTCCTCTGACATATTATATCAAGTTTGATGTACTGCCTGATAATAGATGTACGTATCAACCAGAACCTCAATCAGAGGTGAATGAATCACAATGACCGACTATTTCTACTGTATGACTAATCATTTCCCTCACTTCTCCCCCCTGAAGAATCCCTATGTTGAACGTGAACACAATGCTAGTAACGTAACTGTCATGAGTCATTAAAATTATAGACGACTTATACTTTTATAGTTTAAGGCAGACGTCTCAATAGGGCCTCCTCTCTCTCTCTATTTTTTATGTAAAAAAACAAGATGCAGGGGCAGTTCGTGTATCTCCGGATGACGTCATTGACCGCGACGTTTGAATAAACATCTGCAACCGCTATGATGTTATCTCCATCTCCGAGGAAAGGATGTCCTTATTACCGCAAATGTACGAAGAAATAAAAGCTTTCATAGGGAAAGCAAAATTGTGGGAGTCGCAAGTTTCAGTGGGTAACTATTACCACTTTATTAATCTAAAATTGTTACCTAATTTGAATCAAGACCAGCGTAACAAATATAATGAAGTACTGAAGGACTTGAGAAAAGAATTTGAGACCACCTTTAAGATTGTGAATTTCTAAGATGTTTTGGTTATTTTTAATTATTGAAAACATCGCGAACTATATTATTTAACTATTATTGTAATTAATATATTAATATTGACGTATCATAAAATTACGTACTTTAACAACCAACAAGTTTAATTGTAATTTTATTATTATTTAATTGAATTTTATTTCATTAACTATTGCATAAACTTAAAAAAGAGAGATACCAAAAACCATTTACTACAAAATATGAAGTATTGTTGTTCAGTCAACTGTCCGAAGAGAGGTCTGAACCTCACAAGTGATACCAACAAGGCACCACTTAAAGACAACTAGACCAGGAGATAATGGGATAAGGTGGCGAGTTCCTTGTGCTTAAATAATTACGTAACATGTATGGTTCTTCATGCTTCAGATATCTTATTTTTTCTGAGTGCAGCTTTGTGGCATTTCTCCCGCGACAGTTAAAACTTAGCTCGCTCATGCTTGTAACATAAATCAGCGATCGGCTGTCTTCGGGTATTCCGCTTATCTCTTCAGCTGACTATGCTATCTACATTTGCTCTCTGCTTTCACGCGTTGGCCTTGAGACGCCTGGTTTAAGGAATCAAAGCGAGAACAAACTCTCAGCCGCCCAACCCGCAGCCGTCACAATAACGTCGCTGTCACCGAGCCATTCTCCATTATACGATAGCTTATTTTAAAGGCGTAGGTAAAATATTGATTACACGCGTTATCTCAAACACAAATCAAACGTTGCGTGATGTTGATGTCATGTTTGCAATTAAAAACTGCGAGTACAAAGAGGATGAAGCTGGAATGACGCTCTTCTTTAATACATTTTCTCCCTTGCATAAACCTGTGGCCAAAGAATGCTCATATGAAACAGAAGGGGAAAAGAGACAAGAATCATACTCGACAAAGAAAATGGGAAAACCTTATCGAATCTTTCGTTTCGATTGGAATATACAGGATGGGTTAAAAGTCGCTTTCCCCAAACGCTTCCTTATACAGGGACATCATTTTATTTTTACTTCAATTTTTATTGTACCTGAGTTTTTTAATGTACTTCACTCCCACCCCTTCTACTAATGAAGTTCCAACTGTTCATACAGAACCAAGGCCGCAGTACTAAGTTTGTGATTATAGCACGTTTCAGAAATATGTTCGCGTTCTCCAGTGACGAAAACTTCCAATATTGAATCATACGAGTATTTTCGCACAGGTACTGTAGTCCGTTTGCCTACGTCGCATTCCGATTTCCCCACCTGCTTCTGCTCGCTCCACTGTAAAGACTAGTGGCTGGGCTTTCTTAACTCTTTTCTGAAAACATTAATTTCTGTTAGGAATTAATTGGACGTCTACGTAATATTATGCAACTGTTTAAAATAACTTAAATAAAAGGGCCTCGTTAAGTAATTAACTATCACGTGATTCTCCCCTTTCTACGATCATGCGACATAACCACTTGGACGGACAGTAGATAGCATATCTGAGTAATTTTATCTGTGCGGGTCGGGCAGAAGTGAAGATTGAATTTACAGTACGTAAGGTACTCTTTTATAGAGTAGGTACAGAATTATTTCAACATGAGTTAGTAAGTATGAAGGACGAAACTGGTAATTGGAATTAGATGCAATAGTCTATAGTGCGATAATAGGCACAAAAGAACTGAAGACTGTATCGAAATCAACGGCCATCATTTTCAAAAATGTGTTTAAATATCCATATTATGATTATTTTTCATTTTAACTTCATTCTCTATATCGTACGCTAATGTGCTGTAGACACTATAATATACACTGCATAATGAATACGTTCGCATGGATAACTCAGTTCGTGAGTAAAAACACTCATTGTTGATACTGTACTGTATTTTGATTAAACAAAACCTAATGAAAATTATCACACTCAAAATCGCGATATTTCCTAGTTTACGTAAATGGATGAACTACTTTCCTTCCCTCCTGTACCTAGTAAAGTAATTTGTATTTTACGCCAGTATCATCGAATTCCAGTTGTGGAAGGAGGTAGCAAACCGTGTTTCCGGGTCCCAGTCATTAATCCAAAAGTATAGCCAGGTTAATATTAAAAATATTAGTAAAAATAAAATGATGTCCCTGTATTTAATTACATTCAATTTACATTTGAGCCGTTCAGAGCAGAAGTGGTGTAGGTCAAAATTGACTTACACCACTTCTGCTCTGAACGGCTCATTTGACTAAACATTTCTTTACAGATTTTGTTCAAAATGGAGGCACTGTTTCTGATACACAATTCACAACGTTTAAACATTGATTTACAGATGGCAGAACATAACTCACAATTTTCATTGATTTTCACGAATGACTGTTCGATCATCTGTTGCAACTGATGAAGATCCCGCGGTTTCTGAGTAGGAACATAATTTTTCAGGATACTCCTCAGCGAAAATCATATTTTGTCAGGTCGCATGACCTGGTTAACCATTTTGTTGTGTCACGATGGCGCCAGTCCATTCATGGAATAACAGGTTCAAGGAGTCCCTGACTCCTACACCAAAATGAGGTGATTCTCCATCCTGTTGTCATATCAACTGCAAATCGGCAAAACTAGGGCTGTTTTCAAGACATTACAATGGAAAAATAGTTGACGCACGAACATGGTTGCCAACCCACCACTTATTACACCAGCTATTCCTTTGTTCAAGTATATGTGAGAACAAATATTGGAGAAAGCGACTTTTGTCCCATCTTGTATAAGGATGCTGGAATATAAAAATGACTCATATCATGTCCGTTCAAACAATAACTATAGAAGGTAATAAGGTTATATTAAAATAAATGTGACTTACTTACAAATGGCTTTTAAGGAACCCGAAGGTTCATTGCCGCCCTCACATAAGCCCGCCAGCGGTCCCTATCCTGTGCAAGATTAATCCAGTCTCTATCATCACACCCCACCTCCCTCAAATCCATTTTAATATTATCCTCCCATCTACGTCTCGGCCTCCCTAAAGGTCTTTTTCCCTCCGGCCTCCCAACTAACACTCTATATGCATTTCTGGATTCGCCCATACGTGCTACATGCCCTGCCCATCTCAAACGTCTGGATTTAATGTTCCTAATTATGTCAGGTGAAGAATACAATGCGTGCAGTTCTGTGTTGTGTAACTTTCTCCATTCTCCTGTAACTTCATCCCGCTTAGCCCCAAATATTTTCCTTAGCACCTTATTCTCAAACACCCTGAACCTATGTTCCTCTCTCAGAGTGAGAGTCCAAGTTTCACAACCATAAAGAACAACCGGTAATATAACTGTTTTATAAATTCTAACTTTCAGATTTTTCGACAGCAGACTGGATGATAAGAGCTTCTCAACCGAATAATAACACGCATTTCCCATATTTATTCTGCGTTTAATTTCCTCCCGAGTGTCATTTATATTTGTTACTGTTGCTCCAAGATATTTGAATTTTTCCACCTCTTCGAAGGATAAATCTCCAATTTTTATATTTCCATTTCGTACAATATTCTGGTCACGAGACATAATCATATACTTAGTCTTTTCGGGATTTACTTCCAAACCGATCGCTCTACTTGCTTCAAGTAAAATTTCCGTGTTTTCCCTAATCGTTTGTGTATTTTCTCCTAACATATTCACGTCATCCGCATAGACAAGAAGCTGATGTAACCCGTTCAATTCCAAACCCTGTCTGTTATCCTGAACTTTCCTAATGGCATATTCTAGAGCGAAGTTAAAAAGTAAAGGTGATAGTGCATCTCCCTGCTTTAGCCCGCAGTGAATTGGAAAAGCATCAGATAGAAACTGACCTATACGGACTCTGCTGTAGGTTTCACTGAGACACATTTTAATTAATCGAACTAGTTTCTTGGGAATACCAAATTCAATAAGAATATCATATAATGCTTCCCTCTTAACAGAATCATAAGCCTTTTTGAAATCTATGAATAACTGATGTACTGTACCCTTATACTCCCAATAAATGTGACTATAATAGTAAATTAAGATCAAACTACACAATCACATGTAACTACAATAATCTGTAACTGTGTGGCGCTAGTGTCGAGGCGATCAGACGTAAGATAGAATGGTCCGTACTTAAAGTTATATTTAACAGTGGCTTAGCATGAATTTTGAGCAGGGGAAGCTAACTCAAGTTGTCTTTTAAAATAAATAGTAGTCGATGTCAAGTCAGCAGTCCGAAGATTAGTAACACCAATAAAGCATACCTCAAATGGTAGTAAAATATGATTCCATGGTTTACACATATCTCTAATAAATGGACACATACAGTACGTATAATTTAAGATTAGCTCACTCTCGTCATATTTAGAAAAACCACAATATTAACGCTCAATAGGTAGTGTTAGTAAAATTACATCAATCAAAGTTAAAAGCCACCGGCGTAGCTCTGTCGGCTAAGGCGCTTGCCTGCCGATGCGGAGTTGCGTTCGGGAGCGGGTTCGATTCCCACTTGGGCTGATTACCTGGTTTGGTTTTTTCCGAGGTTTTCCCCAAACGTAAGGCAAATGTCAGGTAATCTGTGTCGAATCCTCGGCCTCATCTCGCCAAATACCATCTTGCTATCACCAATCCCATCGACGCTAAATAACCTCGTAGTTGATACAGCGTCGTTAAATAACCAAGTAAAAAAAATCAACGTTAAAATCTTTATCAGAATATTATTTTTGACTACATAAATTAGTGTCAGAAACTGTTATTTCACTCATCAGCTACAGTGCACACTAACACTTCAACTGAACACAACTCACGAAAGGCATAACTCGGAAGCTAATTCTTTCCAATGCTAAAGCTAGCTTCTTGCGAGCCTTGCGACCAGGGTAGTTTAGTTAGAAAGGGATGGAAAATCTGCGGGGTGGGTTACACAGAAGAATGTGTGAAAGAAACGAGTCTGTGGAGGGGATTGGAAGCTGGTGTGTGCAGGCGTCATGTTTACTGCTGCATCACAAATCATCGTGAGCTGCCGCATCACATCATTTAAGATGTACATATAAATTGTATTAAATTTAATAAATAATTTTGTTCATAAACTACAGTTTATTATGGAGTTATTAAATGGGGAAGCTGAGCTTTTTAGCTTACATTGACGCTACGCCATTGATATTTAAGCATTTTAAAACGTATTTTTGATTAATATTCTAGCCTAAAATTATTGTATAAGTATAATTCTATGATTACCATTATAACTTTCTGAGAGACTAATTTTATTTCTTGGTATATACTGAAATATACATACAGTAACTTCGTCGCGCCGCCACTTTGAATTTAACTCGTTTTATAGACTACTGTTTCATCTCATTTCACTAGCGTCACAACTGTTTGTATGTCTTTCGTTGAATTGTATATATTTTATTAGAGTAATTTATATTATTTCTGCCTTTTGTTAAGTATTTTACATTTTAGCTTAATTGCATATACTGTATTATATTTTTCAATATAAGCGCTGTGATTTTAGATAGAGCATAGACTAAGCCTAGGTACCGTACCTAAGAATTTTAGTTAGTTTTTATAGGCTGGGTTACAATTTAGATTAATTATTGTAATATTTCATTTCATTGCATATAAGAAGTGATGTTAGTGCTAGTGCTAGTGATAGTGCGTGAGTGACATAAACTTCTAATAATAAGTGTGTAATACTAGGCAGTGTGAAGTGTAGGCCTAATTGTTTTCGTGAATTGTGCCAGTGACATGTGCTAAGGTGTGTGATTTGAGTGGAAACTGTGGTGCGTGTCGTAGGAAAGTTAGTCAGGGAGTATTTTGTGACAGCTGTAGAATGTGGTTTCATTATGGATGTAATAAAACTACTAGTGGTAAGGTTAGTCTATGTGATAATTGGTCATGTGAATTCTGTCAATATAAATTACTAGTTGTAAAACAGGAGGAAACCATCACTAACTTACGAAATGAGCTGGAACACTTCACTGAAATGAATATAAAGTACATTACGTGAACCACGGCCCTCTGCACAACGCTACTAAATGAACTGCAAGATGTCTTACGGTATACGCTTTGCTGCAACTGTCGAACATATTTTTTAAATTTAAAGCTTTTTATGAACTTCGCTACAAACCATTTAGATTTTCCCGCAATATTAATATTATTAGCTTTCGATTGAGACATCACACAACCTCACGGATGTATAGTTTTCATAAAATTTTCCGTCACAGCCCAAATTATATATATATATATTAAAAGCCAATTCACAAATAATAGCCAAGCCCCTATCTTATTTACGTACCTTTTCAATCATTAATGGTGTATTTCCTGAGCGACTGAAATATTCAGTTGTTATTCCTTTATTCAAAAAAGTGGATAGTGCCTTGCCTGAAAACTACAGATACATATCCCTTCTACCAGTGTTCTCAAAGATTTTCGGAAAATTATATATAAGAGAGTATATCATCATCTTGATAGGTACAACAGTGTCATTCCAGAACAATTTGGATTCAGAAAGAATAAATCAACTGAGCAAGCGACGTTTAACTTAGAGAACATGATGAAGCGACGTTTAATTAAACTGATATAATTCTGGAAACAAATAGTCTGCGTCAGTTGAATAAGCACTTCAAGGTCAATGCATAGTTGCCGCTTCGATTCAATCATAAGATGTTTACGGAAAGAGAATTTCCAGCGATATTCATGCACAGCGCGCTATACCCCTGAATGAAAACATTAACCTATATACTTTTTACTACAAAAGTGACTTACTTACTTACTTACAAATGGTTTTAAGGAACCCGAAGGTTCATTGCCGCCCTCACATAAGCCCGCCATCGGTCCCTATCCTGTGCAAGATTAATCCAGTCTCTACCATCATATACCACCTCCCTCAAATCCATTTTAATATTATCCTTCCATCTACGTCTCGGCCTCCCCAAAGGTCTTTTTCCCTCCGGTCTCCCAACTAACATTCTATATACATTTCTGGATTCGCCCATACGTGCTACATGCCCTGCCCATCTCAAACGTCTGGATTTAATGTTATTGATTATGTCATGTCAAGAAAACAATGCGTGCAGTTCTGCGTTGTGTAACTTTCTCCATTCTCCTGCAACTTCATCCCTCTTAGCCCCAAATATTTTCCTAAGCACCTTATTCTCAAACACCCTTAACCTATGTTCCTCTCTCATAGTGAGAGTCCAAGTTTCACAACCATACAGAACAACCGGTAACATAACTATTTTATAAATTCTTTCAGATTTTTGGACAGCAGACTGGATGATAAAAGCTTCTCAACCGAATAATAACACGCATTTCCCATATTTATTCTGCGTTTAATTTCCTCCCGAGTGTCATTTATATTTGTTACCGTTGCTCCAAGATATTTGAATTTTTCCACCTCTTCGAAGGATAAATGTCCAATTTTTATATTTCCATTTCGTACAATATTCTGGTCACGAGACATAATCATATACTTTCTCTTTTCGGGATTTACTTCCAAACCGATCGCTTTACTTGCTTCCAGTAAAATTTCCGTGTTTTCCCTAATCGTTTGTGTATTTTCTCCTAACATATTCACGTCATCCGCATAGACAAGAAGCTGATGTAACCCGTTCAATTCCAAACCCTGCCTGTCATCCTGAACTTTCCTAATGGCATATTCTAGAGCGAAGTTAAAAAGTAAAGGTGATATTGCATCTCCCTGCTTTAGCCCGCAGTGAATTGGAAAAGCATCAGATAGAAACTGACCTATACGGACTCTTCTGTATGTTTCACTGAGACACATTTTAATTAATCGAACTAGTTTCTTGGGAATACCAAATTCAATAAGAATATCATATAATACTTCCCTCTTAACCGAGTCATATGCCTTTTGAAATCTATGAATAACTGATGTACTGTACCCTTATACTCCCATTTTTTCTCCATTATCTGTCGAATACAAAAATCTGATCAATAGTCGATCTATTACGCCGAAAACCGCACTGATGATCCCCAATAATTTCATCTACGTACGGAGTTAATCTTCTCAAAAGAATATTGGACAAAATTTTGTACGACGTCAACAAAAGTGACATTCCTCGAAAGTAACCACAGTTGTGTTTTGTCCCCCTTTTTAAAAATAGGTACAATTATGGACTCCTTCCATTGTTCTGGAAGAATTTCCTTTTCCCAAATAGCAAGTGCAAGTTTATAAATTCGCTATATAATGCACTTCCACCCTCTTGTATTAATTCTGCTGGAATTTGATCGGTACCTGGAGACTTGTACTTTTTCAGATTTTCTATCGCAATTTCGACTTCTGAAAGCGTGGGTTCGGGTATATATGGCTCAGCAGTTTGTATTTCAATTTCGTCCCGATCATTTCTATCTGGCCTATGTACATTTAGTAGTTGCGCAAAATAGTTTTTCCATCTGTTTAGGATTGATGGAGAGTCTGCAAGCAAGTCACCATTCTCATCCTTGATCACGTTTATCCTTGGCTGATATCCATTCTTAAATTCCTTTATACCCTTATATAATAAAAGGCGGTCAGAGCGTGGTGCTGACCACACCACCTCATTCTAGTGCCGAGGTCATGAAAAGCATGGGGCTCTACCTCCATGCCCCCTAAGTGCCCTCATGGCATGTTACGGGGATACCTTTACCTTTTACCTTTATACCCTTATATAAATCTCGAATGTTTTTATTCTTACTATTACTACAAAAGTAGCATTAAACATTAATAAAACTAACATAAGTGAATTTAAAACCACTTCAAATTTAATCTCTGAAACATTAGACACAACTATCAACAATATACCCCTACTAGAAACATCAACAACCAAATTTCTTGGTTTCTATTTCAATAATACATTAAATTGGAAAAATCATATTAAAGAAATAACCCCAAAACTTACCTCACCATCTTTCGAAATTAGGTCGTTACAACAATTTCTAAACAGCAGTATCTTAAAGACAATATATTTTGCCTATTTTCATTCCATTATGACCTACGGAATAATATACTGAAGCCTATTGTGCACCACGGATGTTATGGGATGAATGAAGATGAGGTGTACCAGCCTACCGCCCGCATGTGACCCCTCACCCGCTTATCTAATACGGGTCCCCTACCCCTCGCCCTTAGTTCATACCGCCAAGATGACCAAGCAGCACGGGATCCATACCAACAGCCCTTTCTAAGGTGTCGAAGCGCCCTTGGAAGCGCTCTTAAGGAATGAATCCTGGCCGAGATATTGCAGAAGGCTGGGAACCGAGGAATGGTTGCGGAGAGAACGTCCCCTCCACCGTAAGCGGATGAAGAATGGAATGTCTATGGAATGAGATGAAGAGGATGAATATTATTATAACTAAATTCTTTTTCTAGCCGGGAGGGGAAGGGAAATGGACCGTGGCAATGAAAATTCCTACCCAGTATTTGCCTAAATAACTGTAGAAAACCACGGAAAAATCACACTCAGTTTGGTCGCTCCGGGAATCGAACCACAGACCTCCCAAATGCGAGTCCATGCGAACGCGTGAGCCAACTCGCTCAGTATAGTAATCTTATATAACCTTACCATTCATTCTCGGAGACATTGTATTTCCGTCGAACCTACCTCATATTATACATTAATTTTGGGTAAAAAATTGATTAAATATCACATCTATAAGGCTGTAGCGTGATAATTAACGCAATTTTATATAAATATTATGACTTGTTAACCTACTTGTAATCCATCCTTAAACTTCCTAATTATTAAGTGGTTGAAACTTGATTTGGGATTTCAGATCTATATGGCAGGTATACTCGGATGCGACAACTTGTCAGCAGGAAGGAGCGAAATCCGATTGGAGCTTAAAGTTCCGGATTATTGTAATCTCCCCCGGTCCTAAATCTTCATATGCCGGTATTGCGTTGCTAGAGACAATTCGAGGCTGACAGTGTTTATCAATACAACACAGTGTGTGTGTGTTTGTGCGTTATCTGGATTATAGACTTCTTTCCACGTAAGTAAGAAACATTTTATGACAATTTATATCTGTCGAATTTAAATATTTGTTTCCATCCAGCTGTGTTCAGGAAAAACGACTAAGACACAAGGAAAGGATTGACAGGATAGTAATTACTTGCAAGCATTCGTTTAGTTCCCTTTCTGACAAATGTTTATATGCACATATCGCCACATTATGATAGGAAAGATTCTGTTTATCTCTTAGTAGACACACTACACATCAAGCTCAGATTCAAAGGACGCCATAGTGTACACCAACTCTTAAGAACTCGTGTGTAGTGATGGAGGAAATAAATTAAATACCGATATATTGATATTGCAATATATTGCAAACCTTATTTCGATAAACGATATATATATCGCAGAAAATATATCGAACGATTATCGATATATCGCTATTCCGTAAGCAAATTGCATTTTCAGGCGTAGATTTACTGTATTACAATGAAATTACTTAAATTTCAATGTTTCTTTTTACCATTGAAATTACATCATAACAGTCAAAAGCATAAATGTAAAATTGTAACAATAAACAATACCTTTTTAATACGATATGATGTAGGTCCTAACCTAAATAACAATTATGGTAGAGGCAAGGGAGCTTAAAGGATATAATGGGAAAGAGTTAAGTGAACTCTACATGGTTGAGTATTTGATATTGGAAGACGATTCAATAATATTCTGATGTTAATAGGATTCAATCCAGGACACATACCGCTGGACCCCGGACTCATTTCACCGGCATTATCACCTTCATCTCATTCAGACGCTAAATAACCTAAGCTGTTGATAAAGCGTCGTAAAATAACCTAGTAAAAAAAAGGACACATACCTAACAACGTAATCATTTTTAAATGTAAGTAAACAGGACTTGTAATTATTTTTAAATGTAAGTAAACCGTACTTAGAATGTTACAAGTTTTAACAAACTTCACAGTTGATTTGATACAATCCTTCTATACTAAGTTCCTATTGCGAGTTATTGTTACACTTCAACATTCCAAACACCAATGGTGTTGATTATAGGGATAGAATTTTTATGTACTAAAAGATATAAGAAAACAATGTCAGTACTAGGTTGTGCATAGAAATCATTGACGTAAATAAATGTCACATCGGTATTAAATCCTTGTTTCTTTTTCCATTTCAGAATATAGAAATAAAAGTTTTGATACCCGTTTTGAGGTCAGACGGTTCCCTTTCAGGGCGGGAGTTGCTCCTGCCTTGGAGAACATTAATAACAATATTAAAACAGTAGCAGATAAACCTTCTGTCTGTCTTACGTTCGCACATGCTACATTTTGAATTTGGTGCTGCATATTAAACGTTTGAATTCGAATTCCAGTCCAGCCAATTAGAACAAGGTATTGAGTGAGGTTGCACAACAACTGTCCACCTTCAGTAGCACCATCTCTCGGGAATTATCGGAGTTGTCTGGTATGGATTTTGTTGTTGCTGATAATGATAATAATTCCACAAAAAAAATCTATAAATTTATGAGAAAACCGATATATTATACGATATATTGAATTAAAATTTCGATATCGATATATCGCTATATCGAAACTAAAATATCGGTATTTCGCAAAAACCGATATATCGTTCCCATCTCTACTCGCGTGAAATGTGCACACACCCCAACTCGCACACACCCCAACACATTTAGAACAGTGAACGTCGGAAAGGGTTTTGTTTAAAATCTGTGAACTTCTTTCAGGACTGTCTCAGGCTTTGTTTCAAGACATAAATAGCCAGTTTTGTTCCGTTGGGTTTGATTGCAATAGGCACTGTTGTCGGCTTATGAAAAATGCTTCAGAAGTTCGGAAGGGCCAAGAGGACTTCCTTGGGAAGGGAATTACAGTGACACAGAGTGAATTAACGCTATTTAACTTTGATAACCTACCCTTATTTTCAAGTGCAATTAATTATCCTGTTCATGTAAGTGCATTTTGAAAGTGTACAAACGCAATGAAGACGATTTGATGGGTCAGTGTCTGCTTGGCGACAGTTCTTTTTAATGTGTAAAATTGTCAATTTTTGCTAATTAACTCTATAATATTAGGAGTTCAGATTTAATACTTATTTGCAAGTTGATCACTTTAATAATAGGGTAAACATTGGTAATTTCGTGATAATTTCATGAAAATTAATTTAAAATGCAAATGTGTAAATATATCCCTATTCCGATTTTTTCACCGAAAAGACGATAATTTGCTGTACAAATCTGGAGACATAAAAGATTGGACACGTTCTTGAACAGGTGCCAAAAACCACTTTTACAACTTAAGCTAAAAGGTTGGTTATTTCGTGATAACCTTGGTAATTTCGTGAGAGGTAGAAGAATTGCGGAAAAATTCATTAAAGTCAAATTAAATTCTCATTTATTGTTACAAAACTTCAAACATAGTAATTCCGGCCAATATTCATAGCAAGAAAACATAGAAATACATATCAACACATAATGAGAATGAAATCAAAGTAAAAATTGATTTTGGAAAGGATCTTCTTTGCCCTGCAAGGGTGAACACTTTTATTACGGACTTTACTATAGCCTATATTACTAGGATAACTCCAAAAGTAATGCATAACATTTGTTTAAAATTATATTTTTATCCTACAGCTTTGCTATTTTCACAGAATGTAGATACATCCTTTAGGAACAAAATGTCACTTTTCCATATAATACCCGTCCCTTTCAATTGCCTTACGTAACCTAGGAACGAGGGCCTGTAGACCAGCACGGTAAAAGTCTGGACCAACACGTCTGAGCCACTTTTTAGCAGCGTGCACAAGGGAGTCATCTTCTGACCTCGTTCCGCGAAGGGATCCTTCAGTTTACCAAAGAGATAGTAATCGCACGGTGCCAGTTCAGGACTGTAAGGGGGATGTTTCAGTGTTGTCTATCCGAATTTTCTGATCTGGTCTGTGGTCTTGTGACTGACATATGGCTGTGCGTTGTCGTGCAATAGCAGAACATCCTGCTTCTCCCGATGCCGTCGAACACGACTCAATCGAGCTTGAAGTTCCTTGAGATTTGCCACATACGCGTCAGAATTAATGGTGGTTCCGTGTGGCATGATGTCCACAAGCAAGAGACTTGCTGAATCTAAAAACACAGTAGCCATAACGTTTCCTGCCGAAGGTGCACCTTTGAATTTCTATTTCTTTGGTGAATTTGCATGATGCCACTCCATTGTCTGCCTCTGTCTACGGTCCAAAATGGTGGAGCTATGTTTCATCTTCTGTCACAATTCTTGCAAGTAAGTCATCTAGCACTTATCATTGGCACTTAGCATGATAAAAAATAAAGAAGAAGCTACACTGAACCCATTGTGTCCTCCTTTTCTTCAGATTTCTAAAATTGGTATTGTAATACAATTTTTAAAATAGTATAAAATGTAACGCTTAATGCTCAACAAAATTTCGCCTCGAACAGCTAAGATTTCTATCAGTAAAGCTAAGCCTATATAGCGACTACAGGTGTATCTAAAATTCCAAAAACATTTTCCAAAATTTCATTAAGATATAATAAATCATTGCAGCCTACCAAATATCATATGCTTACCTTTAGTAATAAGCCTATAATGTAATTACAAACATCCACAAAATTTATACGCCTGAGAAATGGACGCTATCTTGCTCTCTCCAAACATAACAGCTTACTGAAGCTGCTACAATAGTCACAAAAACATATCTCTATGTTTCTGGAAACCGGACAACACATGCAATCCCTTGGCGGAAATTTGAATCTCGTAACACCATCGGTTAGTTCACGAAAGAGCAAATAAAAAGTATCACGAAATAACCACTGCCACGAAATTACCTGTGTTTACCCTACTACAGAAATACCATGTAATGAAATTACATGTAAGTCCAAACATTGATTATTAACTGGGGTGTAGTTACGACCACGCGAGTACTAATCTTAGGCAGCACAGCGCAACTTCCTACGAAAGAAACGTAGTTATTATGTTCTGTCACTGTAAGCAAGATATTTATCAGCCTACTTGGTAGGCCGCCGTGACAAAAACATGAACACTTTTCTCTCCTTTACGATTTATAGTATTAACCACATAACATAATTATCATAATTATTAACATACAATATTCATATCACAATCTGTCAAGATCACGAAGTTTCTCGTAAAAGAAACGACAAAACATTTCTAAGTTGATAGATAACACTAGCACCTATCGGAAATAATTCAGAGAAGGCTTATATTAATTTTTTGCTTCGGATATTACATCTTTCTCACACACGAACAGCTCTAAGATTTCGCATATCATCTGGCGGTTTTTTTTTCTATAAACCTAATGGATATTTTCTCGAAGACTGTGTGAAACTATACTTTTCTTAAATAATTATATTATGATTTTGTAAAAAATTTATGAAGATCAAGGTAATGTTAATTTTACTCCTGAATACGTAATTTAGATTATTATGCTTTAAAGTGTTGCATTTAGACATTCATAATATATTATGTTTTAGGTATAGTTTATTATTAACAATCATAGTGTGATCATTTACATTCTTCTATTTTCTAAGGGCAGATGTGAATGACTTATCAAGAACTGACCAGATATTGGTTGTAACATTGTGCGAAGCCTTCTAAGATCTTAAATAACTTCCGAAATGGAATACAAACCCTAACACAAAAAATACTCTTCGAAGCCAGTGAAAACTTTATCAAATATTCCCACGTTTATAAGAAGAAAGAGCACAGCTGTTGTGTTCTCTGACAGCTAATTAGAAGTTGAATACTACACTCCGCGGCAAACCTCCTGCATGATCTTCAAGGCTTCATGACTCCCCCTTAAAAAGTCTATGATCTCACAGAAAACAGAGGCCTAGTCTAGGAGTGTCTTCATTGAAGGGGAATTTGGCACTCAACAGTTTACTTAATTCTGAAATTGAGTAGCTCGCAAGGTAACTTATGTAGAAAATAAATTTCTAGATACGTCCGAGAAAGAACCAGAATTTTAGATCAAACCGTTTCCTGTGTACAATTTTATCAACAGTAATCTCACTAGAGGTTTTGGTTTATCCAGAGAAAATCAAAACTCCAGTAGGATTTAATTGACTATTACACGATTAGAAGAAAGTAGGTTATTAGAAGTAACAAAGTGTACAATAAAATATTAATTGGCTTACGAAAATACAACTGTCTTCAAATGTATTATTGTACCATCTCAACATTACGCTAGATGGCAGTAGTGATTTATGATGATGTTTTCTTGTTACTGGTATCAGTTGTGCCAACTATGGAATCATCAATGAACTCTGTGGACTGTTACTAGTCAAGAAGGCTTTGTTGATTCAGTTTCATTTTTATTAAAACATTTGCATACCATTTCAATCATCCGGATCCCAGTAATCAACGTCACTTGACAGATGATTTTCAATAAATCTTAGTATTAAACAATCTCTGATACGTGACTATCCATAATATATAGCAGAAGCTATAACAAACATAACCTAAATAATATAAACAAGTGTTAGAAAAGTTTTAATTAGGGATGATGAAATAAACAAGAAACGTTTTAATTAACGATGATGAAATAAAAAATAAACATGCATAATTTTAAAAGAAACAATTATTGAAAGTACAATTTTCAAATTTGAATGTTTTGGTGGTTCAGTTGATGTTATATTGGACGTGTGCGTAAAAGAAGTGAACTCGTTGGTGTACATGGTGTATCCCTCAACTCATTCAGGATTTCCGAATGGTGCTCTTCATATATGACCAGTGATCTTTATTCATTCTTGTTCTTGAATGCCAAAATGCGAGTCATATTTGAAAGTGATGTGCATCGACTGGAGTGGTTTGTAATTTTCTGTTTTTTGACGTCCAGACCAGTGCAGTTTGAAATGTTGGCAAACAAAGAAACAAATGCTAGGGTAGTGATAAAAATAAACAAATGCTAGGGACGCGATAAAATTAAACAAATGCTAGGGACGCGATAAAATTGTGCGATAAGCAGCCATGATTGGTTGGAAGTCGTCCTTTCGTGCCGTTTTATTGGTCGAAAGTAGTGTGACGTAGTAAAAGTGTAATAGTCATTATAGAGGTATGAGTTACAGCGCAGTGTTCGAGCTTGTCTCATCCCGAAACAAGAGCGCTATTGTTTAGAACGCTTGCGTCACTCTGACATGCAGTAATTTTATTGTCTGCACATCAGGTTTAGTTTTCCATTTCTTTCCGGGAATGGGCAATGGATCATTTGGAGAAGTTTTTTCTCGTAACTTATTTCCTTTGCGTATAATTTTTATTGTCGTCTCCGAAACGTTGCAATACAGTAGGGGAGAGTTGGGCAGTATCGGACATCGGGTAATATCGGACAGTCCATTTCTTTCATCTACCACCAGATCGTAGTACCTGAATTACATGGTTACGTTTCTGTATGCGACATCACAGAAACGTAACCATGTCATTCAGGTACTATTATCTGGTAGTAGATGAAAGAAACTCACTGCCCGATATTACCCGCTGTCCGATACTACCCAACTCTCCCCTAAAGCTCGCCTTGTTGCCTATTTTAATGGACATGTAAGAGCATATTTCTTGCTTCGACGTCACGTTTCTTCAGTACCGCACATAGATATAGCCTGTCGACAACAGTTCACATGGGACAAATATTTTTCCGGTGAATTGTAAATTTTACTCCCAACCACTGCCAACGACAGAGAATTTTTGGAATATGGATACAAATGATCTTTTGCTCCCTCGTCTTTCAGGATAAAAGAAATTGTGGGGACGATATTATCATTATTATTATTATTGTTATTATTATCATTAGTATTATTATCATCATTATTATTGTTATTATTATTGTTATTATTATAATTATAATTATTATTACTACTACTACTACTACCACTACCACTACAACTACTACTACTACTACTACTACTACTACTACTACCACTACCACTACCACTACTACTACTACTACTACTACCACTACCACTACCACTATTACTACTACTACTACTACCACTACCACTACCACTACCACTACTACTACTACTACTACTACTACTACTACTACTACTACTACTACTACTACTACTCCTCTTCCTCCCATCAGCCTGGGTAGCGTATTTGTTATAGCGCTGGCCTTCTATACTTGAGGTTGCGGGTTCGATCCCGACCCAGGTCGATGACCTCTAAGTGTGTTTAAATGCGACAGGCTCATGTCAGGAGATTTACTGGCATGTCAAAGAACTTTTGCGAGACAAAATTCCGACACACCGGCGACGCTGATATAACCTCTGCAGTTGCGAGCGTCGTTAAATAAACCATAATTTAATTTAACTACAGTCATAATCCTAATTCCACCTCCATTTGACTGAACTATTACGCTGACCTTCAGTCAGACGCATTCCTAACCCACTTCGGCTGACTGCGCTAAGGTTCGTTGAGTATTAACCTATTCTGGTTTCGAGCAGGAAACCTCACTCGTCTCTAGACCAGCCCCGTCCGAGCGTCTCCAACGGTTGATCGGAGAAATTATGAAATGTTAATGGAATAGAATACATAAAATGGAGGAATGGGAGAACCTCGAGAAAACCCCAACTGCGACCTTGTTCGCCATAAGTGTATCTGTATGTTTTGAAATCCCAAACCTGACCGGAACTACAACCTGGGTGTCCTGCGTGGCTGGCGGGTGACCTAAATCACACAGCCACCGCAGGAGTTGTTCGCTAAAGTTACGAAATAAATCATATCCTGCAACACGGTGCTTACCGCAGAAGCATGGCCATTTGGATAGTTTTCGCTGTTCAGCGTATCCCTCAAACGAGTGAGTTATGCTATAATTTGGACCTGCATGATGATATTACATATAATCCCCTGTCAAATATGAGGCGTAATTGAATATATAAAATTTCGCCAAATTAAGAGATATTGAACTCCAATGTATAGGCCATTCGATATCTCGTGAAACATACCTGCACGTAAGGGGAAAGAAGAAAGTGGACTGGGAAGCTTGCTTCCCTCCTTCGCTAAGCTTCGGCTAGCAGCTAACTATCTCGCTTACCCACATCATAAGGTTTTTACTGTGGGTTAAGGCGCAGACAAGCATTTCGTTTCACGATATAACGAATGACCTATATGGTATGAAGTTCTTATTACTTCAAAAGTGATATAATTTTATAGATAAAGTAAACAACGGTGAGAAATAAAAAATATATATGTTGACGACGAAGAAGATTTACATTGCAAATGTATCCTTTCTAAAAATGATTTTGTAGTTACTATTTTGAACTTAATCGATGTAAAAGTAGGTTTCTTAATCTATACTAATAATAAATCTGTAGCCGAAATTTTCCTGGTAATTTTCTATTTTCCAAAAATAATTGGTTCTAACATATATAATTAACCACCCTGAAACCGAAAATCGTTTTTTTTTTTATTTTTGTTTGTATGTCTGTCTGTCTATATGTTTGTTACCTTTTCACGCGATAATGACTGAACGGATTTCGATGAAAATTGGAATATAAATTAAGTTCGTTGAAACTTAGATTTTAGGCTATAAGGCATTAAAAATACATTATTTAAAAGTGGGGTTATAAGGGGACCTGAATTAATTAAATCGAAATATCTCGCGTATTATTGATTTTTGTGAAAAATGTTACATAACAAAAGTTTCTTAAAAATTATTTGCGATACATTTTATTCTTTGAAAAATTTTGATAGGACTGATATTTAATGAGATAAATGAGTTTAAAAATTAAAATAACTGCCATCTAAGGCCGTGTAATGAAATAAAAAACAAATGACTTGGTCTATAAGGCGCCTTGGATAACAAAACTCGAAAGCTATGAAAGATAGCTTACAGAGAATGTTTCTGTGTTTGTATGAAGTAATATCGGAAGCTAAATTAACCGATTTGTATAATTAATTATTATTTCACCATTGGAAAGTGTAGTTTCTCTAGATGGACATAATATTATAATGTTATTACAGTAACTTCTGATATAATAATGTAATATAATGTAATATAATATAATATAATATAATATAATATAATATAATATAATATAATATAATATAATATAATATAATATAATATGATTTAAGTTATTTGAAGTGTTCAGAACCATAGTGGGCCAAGCGCCATTTACTGAATACGTTGAAAACAAGGGTTAAAATTAAGTTATAACCATAATTCAATGGAAACATATAGCAAGTAAAATAAAGTATACACATTAAATCTAAATGATGTCAATGTTCATTAAATTATGATTGTATGTGATAACAATTAAGAAACATGTTAAAGGAATTGTCATTGCTTTCTGGACCAAAATGATGGCATTTTAATTATTTAAATACAATTTAAATTAAGTAACATACTAAACGATTTATCCTTCTATCAAACACGAATGTTCCCTGGATCAAACGTCCTATTTTAATTATGTAATTACTTTATATTTATTTCTAACAGGTGCAGCGGAGCGGAGTTATAAAATAAAAGTTTACTTTTGTGAAAATGTGTTACTATATCTGAGGGGAAAACTACGTGTTATTACTCTCATAAACGAAGATAATATCAAATTATTGCTTACAATAGGCGATATCACTATCACAATAAACTATGACATGTTATAAATAAGATATTAAACCAACAGTTATAATCAGGATTATAATAATCCCAATTATGATGTTGAATTTCATAAACATTACTTCTTACAATTTGATTTAAGAAATCGTAGGTAACGTATAACTTACTTGTAGGCTAGCCGTAGGAATACGAAGTAACATTAAAGCAACTTTCATTTCGCACCCGAAACTGTCTTTTCTAGCTAATATTCACCATAGCCTCTGTTTTGTATCGCCTTGCGAAACGTTATTTTCCATTTTTTCGCACTCTTTCTACTGCTCAGCCCATAATCATACATTATTTTCTCCTCCGCTGAATATCTTCAACTCAAATCGTGGCAGAAAAGAAATATAAATAATGTTTCATTTTATTTGTTAAATATGTATACCTAGCGATGAGAAATATATGGAAAACGCAGGTCTATATTTATTTTGTATCGGAGCTGAATATATGTACTATTAATGAAATTTAGTAGTCGTAATTACATGTTTCGTGGTTAATTAAGGTGCTTGACTCATGGTTGCAATTGCATATATGTGCATATTTTGGACGTTTGTGCATACTTTGACATTAGAGGATATTTCAGGCACATTTCTTATTTATTTATTTAATTTTTGTTTATTTATTTATTTATGTATTAATGTATTTATTTATATATTAATATATTTATGTATGTATTTATGTGTCTATTTAATTATTTATTTATTTATGCATTTATTTATTCACTTATTTATTTATTTATTTATTTATGTATTAATGTATTAATTGATGTATGTATTAATTTATTTATGTATGTATTTATTTAATTATTTATTTTCTTATTTATTTATGTATTAATGTATTTATTTATATATTAATATATTTATGTTTATATTTATGTATTTATTTAATTATTTATTTACTTATTTTTATTTATTTATGTATTAATGTATTAATTTATGTATTAATATATTTATTTATTTATTTATTTCTTTATTTATGTATTAATATATTTATGTATGTATTTATGTATTTATTTCATTATTTATTTATTTACTTATTTATTTATTTATTTATTTATGTGTTTATGTATTTATTTAATTATTTTTATTCACTTATTTATTTATATATTTATGTATTTATTTAATTATTTACTTATTTACTTATTTATTTATTTATTTCCTTATTTATTTACTTACTTATCTACTTACGTACTTACCTACTTACCTACTTATTTATTTATTTATTTACTTACTTAGTTATTAATTAATTAATTAATTTATTTATTTGTATATTAATTTGTTTATTTATTTATATATATATTTATGTATTTATTTATGTATGTATTTATTTACTTATTTATGTATTTATTTATTTATGTATGTATTTATTTATTTATGTATTTATTTATTTATTTATTTATGTATTTATTTATTTATATATTTTCGGTTAAAGTGCAGAATGATGGTCTGAAGAAGATGAGGGAAATTAGTAAAGTACTTCATTGATACGATATTGATGTGGACGTTAACCCTATCGTGTTACCAGATTGTAAGTTTTGTCCCCTCACCTCATGTGATGTAGAAAATCTTTTTCTATGCACAAGTTTATCTGTACGGACAGCAAGTTGGATCCTGAAAACATGGAAAAATAATTGTGTCACAAAGTTCCATACAGTCGTAAAAGAAAATGAGTTATCTGTATCAAATTGGTTTTAATTAAATCAGCAATAGCCAATAAGGCAATAACTAAGAAGTTCTTTATGTCCAATAATTTTAATATTTCCCATTACGTGGTAAGTGATTTGTTTTTCGTGGGATCCTATATTATGGTAGGTTTGCCGGCTCTTCAGCTTTAAGTGCATATTAGGATTTTTAGCACATAGAATTTAACTCTCAACAGTATATTAACCGTGATTTGTTAAAATGTCACGAGTCCAGGAAAGTGAAATGTTGGAAAACTGAAAAAAAAAAAACTATATGATGTCCATATGGTAGATTATGTGTAAAATTGTTATGCATTATCTTTGGGCCTTTGAAAACAATATTTTGATATTTTTACAATGTTATTTACTCCTAATAAAATAATAAAAACGCCGGACTTATGCCCTTTTAACAAATTGCAACATTTGTGTTTTAAATGTATTCAATTCATGATTTTCGATAACATACATAGTCTATCTAGTCTTTATTTACTAAAAAAGTTTAACTTTTCTATCTGTATTAGGCCTACATTTTTTATCGATAGATAAAATACATTAACTAGAAAGCTGAAAATGGCACTAAATTAAAAAAAAATTCAAAATTAACAGCAATGTGCTTAATCATAATTTATTTCCCAAACAACTGGCTGACCAATTAAACGTATATAAAATTTCACATGAGTATTTTCCTCTGGCTTATAACGTAACATTTATAGAACATCATCAGTAATTTCAGCTCTTCTTATTGCCACCTTTCCCAATGGCTAGGCTGTCTTTTCTAGCAGTGATACATTTCGAATAGTATTTCTCATGCAGGAAATGTCTGCATTCAATTAATTAATGAACTACATTTCGGTGATGTATCCTTTGTTAATGCTATTGTGCTTATTCCAAAGACAAGTCTTTCATCCTTTTGATTCTCTAAAACATACATTAACTTTGACACCACCATATAACAAGTTATACTTGAGCCTTGCTGCAAAGATTATTTCTTGGTATTCTGCGTTTAATGTCCAAAACATCAATACGGCCATTGACATAAGAATTTGCTCATTATATGAAGGTAAATCGTAAAGCTTACTAAAATATATGCCCTGCATGTTATAGCTTATTTCTGCAGCTGAAAGCAAAACATATTTAAATATATAAACCAGTCAAGAAAATAGAGGGATTTGTGATGTACCTAGTACAACGAGTATGAAAACTATTTTATGGCATTTTATTGAACATCGAATTACCATAACATAAAGAAATTTTCATCCTAAAGGAATACCAGATACAGATTTCCACTTCTTTGATTCAACATGCTGTCCACTGTGATTTAGGTCTATATGTTCTTTTCCCTCTAAATTAGCCGATTTAATTTTCCATTATTTGTGTTCAAATCATCCATGTTTAGACAAGATATATTCTGTGCTAACTTTATTCACACTTGCGATATTAGAAAACAAATGAGCAAATATTATTGTTCTCTATAGCCTATACATTAAATCCCGTTATGTACAATATGTTAAAAGGGTTTGAGTCCTGCACCGATGCCTTTTTAACCAATTAAGGATAGTTCTAGACAATGGATGAAGGCCAGTCCACAACGGGACTAATTTCTTTTTTAACACAGAATGAAAAAAAAACTATCCTAATAGGCCCTAGATGAAGTAAAAAATAAATAACTCAAAATTTACAAAATTGTGACCGATGCCCTTTCAACAAATTGCGATTCATATATGACTTTTCATTTGACTAGCCACTGACGAAACTGTTAAACAATCCAATTCTCCTGTCCACACCTGTGTAGTAACGATCAGCGCGTCTGGCCGCGAAACCAGGTGGCCCGGGTTCGAATCCTGTTTGGGGCAAGTTACCAGGTTGAAGTTTTTTTTGGGAGGGGGGGTTTCCCTCAACCCAATATGAGCAAATGCTGGATACTTTTGGTTCTGAACCCCTGAATCATTTCACCGGCATTACCACCTTCATTTCATTCAGACGCTAAATAATCTAGATGTTGATACAGCGTCGTAAAATAACCCAATAAAATAAATCCAAGTCTCCTGAAAAAACGACGTTGGCAGTGCGGTAACTTCACAACGGGGGAATGAACCTCGGTCATTACGAGAAACTGGAGCAGTGAGATATTTTAATGAAGGATTATTCTTAGTGTAATAAAGGAAGATAACGTCTTGTGTGTACATCGCAGAAACTATTGCTGAAAATGTAAGATTATTGTGGCTGGATGGCTGGCTTTTGGAGGTCAGAACCGGGCTACATAGGCTTATTGTGCGCCTTATATACGATGTTTCTTCCCGCTCGTCAGGTGATTCGGGTGATATTCATAAATTCTATGTTGACAGGCAAGTCATCTTACCTTAGCCCTGAAAGAACCAGGTCCATTCCCAAACGATTACCTGAAAGTTCCAGAGTCCGGAGCCCCAAGTCTTCTTACGTCAGCTTCGGAAACTCATACTACCCCCAAGACTTAACAGTAGCCCACTTTTAACTATTACAGGTGATAGATAGGGACCGGATTTTTATGTAATATCAAGGTGTGAAATATGTACATATATCTGTAAGAAAAATAAGCTGAATATGTACCAAAATATGTGAAATCATGAAAATATTTAATATCAATATCTGGCAGGTATAGGATAGGTAAGACTCTCCAGTTGTGATTTCATAGAGCACCCGACTTTTTTACCGCACACTTGACACATTACTATTTTTCAATTTGTAGTGAAAGCTTCGTCCATTGCAATCCAGGATTTTATTTTTGTCCTTAGGGTTGAAGATACAGGGGTCATTTTGGTTAGTTGAAAGCAGTAGATAAATTCACTTGCACTTTATAGGTACTGTAAGTACTAAAATTAGAGAACTGAGTGAAATGAATGACACAACAGTACTGCAAGCACTGTTTCGCTTTACTGGATTAAGAGAAAATAAGAGGAGATGTGGGACACATGCATTTCAGCTGCTCCCTGTAAGAAACAAGTACCTACTAAAATCTCAAACTATAGGCATTTACAAACTGTTGTTTGAAAAGTGACATTCCTGTCTCATTCAGAAGGGTAGGGTTATTCCAGCCGAGAACCATACTTTCTAATTGCTCAGAAAATCTCATTTACTTTAACATAAAGAGATGAAGCAATAACCTGAAAGTCTCATGTCAGAATTGACACGGGTTTTCCCTGGAAGAATTAAGAAGTGTGTGGATAATGTTGCAAATTGCATGGAAACGGCTTGTTAAGACGTGTGCAGAACAATTATAGTTCGATACAAATCATGTCGTCCTCGTCCCATCCACCGCATGAAGGCAACGCTACTTTCTGAGTGATTTTTACAATACAAGGCAGTCGTATGAGAAAGGTTGCCTTTTGTTCACTCATATTTACAATGGGCGGTATGGGGTGAGTGCCCTTTATTACTTCCTGGAACTAAGGATGTTTCGTCCCGAAATATATCCTTTCTTGGGTAGGTAAAAAGGCTTTTTAAATCTGTGTATTTCAAATTGTAAACTTCCCCAGCAGAAGGTTTTTTTTTTTTTCAGAGAAGTAAAAATGAATAAAACCCTTAAATATGTAGATTTATGTAATACCAAGCCATAATATGTAATTTGGGGTAAATATGTAAAAATATGTAGTATTAAATTTTAATATATTAATATTAATTACAAGATTCGCAAAGATTTGTTATTTATATACGGTTAGGTTTAAAGGAATAAAATATGCTATTACATAAAATCCGGTCCCTAGTGATAGATGAAATGAGGGGAGTGTTGGTGAAATGAGATGGAATTGGTTATTTAACGACGCTGTAATCAACTATTAGGTTATTTAGTGTCGATGGGATTGGTGATAGCGAGAAGCCATTTGGCGAAATGAGACCGAGCATTCGCCTTAGATTATCTGACATTCGCCTTAGCTTGAGGAAACTTCGGAAAAAACCCAACCAGGTAATCAGCTCAAGCGGGAATCGAACCCAGCTCGAACGCAACTCCGGATCAGGGAAGCGTCTCAGCCGACTGAGCTACCTGGTAGCTGGAATGAGTTGAAAATGGGAGTATCCGAGGATAACCCTCTGCAACGTCTGCTTGACCCACTACAAATTCCACCACGACTATATAATCTTTTCGCTGTAATAAAAATCCTAATATAAACAACAGCACGTGACAGATGCGAGGCTTCATTGGCCGCTGTTTGGCGCCATAGATTCTCAGTACGTGTTCCCGCCTACTGTTGTACATTCTGTTTCATGTTAAACATTTCCCGTTACTCGCCAAGTAGGCCTAACCTCACTACTATGCATTCGTTTGCTTAGGAAACATTTAATTTATAATTACTGTAATAAAACTCACTTAACTTATTATATACATTTAAGACTATTTGTTTTTCTCCGCTTTTGAGAGGGTTTCCACTCTTACGTTTAATAACCAAACACACCCAGGATGCAGAAGCCATACTTCAGAGCTATTTTAAAAAAACTACAGTTAATGCCCATGGCTTGTCAGTATATCTTTTCATTGATAATCTTCCTCGTATGCAATCGTGAAAACGTAACTAATTCAACAGTTCATAGCATAAATACAAGTCAAAAAATGACTTTCATACTCCATCGGCAAGTCTATCGTGCTATCAAAAAGGAGTGCGTTATATGGCAGTAAAAATTTTTAATAGCCTCCCTATCGATATAAAAAATGAAACTCAAAACATACAATTATTTAAGGCCAAATTAAAGAAGTACCTAATTTCTCACGCCTTCTATTCTGTAGGTGAATTCATGACATTCAATAACACTTCATGAAATTGATACTAAAACTTTGTGTTGTACTAGTAGACTATATTGTAAATCTCGTCTGTATATATTTCATCTAGACTGTGACTATAAATTAAAATTTTATAATAGTATTAAGTTTTTTGACTTGTTCCATATTCTAGCTGTGAGCATGTATGAATACCATGGAATGTTAATAAATACAATACAATACAGTACCACGTGCTTACGTGAACAACTACGAGCTCAAGTGACGCCAGCTTGTTACAAGAGCAGACTACCTCGGTATTACTGTTGGTATTCATCCGCGTTCATAGTACATAACAAAATATAAAAGTAGCTTTTCTTTTGCATAGTGTTTTACATATGAGTGAAGTTAAATGTTTCATCGTATTTAACAACTAGAATTCAATTTTTAAATTTGAAATAATACAAGATTGTGGTTGCCAAATACGAACTATATTTTCCTGCGTCATGTGAGTGTTTCGACTGGGAGCCAATCACGGTTATGACAGCAATGTGCTTATGTTTACATTAGGATTTTTCTCACAGCGAAAACAGTATAACTGAAGTTGCAGCATCTGTTTACAAGTATAGAAAACTCTCAGTTTCAAAGATTTGCCAAGTCTTATAGTAGCTAAATTTGTAGTAGACCTATTCGTCAAATCCTTTGAAACAGAAAGCGTAAATTTATATGAAAATTGAAATAATCATTTTGTAAGAGGAATGTAGGGTTGCTAACAGACATTGGACTTGCATTGATATTACACGGGCTATATAAATAATTGATTCTGAAGAACCAATACAGCAGACATATTGCGAAGTTCTCAACGAGAAGGACATTGGCAAGGCAGGGTGAGATGGGTTGATTCCGACCGCAATGCCCCCCCACCCCAGGGCTGTGAGGGCTCTTTGAGTTAGCATTCATATCAAGTTTCAAACACAGACTGAACTTAATGGACCACATAATGAACACTCAATCACTTCCTCTTGCAACTGTGTAAGTGATTCTAAAACAGTACTCAGGGCTGTCCAAGTCGAGCCACCCTGCAATACTTCAATGTGTGAAACATGTTTCTGTCTTGAATAGAGACAGATTTGATGTGTCTTATTTACATGTATTGCCAGTTCGTCTTTTGCTCTAGAGTGAATTGGTCCACACCTGTGGAGTAACGGTTAGCGCGTCTAGCCGCGGAACCAGATGGCCCGGGTTCGATTCCCGGTCGGGGCAAGTTACCTGGTTGAGGTTCCGTCAGTGTCAAATTTGGGAAGGAGCAGAAGAGCAGAATGATTACTCTAACCTATGTAAATGGAAAAGCATACGTATGGAATGCGGATGATTGGTTGAAAATTCGAGAAGATCATCGTATTGTAGGGGCATTAATTGGCTGTCTACCGCATCTTCCCCGGCAAGATTCATTTCTTGGATTGCCTTTGGTATTATTACCTGAGGAAGTGACTTTACTACTGGAAAGGAAAGTTGCTCGTTTGGTGTCTTGCTCATTCCTAACAAAAGCTCCAACCAATGAAATTAAGCAAAAGTTTGAGGAGCACAGAAAAAAGATGTACAAAGAACAGGTTGAATGTTTCAAAGAAGAACGTAAGCGACAAGTTATATCTATGATAGATAAGATTGTGGAAGGGAAACGAAGAAAGTTAATGGGATGTAGTTCTAAAAATACAAAAGGATCCAGTAACAATAAGAGCTCAGTGCAGGATCAATCTCCAGCTAAAGTAGATGAAAAAGAAACCATTATTGACAAAGAAGCACTTCTGAAAGAAGAACTGGACAAGATAAAATGCATTGATGAAAGTAGCACACTTGTACAAATATTTACAGCAAATGTCTGGTGGAATGAAGATGATGCTACTCCAGTAGAATGGAACTACCCTGAAAACAATTCAGAAAAACTTAGATATAAAACGTTCAAGGATCTGTGGGAAAAGGGCCACTATCTTACTTCTGGACAGAAGTTTGGAGCAGATTTCCTGGTTTATCCTGGGGATCCCATCAAATTCCACGCTCAATTTCTAGTGATTTGCATTGATGGCAATGATGCATTGCCAGCAACAGATCTGGTGGCCTTGGGAAGACTAGGAACATCAGTTAGGAAAACTGTAGTTCTATCAAGTCTGTCAGAGGATGGAAATTCAGTAATGTACCAGTCTTTACAGTGGAATGGAACTTTTTAAGAATGATTGAATGAATAAATGAATGAATGGTTATATTTGAATGTTTGTTGTATTATTACAGGTACAGTGAAAATAAAGACACTCTATTAAGAAGGAGAAAAAAAAAAAAATTATTTTGTATGCGCCATAAGAAATCAATATGTGATTGGTGCCAGCTGTTAGGTCGAACAACTAGTTCAAGCATTTCATCATTTCTTTCGTACGACATTATTATTGTTATTGTTATTATTATTATTATTGTTATTATTATTATTGTTGTTATTATTGTTATTGTTATTATTATTGTTATTATTATTAGTATTGTTATTGTTATTATTGTTATTATTAATATTGTTATTGTTATTATTATTGTTCTTATTGTTATTATTATTGTTATTATTGTTATTGTTATTATTATTGTTATTGTTATTATTATTGTTATTGTTATTATTGTTACTGTTATTGTTATTATTATTGTTAATGGTATTATTGTTATTGTTATTATTATTGTTATTGTTATTATTATTGTTATTGTTATCATTATTGTTATTGTTATTGTTTTTATTATTGTTATTGTTATTATTATTATTGTTATTGTTATTATTGTTACTGTTATTATTGTTGTTATATTATTGTTATTATTATTGTTATTGTTGTTATTATTATTATTGTTATTATTATTAGTATTGTAATTGTTATTATTATTGTTATTATTAATATTGTTATTGTTATTGTTAATGTTATTATTGTTACTGTTATTATTATTATTATTATTATTATTATTGTTATTATTGTTATTATTATTGTTAATGTTATTATTGTTATTGTTATTGTTATTATTATTATTATTATTATTATTGTTATTGTTGTTATTATTATTGTTATTGTTATCATTATTGTTATTGTTATTATTGTTATTGTTATTATTGTTATTATTATTGTTATTGTTATCATTATTGTTATTGTTATTATTGTTATTGTTATTATTATTGTTATTGTCATTATTATTATTATTATTGTTATTATTGTTACTGTTATTATTGTTGTTATTATTATTATTATTGTTATTGTTATTATTGTTATTATTGTTATTGTTATTATTTTTATTGTTATTATTATTATTTTTATTGTTATTGTTTTTATTGTAATTGTTATTGTTATTATTGTTATTGTTATTATTGTTATTATTTTTATTGTTATTATTATTATTGTTATTGTTATTGTTATTATTGTTATTGTTTTTATTGTTGTTGTTATTATTGTTATTGTTATTATTATTATCATGACTATTATTATTATCATTATTATGATTATCATTTATTTATTATTTTTAATTATTCCATCTAACTAGTGTTCTCTAATTTAAAAGCCTGTCTCTTATCTAAACTTTGCACGCGTATTTGAAAAATATGAAACGAATAAGATGAGAAGTTGATCAATTAAAGCTCGACTACAATATGTTAACTTAATACAGGGTGGTTATAATTAAACTGACGGTGTTCAGCGTGGCATAGCACGGACTCTAATGGTTGTAAGAGTGTGAAACTTCGTAGATATGCTGATTAACCAATGCGCTCGCGAATTAGGGTAAATTAGGGTCTGTTGGACAGTTGGGCTTGTTGGACACTTTGTACTTCAACGTGTTACCTCGGAAATTGAGGGCACCACATTCTGCTAGAATATCAATGACGGAACTAGCCCCACTCGTGGCTACTTCCATCAGTATGTTCTCCCGGTTGCATTGCTTTGTGTCAGTTCCCTGTTGCTTGGTGACACGTGTTCAAGTGGATGTTCGTTGAAAATTTAGAAGGTTGAACTTTTCCTTGTGAAACGCAATGGCTATTGAGAAGAGAGACCGTGCACTGCTAGTGAAGTTGTTTTACCAGGATGACAGCAATAGTAACGCTGCATTGCGGGAATATCGCCGACAAAAACAATTGAGAAGAGATCCCATGTCAATTAATGGGCTGAAGAACATGATGAAAAATTCCAGGAAACAGGTGAATTAGATGTCGCACCAGGGAGAGGACGGCCTGACCTAAAGGACATGTCGCTCTCATTTCACCAGATATGCTGCGAGCAACTGTCGACCATGCTGTGTTACAGATGCAAAATGTTGCTGAGGTGGGAGGCCATGTTGAACAGTGTTTGTAACGTTAGTTCCTAATAAAAGTGCCGTTATAATGTGTTTGATCTTTCCTGCCTTTTTCCTGTAAGTACAGTGCATATCCCTTTCAGTTCTTCGGTAAAAAATCTTGGCATTCACATGGATAATAATGTCAACTGGGACATGCAAATCACAGAAACCTGCAGAAAAGTATATTCTATTATTCATGTGCTAAAAAGGATAAATGTTCATCTTCCCTCTTGCTTAAAAAAGTCCCTTGTGCGGACACTTGTATTTCCCTATTTTGACTATGCTGACATTTTACTGACTGACCTTTCCAGCGACAACAAAATGAAACTTCAACGTGCTCATAATTTGTGTGTACGTTTTGTAAGCAATGTTCGTAAATATGATCATATTACCCTATCCCTGGAAGCAATAGGTTGGCTTAAACTAGATAAGAAAAGAAATTTACATTCACTTCTCTTTCTCTTCGAAATCTTGAACTCTTCTATTCCTTCGTACCTGTCGTCTCGCTTCACTTACCTTTCTTCCCACCACAATCTGAACACACGCTCTCGCCATGAAACAATACTAACAATACCATCCCATCGCACCTCCTCATACTCATCCTCTTTCACAATAGCCCTGCCAAGACTCTGGAATTCGTTACCTGCTAGCATCAGGGACTGTCGAAATAAAATTCAATTCAAACGCAAACTTACTAGGCACTTGGTCAGTAATTGAGACTCGTTCAGACATGGTTTCTTGTAAATAGTTCTTTTAATCTACCACAAAATATCTCAATATCCGGTAATTTCATCACTATAGAATTTTGTTATTGTAGGTTTAATTTGTAATTTAGTAAATACAAAAATATTCTTTGTTCTTAACTTCTATGATAAAATGTCTAGCTTTCATTAATCAGGTATTCTTGTCGTACTTTAATTTTTATTGTAATTGTAATTGTAAATTTAATATTAATTGTAATCTTATTGTTCATGTTATAGTTGTAATCCCCTGGTAGAGGGGCAGAGAAGGCCTGACGGCCTTATCTCTACCAGGTTAAATAAATAAATCTAATCTAATCTAAAAAAAATACCACGTTCTGACTGGTTATAGCGCCATATCTTCACCTGGTGGCAAGATGTGGAAATAATTATTTTTTTGGGATAATTCGCGAGCGCATTGCTTAATTAGCATATCTACGAGGTTTAACACTCATACTATCATTACAGTCCGTGCTGTGCCACGCTGAGCACCGTCAAGATGGTTATAATTAAACTGACGGGGTTTCAATTGCTGCACAGTATGAATTTTGTAGGGATACAGTGTAAAATGCACCGCAAAATCTTGCGAACTGTTGACCAGGGGAGCGACAATTCACATGACACAGCTCGAGCACTGGTTGCGGAATTTGAGTAGTGTTGCACTGTCAGCTACAGAAACTTCGTCAACGACTTCCATGGGCATGGGCCGCCAAATTCTCTCTGGTGCGACATCTAATTCACCTGTTAATTTTCTCATAATTTTCTTCAGTCCATTAATTGACTTGGGACCTCTTCTCATCTGTTTCTGTCGGCGATATTCCCACAATGCAGCGTTACTATTGCTGTCATTCTGATAAAACAACTTCACTAGCAATGCACTGCCTCTCTTCGCAATGCCATTGCGTTTCACAAGGAAAAGTTCAACCTTATAAATTTACAACGAACATTCACTTGAACACGCGTCACCAAGCAAGAGGGAACTGACACAATGCAATGCAACCGGGAGAACATACTGACGTCAGAATTACAGACAATTGCACGTTTTGACTGCTTACAGCGCCATATTTACACCTGGTGGCGAGACTTGGAACTAATTTTTTTGGCATAATTCGGGAGCGCATTGCTTAATTGGCATATCTACGAAGCTTCACATTCTTACGACCATTAGATTCCTTGCTGTGCCACGCTGAACACCGTCACCTTGGACTTCCAAGATATTTCCAGCATTCTTGGGAATATTTTTGTTTGTTATTTTTAATAGGTTATTTTAGGACGCTGCATCAACATCTTAGGTTATTCAGCGTCTGAATGAGATGAAGGTGATAATGCCGGTGAAATAAGTCCGGGGTCCAGCACCGAAAGTTACCCAGCATTTGCTCATATTGGGTTGAGGGAAAACCCCGGAAAAAACCTGAACCAGGTAACTTGCCCCGACCGGGAATCGAACCCGAGCCACCTGGTTTCGCTGCCAGACGCGCTGACCGTTACTCCACAGATGTGGACTCTTAGGAATATGATGGTAGATATGAAAGATAAACTTCAACTGAAAATCGGTAAGACGTAAGGAGGGGGGGAATTATATTTTATATATTTTATCTCAAGATGACTACTTTCCAGAGCAATAAGAGTTTCATTAATATAACTATAAAAAAATGGACTGACATCTATGTCACGAATTCACCACTTACCACAACTAGTACTTGTCCGGTTTAAAGATATGAAATGCGACATAAATTGAAAAATGATAAAATCGTTAGAATTGTGTTTAAATTGTTCTTCGACACAGTGACTCCTGTATAACATGGGTAGCTCTCTCATTTGAATTGATGTTCAATAATCAGTGACTTCTGGAACATTGGTAGTTGTCTCACTTAAATTAGTGTTCAATAGTCAGTCCCTTCTGTAACATAGATAGCATTCTCATTTAAATTAGTGTTCAATAGTCAGTCCCTTCTGTAACATAGCTTTCTCATTTAAATTAGTGTTCAATAGCCAGTCCCTTCTGTAATATAGGTAGCTTTCTCATTTCAATTTATGTTGAATGGTCAGTGACTTCTGTAACATGGATAGCTGCCTCATTTAAATTGTTGTTCACAGCCAGCGACTTCTATAACATGGGTTACATTCTACATTAAATTGTTCAGTGACTTCTGTAACATGGATAACTGCCTCATTTAAATTGTTGTTCACAGCCAGCGACTTCTATAACATGGGTTACATTCTACATTAAATTGTTCAGTGACTTCTGTAACATGGATAACTGCCTCATTTAAATTGTTGTTCACAGACAGCGACTTCTATAACATGGGTTACTTTCTACATTAAATTTTTCAGTGACTTCTGTAACATGGATAACTGCCTCATTTAAATTGCTGTTCACAGCCAGCGACTTCTATAACATGGGTTACATTCTACATTAAATTTTTCAGTGACTTCTGTAACATGGATAACTGCCTCATTTAAATTGTTGTTCACAACCAGCGACTTCTATAACATGGGTTACTTTCTACATTAAATTTTTCAGTGACTTCTGTAACATGGATAACTGCCTCATTTAAATTGGTGTTCACAGCCAGCGACTTCTATAACATGGGTTATTTTCTACATTAAATTGTTCAGTGACTTCTGTAACATGGATAATTGCCTCATTTAAATTGTTGTTCACAGCCAGCGACTTCTATAACATGGGTTGCTTTCTACATTAAATTTTTCAGTACATATATTTTGTGTTACATTATCAAAGCATTTGAAAGAACATAACATTTACAAGAGAGTATTAATATGGAGTAAGCCATGAAACAAAGAAAACAATAACATAACTGTTTCAGAGAAAGTTTAAAATGATAACAAATGTTCAAAATGAGAACCATTCACGGCCAAACAATGCCCCAGTCGATCACGAATGTTTCTCTCTTGAAGATTCTGGAAAATTTGGGCATGATAAAAATGGCCTAGGAGAACCTGAAGTTTAAAATTTGATGTAATTTTATTTTTACACATGATAAGTTCTACTACACCTTCAAGCTGTCTGGCATTTGTCTGCATTTAACTTCAGCCTTCAGTTACAGAAACACGGCTAGAGTTGTCGAAAGTCGTCTGCTATATACAGTACTTAAAGAGAATATATTAGGCACGTTCGGCCGAGGGGACAGTAACTCTCTCAATGCATATTCAGATGTCACTTTGAGCATAAATGTAAATAAGATTGAAATCATTGACGACGACGTTAATCAATAGGCGTTCAATCACAAGTACTATCCGTCCGAGTGATTATGTCGCATCTCGGTTTCCCCCATCCGTTGCTGCTGCCTCTCTATAAAGGCTAGCTGCTGGTCTGTCAGGCAAATATTTGCTGTACGGGATTGGAAGTTTACGTAATATTGTACAAGTGTTTAAATAATTCAAATAAAAATATTCCGTTAAGTAACTGTCATGTGATTTCCCCCGTTTCGAAGACCCTACGACATAACCACTCGAACAGACAGTACGCACCTGAGGAACTCTTCGAATTTCGCTGGGAGTGGAGTAAACTCCATCTACTATAGTCGCGACGCTGTTATTGCCGGCGTGACTCCTCCTCTTTGCTTACGTCTTAGGAAGTGAAGGCTCTATAAAGTCTAAGTAGGTAGTATCGTTCGCCAGTTTGTTCTTTCTTTGCCGAGCTACCAGACGAGGGATCTATTTGCCACACCGTTAAACATTATCATGTCGTAGCTCCTATGATAATAAATCAAACCCACTGTAATTCAGCAAATATTTGAGCGGCAATTAACGTCTTCGTGTGCTTTCTGCGAACGCGAACGAAAGAGCCAAAATGGCGGGCGATTATATTAAGTATTTATCGAGCCTTGAGAAATGAATATCGTCTTCCTCAGCTAATCACAAGACGCACACGTTTAAATGTAGCCGACCTGGAACGCGATTGGCTACCGGAAATTAGAGCGACGGGACTATAGATCGCTACATGTCAAGCCAAGTCAAAGTGAGGTGCACCGTTCCAACTGGAACTTCCGTATCCAGTAATTTTGTGGAAGATTGCTTCATGTCAAGAATTTTCAAATACATGCTCAATCACCAAAAATGCTGCAGTTGTGACTGTGATGTGTTGTACGAAGTGCTCTAGTGGTCCTGCCCATTTAGTTTGCTCGACAGGCAGTAAGGAGAAAGGACACTCTGTCTACTACAGTGATGAATGAACTTGCACAGAATACAGCCTACCGCGCGTCTGAAATCTTGACAGGGTGTCAGAAATACGTCTGTAACGGAAGTGGTACCTCCGTTGTTATCGTTGTGAAAGGCCCTAATCTCCTGTCTTATCTCCTGTGGCATTCTACACGTAGGCTACCTTGCATAATAGCAGCTCCGTTATAACTCCTGGGCATTAAAAGTTCCTGAGGAGACTAGGAGCTAAAATACTCCCAGAGCGCAGCCATGCGGCGATATATAACTACAACGTCTTTAGGTTCGTTCCAACAAGCGGTTCATGGATCAGTTAATGTACGGTTCCTGTATCATCTTATGCGCATGCGCTAGTTGATCATCTGCTATGGGATTGAAACTGGACTGGTCGCTGTTGGAACGCTTTCGCGGATCGTTATGTACTAAATCCAGAGATGCTAGAACTGTGATCATCTTTGTTAAGAACGGGATGCTTATTATTATCGTTTTGCAGCTAATTCTAATTGAAGAAAATAGAATTTCGATCATTTTTCTATAAAAAAGATGACAAAAAATATGGAAGGCAAGAATTCCGCTAATTCAATGTCGTGTACTGGGGGACTCTCATCTAAAAAATAGTTTTTTTTAAAATTATTAATGTATGTACGTTATTTATTATACTTTTAATCAAAGTTGCATGTTGAAATTGTAATTAACTATTTCAATACCCAAGTAATTTCCATTCCCTTTCTTTTTGGCGAAAATTTAAATTAAATCTCTAGTTTTATTATTCGTCTGTACTGTCACTTTTCATCTTTAACCTCATTGATGTGAACAGTCCACAGTATAAAGAAGATACAGTAGAGACAACCCCTGTCGGCACCTTTGATGTTGTTGGTACTAAAATTAAGCTCAGGGAGGTCTAGTTCTCAATGAATCCAACCATGTCGCTAGTATCGGCAGAGCTAACAGCTGATTTTAGCGATCAGCTGTTCAGACATGTTAAACTTTCAGATGAAAATTTGTATTAACTGTTGTAATTATTCCTTTGTTCTGTAGTGATATTTGTGTCTTATTATGTAGGTACAATGAAAATTCAATTTTTCTTTTCAAAATACATATAAAATTGCACTGTTGAATATAACTGAAGTAAAACAAACTATTAGCGAAGTGCTTACCGTTTTATTCTGTTTCTTCATATCCATTGCATTTCATCTTGGTTCACAATATGTTGTAAAATACATACATCAGGGAAACATTTAATAAATAAACAAGAATTCGAGGTAACCTGTTATAATTAAAAATGTGTGTTCACGATATATCCGATGTAGGCTACTAATTGTAGGCCTAACTACCTAAGTGTACAAAAAGGGCCTAATAATTATCTACTGCAACTTTTATCATATAACTACGTACGTAATCCTTAAATCATTATGGGTTGCTCCACTTGGTGGACAATGCTTAACTGGCAACAGTTAAATCCCGGTAACTTCTTTCACTTTTCCTTTACTGTATTAGGCTACGTTTGAATTACAATATTCTTACCTTCTTCCATTTTCGTAAAAGATATATTGCAGTAACAACAGATTTGAGTTAACAAATTCTTACCTTCTTCCATTCTCGTAAAGGATTTTTTTGTAGTTAGTAATACAAATTCTTAACTCCATTGCTAGACACAAGAACCTACACCAAACCCTAATTACGTCTTATAATTTTGTAATAGTCGAACACAGAAAATAATTCCCTTGCAAAGTTGGGTTATTACTATGGGCAAAAATCATTATGTATGTAAATTTTGACATTTGTTAACTCCTTCATACGTATACTAATTACTTATCTCTATACAAGCCTCGACTCAGGAAATAATGCATTCACGGAATCCAAACTACGGCATGTTACTACACTGGCAAGGGTCATTGCTCATATGAATTTTTATACCTTTTCAATCGCTCTTTCATAGCTAGATCCAAGAGCTAGCTGTACACCAATGTAATCGGATAATTATTACGTAGCCAAGGTTATGTTTTCTTTCACTTACACTATTTAGAGACATTCTATTCAACCGATACAGTTAGAAATTTTAATGTGTATGTTAATTCAAATTTGGAAACCAAAATCAATATCAATGTACAAGATATTACTGTCAATAATAGGAATAATCATGTAGGCCTAAGTATACCGTTACTGGTATGAAATAATATCCATACTAATATACAGTAATGTTATTAGCTAGTCAACAACATTTTATTATATCCATTGTTGACATAACTTCATCGAAACGAATGTCATGATCTATTTAGCTAATGATTCAATATTACGTTACCAGCATAAGCATCTACCAGTGACTTTAAAATTAGCGTCAATTAGTGAATTTTTCATGATGTTTACATACGGAAGTAATTATTATTATGATTATGTTGCCATTCCTTTCCTTCATGTCTTTCAAATTGTTAAAAGATGAGTAATAAATCTTTTCAGTTAATATTAAATTATGCCAGCCTGTCGTAGATGGAGAACCATCTGGTGGAGGTTCCAGATAATACACCCGGTTTCATGACATGCGCACTCAGAATTTGTTCCCACGAAATGGGCTAGTTGACCTTACTGTATCTTCTTTATACTGTGAACAGTCGATCATGTCTTTCTTCAGTATCCAGGAGACGTTGGTGAGCTTATGCGCGTCTCTCGTACTCTTCCGTACATGCCTCAATCCGCGGACTATTTCTAACCGTTCCGAACCCGTGTAAAAGCTTGTTGGAAAGCCCGACTGCAGTACATGTTTCCGGTTCAGGACTGGTTCGGATTGTGTTGGAACGCTTTTTCTGTACTGCGCATGCTCACGATGGTTACGGACGGTTCCTGACTGTTGTTGGAACGAACCTTTTGCATGCGGCCATGTGATTCTCGGAGAGGAAACAATCAGCATGATCCAATGGAAGGGACGAGTTGCAAGCGAGGGTTGGCAGCCCTGCAGGACCTTAAAAACTTCGGCATTTGCTTGTGGGTTGGATGAGCGCCTATCGGAGATGTTGGTCGTTGTTGCATGGCGAGTTTGTCATGTTTGAATGATGAAACTAGCTTTGTGCGTTGTGGAGAGATGATAATGATCAGGGAACGGATTTATATGGACTAAAAATATATGAAATATGTAAATATATATGTAGTTATTTTTACCAAAATATGGAATTAAATATGGATTTTTACCAAAATATGGAATTAAATATGGACTTAAAATTATAAAAAAAATGACTATGTACGTTAAATATTGGTACATTTTAATCAAACTAAACAAAAAATATAATGGACGTACCTTATCTTCCAATGTAGTTTCAACAAAACACAATTTTTATTGTCTGTTACCATAACAATAGGTTACAAACATTTCTTTCAAGTGCTGAAAAGTGAATCTTCTTCTATTGTCTCTGAGGATAGATTTATACTGACTAAAAGAGCGTTCGACGTCACAAGAAGTAACTGGTACATAATTCAATTTCACAATGTCTGCTGGGGATAAGTCCAAGTTAATCTTCACTGTTGATTCACCACTCATCACAGCAACAACCTTTTGTAGTTCTTCATATCCAGGGTTTTTGAAAGTACAGTGTCCACCTTAGCTCTTACTGCATCTGCAACTTTACCTCTACCACGATTCAGTTGTTCCACAGTACTATTTATAATTTCAAAACTTTCAGATAGTGAAAGGTGCCTATTTTGGAGACTTTTGAGCGTTTTTATGATGCATGAAAATGTATGCTGAATGTGAGCTAAGTCATTCTTCACACTTATGTCACAGGTAACTGTTTTCGCAGTATCAATTGAGACTGCATCTTCAGAGTCCAATGCAAGGAGAACATTGTTAATAGAGTCTATATGTTCGGCATAATATTCAACTGCTTCTAGCCATGTACCCCATCTAGTTAAAATTGGCTTTGGTGGCAATGGAATTTCAGGGTACATTTCTTTCAACACGTTAACTCTACTGGGAGCTTTGAGAAATACTTTTTCACTGATGAAATCAACAAATCTACTTTAGGAAATTGTCTCTGACCACTTCTGCCACACGATGAAATGCATGCGCCACACAAGTAAAATGAGTCAATTTAGGATATACAACAGATAATGCTTGTCCAGCTTTGACCATATAAGGGGCAGCATCGCTAATAAAGAATAACACATTATCGTACATAATACCCTTTGGCCACAGGATACCCATAGCTTCGTTGAACAGTTTAACTATAGTTTTGTTATTGCACTTTTCTAGAACATCACAATGTAAAAGAATTCGTTCAGAATATTGTTCACTTAACAAACCGATAACTACATTACCAACAAGTCTACCTTCTTTGTCGGGAGTCTCATCAATGGAAACCCAAATTGAACTATCTTTAATTTCATCTCTTATCTTCTGTATTGTCTCATCGTAGATGGATGGAGCATACGTCTTCCTAAGTGTTGACTCATCCGGGATTGTATGTTGAGTATATTTTTCAAGGAATTCCCTGAAGACCTTATTCTTTAGTTTGTAGAGAGGAATATCAGCAGAGATGAGAGAACGGCACAGGTCGATGTTAAACTCAGATCTTACATTCGATGTTGTTGGTTGTGTTAAAAACAATTGTCTCTGCTTGGAATTTAGTTGTTTGTTGGCCTGATGTTTACTAGTTGTAATGTGTTGTTGCACCAGGAACTTTTGTGTAGATGATACTGCACACTGACACAAATTACAAAATAATATTTTATTGTCAGTTGATAAACCATCTTCTTTAAATTCTGAAATGTAACTTGTTAGTTTTGATTTTAAATTGACTGAATGACGTACTTTTGGCATATTTACCGTCTTTATAGTATGATTTACAAAACTGAACCTATGTGTACTCTGACTGGCATTTAACTGTTGAGCTGCACAACTGAAGTCTGTTAAAAATTTTAAATTAAATTAATACAGTTTTGTAACTTACTTTCCCATTGTTGATAGGACTGCTAATTTTCAAATAACTCTGATGTTAAAGGGATTACTGAACATGTGTTTAAATCTCTATTGTTGAAATGTATTTTTAAAAGTTAATGGAATTTTGTTTTGTTTTATTGTTAAACCTAATATAATATGGACTGTTTTATATGAAATATGGAAAATATATGGAAATTAACGAAAATATGTACTAAACTCTAAAATATGGAAAAATATGGAAAATAAAAGTAGGATTTTTCAACCCTACACATTGTGAAACATAAAGATAATGCAAAATATAAATTATATTAGCTTTATAAGTAAATATGTATTTACATATAAATCCTTTCCCTGATAATGATTGTCGGTATAGTGAGGGATTATTTCGTGCTTTCGTAAATATTTACAGTAACTGAGCCCAAGGCTCTACTGTAATCTGCTAGATTTGGTTGCCCCGCGCCGGATGGGAAAGGTAGACTGAATTCCTGGTTGGTGCAATGGAAGCGATTAACAATCATAAAGACAGTGGAGGCGATTAATAATAATAATAATAATAATAATAATAATAATAATAATAATAATAATAATAATTGCAGTGGAAGCAATTAATAACAAGACCCAGTATTGTAACAAGAACAATATAATAATTGAATAATATAATATAGTATAGTATAATATATTGAAAAATACAATTAAATTTTCATATAAAATAGAGGCAAAAGTTTTACCAGCAGAAAATGAACATAAAGATTTAGGTATATTATTTAGGAGTAATATTACATTTCATAGTCATATTAATAATATTATAAATTTGTCCTATGAAAGTTTAGGTTTTGTTTTGAGAAATTCTTGTAAATTTTAAGTCAAAACTATAATAATTTTGTATAATTCCATTGTTCGATCAAAATTAGAGTATGCTGCTGTTATCTGGAACCCAGTTACTAACAAATATATTCTGTTACTAGAAAAAATTCAAAATTAATTTTTAAAATGGTTATATTACAGACTTTATAATGATTATCCTACCTATGGCTGGCCTTCTATGCCCAAGGTTGCGGGTTCGATCCCGGGCCAGATCGATGGCATTTAAGTGTGCTTAAATGCGACAGGCTCATGTCAGTAGATTTACTGGCATGTAAAAGAACTCCTGCGGGACAAAATTCCGGCACATCCGGCGACGCTGATATAAACTCTGCAGTTGCGAGCGTCGTTAAATAAAAAAACATAACAATCTTACCTATGAGAGTTATGCTACAATGCTTCAACATTTCCATTTAACTCGTTTGCAAATTATACGAAATTGTCAATCTTTAAACTTTCTTTATAAAATTATTAACAATAAGTTGGACTGTGTTGGTTTATTTTCTTATATAACATTATATGCACTTAAGCTTAAAATGAAATTTCGAAATTTATTTTACATACCAAGGACAAATACTGAATCCCACAAAAATTCCCCAGTTTTCGAAATGTTACAGTTATACTCCTCTTCCGAATGTTGATATTTTCAATATTAATTTCTCTAGATACAGAATTATTTGTTATCATATTTTACAGAATATTATTGTTAGTTAATTTGAAGCTATTTTCACACCGTATTTCAATTTCTCTTTTTTTCTTTCTCTTATTTCTATTTTGTTTCAGTTTTTAATAAGTGTATGTTTCCTTCAGTGGCGTAGCGTCAATGTAAGCTAAAAAGCTTAGCTTCCCCAGTTAATAATAATTTCATAATAAACCTGCAGTTTATGAAGAAAATTATTTATTAATTTTAATAGAATTTATATTTACGCATTAAATATTGTGATGCGGCAGCTCAGGATGATTTGTGATGCAGCAGTAAACAAGAAGCCTGCACACACCAGCTTCCAAGCAGACCGGTTTCTTCTGTGTAATCCACCCCGCAGATTTTCCATCCCTTCCTAAGCTACTCTAGTCGCAAGGCTCGCAAAGAAGCTAGCTTTAACATTTAAAATAAGTAGTTTCCGAGTTATCCCTTTTCGTGAGTTGTGTTCAGTTGAAGTGTTAGTGTGCATTGTGGCTGATATAATAAATAATGAGCGAAATAAGTTCCTGACACTAATTTACTTGAATTTTTTAGGACAATTGTATTATCAAAACTGACTTACGAACAAAAGTGTGATTTAAAAAACAAATGACCGACTCCTTGCTGTGAATGAAGGACACAACCAAAAGACAGACGCATACTTACGTAATGATACTAATATTGTGATTTCTCTAAGTATGACAGGGAGTGAGCTAATGTTATACGTATACGTGTCTATTTGTTAGAGATATGTGTAAACCGTGAAATCAAATTTTACTACGTATCATTTAAGGTCATGCCTTATTGGTGTTACTTACGATGTTCCAACCAATCTTCGACTGCTGACTTGAAATTGACTACTATTTATTTTAAGACTGTATTTTTGTAATACGTTTTCTCATATTCCATGAAAGACAACTTGAGTTAGCTTCCCCTACTCAAAATTTCATGCTACGCCACTGGTTTCCTTTTCATTATTTATGTTTTATCAATTAATTTGTTAGTCGTGAACATTGTAATTGGGCTTTGCCTGTTATGTTCAACAACAAATGAATGAATAAATAAATAAATAATTGACTGAACAATGAGATAACAAGACGATACACAAATGAATTGATGTAAGGTAAAAATAATGATAATACAGAATACTAGAGTAGAACTCAATCCGCATATATTAGCAAAACTATGAAATATGTCTCAGTTCTATCCAGAATGTTCTTTCACTGAAGGTGAGCTATACTTGATTCATACCAAATTAATCTGTAGAACTAACTCGAACCTGATATGTTCACGTCTATCAGTCTCAGTATATCTGAACAAAATTAGCTCTCCTTGTACCTTACATCAATTCCCATTCAATGTAATACCTGACTTAATACAATATTCTGATGAATTCCTTCAGTACACAACAACTCTGATTCGGAGAACAATATTAATTCCAATAGCATAAGAATGTAGAATTATCATTTATCTAATATAACTACTATATGCCCTCAAATAATAAGCACACGTCTGCACAATACTTTACAACAGTGATGTCAAAGCAAGCGCATTTTTCTGACCTTGACGTCGTGGGCGGGCAGCAAGCGCTAAGTATGGAAAAAGGAAGGGTTGTTTATATGAAAAAGCAACCTGTTGGATTAAGAAAACAGTGGGGCACAAACTTCAAACGGAACGTGAAATTTTATGTCGTTATTTTTATATGGCTTCTTTCTGTTTAATATTATATCTATTGTCTGTAAAACAAAAGTACTAACACTGATTTCTTAATATTGCACTTGTGTTTTAAATCTTAATAACATAATAGCGAGTTAAGAAGGAATATTCACTTAGATTGCATAGTAGTATAAGATTATACAGTATTAAGTGGTCGAAACACATTATTCATAAAAAAGTGATATTCCAAAGAAAGAGATTGAGTATGACATGATAAGTTGGAATTTATATTGATGGTATCTTTAGCCTTACAAAAGTAATCAATAAACTAATCAAAATAGTATTACAGTACAAAGCAAAGTTACCTAGATGCTGTAGATGTTTTAAGTGTAACTAATATTACATAACAAAACTCTTATCGCATTATGCTTTTAAGGTGATATTTATGAGCAACTTCCTATCATCAGAATATTAAATTATTTTCTCGAAATCTGCTGAAGCTATAGAGCTGACATTTTTACAACACATGGGCACGTATCTTTTGCTTATGATGTAACAGTAGTTGCTTTGTTAATTCATTTCCTTACAAACAATTTCCATGCGAATATTTTCGAAATTTTCAATACACTATCATCAGTAATACGTATATACAAAACAAAAACGCAACAAAAACGACGAATATTTTAACTCCTATAAACACCTAAGAAATAGAACGACTCAACTAATAAGAAACGCTAAACTGAAATACTCCTACAAACTTATAGAACCCAACACAACCCCTTCCGAATTATGGAAAAATCTGAAGGTTATTGGACTTGGAAGGGCTAGTGAACAAGCAGACATTCCCATCCCACTTGACCGCTTGAACGAACACTTTGTAAAGGACCCGAGCTTGAACGACACAACGAAACAAGACACAGTTTTGCCTGACTCAGTTCCCCCAACTCGAGACAAATTCTATTTTACCGACGTCACTCCCATTGACGTAATGAAAGCCATCCGACGCATCAAGACAAAAGCCCAAGGGCCGGACAACATTAGCATAATACTTATACAGAAAATACAAGAGATAGTAATACCTACGATTGCACATATATTCAATAGTGAATTGTAATGGCGGACAGTGAATAACCACGAGAGTGAGGCTCTTGACTAAACGGTGATTTTTAGCAGGTGAGTCTGTACACAGGCCAAATATTTTTAGCACAGTTTTATTTCTTTGTACTAAGCTTTTCATTTGTCTTTACATTTCATCAACATGTCTCCCCGTGGCCCAAAAATCGAGGAAATTGAATCTACCGTGCAACGAGTGGTGAAGGACGCGCTACGGGACATGCTACAAGACGCGGGCATGGTTCGAGTTCTTGCCGACACGATCAAGGACGCGGTGACGAGTGCAGTGGTGGTGGAACTCCAGAAAAATCTTGACTTCAACAAAGACTTAATTAGTGACTTCAAAAGTGCTCTGGAGCAAAAAGATCGTCGGATCGAGGAGCTAGAGTACAAACTGGACGATTTAGAACAATATCAGCTACGCCAGTGTCTGCGTATTTTTGGTGTAGGTGAGAACAATGGTGAGGACACCGATGTGTTAGCGATTAGTGTGGCGGGGAAGGTAGGGGTGGACTTGAGTCTGGCCGACATTGATAGAAGTCATAGAGTTGGTAGGAGAGATGAGAATCGACCCAGACCAATAATTGTGAAATTCGCTAGTTATAGGAAGAGAAGTGAGGTCTTCCGAAACAAAAGAAAATTAAAAATTCTGGTTGGACAATTCGGGAAGACTTGACGAAAACTCGCCACAACATCTTACGCGAAGCGATTACTAAATTTGGACAAACCAACGTGTGGACTCAAGACGGCGTCATCATTGTAAAAAGCGGCGACACGAAAAGAAGGATCACCCGTATGGCTGAGATACATAATTAGTAAGTCAAGGCAACTCCTCATAAGTTGTTTGTTATATTAAGAAAGTAATAGTTTAATAATTTAATACTAATTATTTAATTATTGTAGTAATACTATATTTAGTTGCATTACATTACCTCAGTAAATTTAGTCTATTTTTAGTTAGGTTGGCACTATTGCCTATATCGTCCCGCTTTCTGTGGCATGCCCTCAGGCTGATGGCTCGTCTAGCCTCCCCGACCCTCCTCACTGTCGACAACCTGTTCCCACAACTCTGTCCACTTGTCTGTCATCCTCCCCAACCCCTCTATTGTCTACCTCTCAGCTGTTAAAGCAGTCTTTCTCACCTGACCCCAAATCTTTGAAAATAGCACATTTAAATTGTCAAAGCATTACTCCTCACTTCCAGGAATTCTCTTCTATTTTCACTAATATAGATGTCCAATGTATTCCTGTTAGCGAGACGTGGCTAAAACCCTCGTTGTCTTCCTCACTCGTTCACTTAAACGGCTATACGTTATGTAGAAATGACAGATTATACAAACGAGGGGGTGGAGTTTGCGCATATATTAGGAATGATCTACACCCTAAAATTATTCTAAAATCACAAGGCGATGCATTACGACCCGAATATTTGTTCGTAGAAATACAAGCAAGTCTTCATAAATGTCTCTTAGCAGTTATTTATAAGCCTCCCAAAGCTGGACATTTATCCGATTTAGAAAGCCCGTTAGCCGATCTTTTACCGCAATATGAACATATCTTACTTATGGGGGATTTCAATATTAATCTTCTGGCTGTCAGATCAAATGGGACTAATCAACTGCGTAATTTGTTCGAAACTTTCAATCTAACAATTCTTCCACTCAATCCTACCCACCACACACCTACTTCTGATACTTTAATTGACCTAATCATTACGAATAATTCTGATAGAATTCTAACCTCAGGACAGTTACCAGTTCCGGGAATATCTGGTCATGATCTTATTTTTGCCGAGTACTCTCTTCAGTGCCCAAAAAATGCAGCTAAGGTAATTACTTACAGAGATCTAAAAGGCATTGACAACGACCAACTAATTTCTGACGCCCTACAAATGCCATGGCATACTATTTTTAATTTAATCACAGTTGACGAAAAAGTTGCCACCTTTAATGACATGGTAATACAATTATTCGACAAACATGCACCTTTAAAGAAGAGACGTTTCACTCACCGACCTGCCCCATGGCTGAATGACAGTATTCGTAATCTTATGACGTCACGTGACGCTGCTTTCCGGAAGTACAGACACAACAAATCTGCCGAAAACTTTAACAACTACAAAAAAACTTAGAAACAAAACCACACAAAGCATTAGGAATGCTAAACGCCGTCACGCCCTGAGTCCCGTCGACCCGTCCATTCCCCCTCGGTGTCTTTGGAATAACTTACGTGATATGGGAGTAGGAAAGAAAGCATCAGAAGCTGAAGTTATAAACATACCGCTTGATAAACTCAATGAATACTTTACCTCACCTCCCACTATACGACCTGAAAAACAGTCAAAACGAAATACAATTAATACTCTCCTAGCTAATCCTCCACCTTCTCGCGAAAAATTTTTCTTCTCGCACATTACTGATTCTGAAGTAAGAAGGGCTCTTAAAAGCATTAAATCTAAAGCACAAGGCTCTGACAACATAAGCATAGTCTTTATCAATAAGTTAGTTGATATCGTGCTTCCTGTAATAACCAATATTTTCAATTCTTCAGTTATCACGTCTGTTTATCCGCAACTCTGGAAAACAGCTTTGGTACGCCCACTTCCTAAAGTAAATTCACCTACTTCTGCAAAAGACTATAGGCCAATCTCCATTCTTCCCGTTTTATCTAAAGCTCTGGAACGCATCATTCATAAGCAGTTGTCAGACTACCTAATAGAATTTAATCTTTTAGACCCTTTACAATCAGGTTTCAGAAATGGCCATAGCACTTCTACTGCTTTGTTGAATGTTACTGAGGACATACGCGAAGCCATGGATAAACGACAGGCTACTGTACTAGTTTTATTGGACTATAGCAAAGCCTTTGATTCTGTTGACTTCGATCTACTATTAACTAAACTACAAACGCTACACTTTTCTGATAGTGCTATCACCTGGATGTACTCCTATCTTACTGGGCGCCAGCAGCGTGTCATATCTAACAATCGTTTCTCATCCTGGCGTACTGTAGATACAGGAGTTCCTCAGGGATCAGTATTAGACCCCTTGCTCTTCTCTATTTATATAAATGGAATTTCCAACTCATTTAAGCACTGCAGATATCAAATATATGCAGACGACGTTCAATTGTATATTTCAGCCCGTCCCGACGCACTAAACGATAGCATTAATAGTCTGAATGAAGATCTTGATTCCATCTCTTCCTGGTCTCAACAATTTGGGCTTAACCTAAACGCATGTAAATCACAGGCTATTCTGTTCGCGAACCGTAGATTAATTCCTGAAGTCAACGACCTGAATATTCCACCTGTGAAACTGAATAAAACAATCATCCCGTTTAGCTCTACCGTCAAAAATCTCGGAGTACATTTCGAATCTAATCTCAATTGGGATACGCATATTAAATATACATGTAAGAAGGCATTCTCTATTCTCCATTCACTAAAAAGATTGTATCATTATCCATCTAAATTAAAACAGACGCTGGTACAGACACTCATTCTACCTCACTTCGATTATTGCGACGTTTTGTTCAGTGATCTCAGGATTGATTCCGCTCAGAAACTACAGCGTGTTCATAACGCGTGCGTCCGCTTCATTTGTAATGTTCGATACTATGATCATATCTCACCTTCTTTCAAGAAGTTATCATGGCTTAGGTTACATGAGAGGAGAAATCTGCACTCACTTTCTCTCCTATATCGAATTATGCACTCTTCATCCCCCTATTATTTATTCGCTCGATTTCATCTCTCTCGCTATCATAATATTAATACTCGATCACAACGCGATAACACGCTAGAAATTCCACTTCACGCATCGTCTCTGTATTCCTCATCCTTCACTGTTGCTACCTCTCGTCACTGGAACTCTCTGCCGCCTGAAGTCAAGGGCTGCCGAACATTGAATTCTTTCAAATCCAAGTTAGAAAATTATCTTATGACGAGTTGCCAAACTAACTTACTATTATGACAAGTGTCGTATTGCATGTTTCCACGTATTCACATTTTTTTATGTTCTAATGATATTCAACTTATTTTATATTTTTGTTTTCATATTTTCCGATAATGTTATATCTCTAATGTGATAAGTTGAGCTATATATAATCTTAATTTTCCTTATTGTGTGTACTTAGAAATATTGTATTCACTGTATACTTTGTACTGCACTATTTTATTACTATTATTATTATTATTATTATTATTATTATTATTATTATTATTATTATCATTATTACTATTATTATTATTATTATTATTATTATTATGAATAATTGTCTTTTTTTTTTTGTATGCCTCATTTATTTTGACCTGCTGTTCACATATTATTATGCTTTTTCTTTCTTTCTGTATGTTATATACTATGTCTGATTTCTTCTTATTTGTTGTTTATTTTTTATTATTATTATTATTATTATTATTATTATTATTATCTTATTCAGTTTTGTGTGTAAAATTGTAGTGTAATTAGTAAATTTGTAGTGTTTTTGTAACGCAGTCTTTACTCCTGGTTGAGTGTTAGAGAAGGCCGTATGGCCTTAACTCTGCCAGGTTAAATAAATCATTATTATTATTATTATTATTATTATTATTATTATTATTATTATTATTATTATTATTAGTTCCTTAATCACTTCAACTTTCCCTAAAATATGGAAGCAAGCTTTCGTTCTTCCTCTTCCAAAAGTCAAAGTTCCCACCGACCCGAACGACTATAGACCAATCAGTATCCTGGCAGCCATTTCAAAAGCACTGGAAAGAATCGTACACAGACAAATTACTAACTACATGAACGAACACAAACTATTCGACGAGTATCAGTCAGGTTTCAGAGCTGGACACAACACAAGCACTGCTCTACTTAAAGTGACCGAAGACATTCGTGAAGGAATCGACTCTAATAAAGTAACAATACTAACACTTCTTGACCTTAGCAAAGCTTTCAACTCTGTAAATTTTGACCTGCTCACCCATAAATTGAGAAATATGTATTTGTCAGAGACTGCTGTGAGTTGGTTCGAATCCTACTTACGGGAAAGACAACAATGTGTTGTATCCGGGAATCGAAGCTCCTCCTGGCTTGACATAACATCAGGTATACCACAGGGGTCGGTACTCGGACCATTGATGTTCACAATATATGTCAATGATATTACATCTCTTGTAAGGCATTGTAACTATCACTTGTATGCTGACGACCTTCAATGCTACATCTCTTCTCGCTTAGACGGAGTAAATGACGCTATAGATAAATTGAACGAAGACATTGACTCGATTGTGACATGGACAAAGAAACTCCGTCTTAAAATCAATCCTGGAAAGACACAAGCAATTATATTAGGACACAAACGGCAAACCGACGCTGTAAAACACCTCGACATTTCCCCTGTTAAAGTAAGTACAGTGCATATCCCTTTCAGTTCTTCAGTAAAAAATCTTGGCATTCACATGGATAATAATCTCAACTGGGACATGCAAATCACAGAAACCTGCAGAAAAGTATATTCTATTATTCATGTGCTAAAAAGGATAAATGTTCATCTCCCCTCTTGCTTAAAAAAGTCCCTTGTGCAGACACTTGCATTTCCCTATTTCGACTATGCGGACATTTTACTGACAGACCTCTCCAGCGACAACAAAATGAAACTTCAACGTGCTCATAATTTGTGTGTACGTTTTGTAAGCAATGTTCGTAAATATGATCATATTACCCCATCCCTGGAAGCAATAGGTTGGCTTAAACTAGATAAGAAAAGAAATTTACATTCACTTCTCTTTCTCTTCGAAATCTTGAACTCTTCTATTCCTTCGTACCTGTCGTCTCGCTTCACTTACCTTTCTTCCCACCATAATCTCAACACACGCTTTCGTCATGAAACAATACTAACAATACCATCCCATCGCACCTCCTCATACTCATCTTCTTTCACAATAGCCCTGCCAAGACTCTGGAATTCGCTACCTGCTAGCATCAGGGACTGTCGAAATAAAATTGAATTCAAACGAAAACTTAGTAGGCACTTGGTCAGTAATTGATTACTTGTAAATAGTTTCTTTAATCTATCACAAAATATTTCAATATTCAGTAATTTCATCACTATACAATTTTGTTATTCTAGATTTAATTTGTAATTCAGTAAATATAAAATATTCTTTGTTTCTCTATGATAAATTATCTAGCTTTAATTATTCAGGTAATCTTTTCGTACTTTGATTTTATTGTAATTGTAAATTTAATACTAATTGTAATATTATTTGTAATTGTAATTGTAAATTTAATACTAATTGTAATTTTATTGTTGATATTGTAGTTGGAATCTCCTGGTAGAGGGGCAGAGAAGGCCTGACGGCCTTATCTCTACCAGGTTAAATAAATAAATACTACTACTACTATATACGGATATTAGATTTACGAAAACATTTTGTAAGGCCACTAAATAAATAGACCTATACATGAAAATTTCACTTTTCAATACGAAAAGTTGAGAAAATATTTCTTTTATATAAAAAAATCGAACTTGTGAAAAATGAACATTAAAATTAAAACTTACATTCTTATAATGCACTTATACTTCTCATGCAAATCTAAAAATTAACATGGGTACCGTTTTAATAAGTTCTCTTCCCTTCATCCATTGAATCAGTGCTGGCCATCCCTGAATATAGCTCGACCAAGCGGCATATACCACCTCTTTCGTCTGTCTTTTTCCTTTCCGCTGTAAAGCGCTCAGGCTCTCCTGGGGTCTAAAGCGCGCGCTTGCTCCTGTGGGCATCAATTGACATGCCTGCATTACAAGATTCAATAATTAAGCACAGAGAGAGGGAGAGGAAATAAATACCAGGCATGCAATCTGAACCATGTAACCAAGTCGACCTCTGCAATTGGACATACTTCGTTACCATACTCAATTGATCGTGCTCATCAGAACTATTCTCGAAGCTACCATACATTCTCAATACTACGTAATTTATTTCCACAAATCCCGCGTATCTCACACACACGCGACCCAATATATAAAATCTAGCGAATCCACTTCGCATAATCTCAAAAGCTTATCGTATCCCAATACGAAGCAGACTATCTCCACAGATACCGAGTAACCCATACACACGCGAACTAATATACTGGGTGTTCATTTCAAAGTGTGTCATGACGTCACTGTTGTGAGTCAGCGATTTGAAACGAGTTTCATCTTTCATGTCAGATAAGTTGCCTATTAATTAAGGCATTCAATTTGAACTTGAGAACTTGTACGGTATAACTTGAACGTTGTAGCAACAGATGGCGGTCTGTACGGTCTGTGTTACCATAACCTGTTTCGAAGTGTGTTTTGCGCGGGCAAGTCGTACGCAGGGTATTTGTTATCATCGGTTGCGTACGGCAACATTCCACAACACAAATCAAATGTTCCGTGTCCATGTTGACCGTCGAAATTAATGTCAACAAATACGTAAGTAATCGTCTTAACCTATCCCGACGGTAAGAAAAAAACTCACCTCAGTAAGTGTTTTCAAACAGTTCACATGCGTATAGGTAAGTACTCTTCAGAATGAACGCCGTACTTGCCAGGCAACTTCTCTGGCACATAGATAATACGCCTCTGCGGAAGTGTAGGAAGATTGAATTCTCTAGGCCTAGGCTCATCGGCTAGCTACATGACGGCATACAGCGAGCCATGACACACTTTGAACTGAACACTCAGTATGTCCCTAGAGAATCGACGTCGCATAATCTGAGCAACTTATAGCAAACGAAATGCAGTACACTATCCACTGAATCATACTTTCAAAGTTACATACTCTTACAATATTAGGCCTAACAACTATATAAAGCAACGATCTTGCCTGTACCGTAGCTACTTCCTTTTTCAGTAATATCTCTAGGCCTATCCGTCGTTACGTCCTGAATGAATCTTACGATGTTACCTGTACCCTCCGAGATACTGAGTAAGTTCTACGTCTAGCCGTACTTATCAAGAGACCTGTGTTCCCTCCCTCCTTGTTGCCTCATAAATATGCTAGGCAATAAGATGGTTAATAGGAGTAATGCATGGGAATAGATGGCACCAATAACAAATATGGCGATTTTGCGAAGATTCTTGGTGCTGGTAGGTTGGTAATACTCGTTGAGGCAGTGTACACGGCTCAAAACCTGTGATAATTATTTTTTGTCTGCTGCTGACTATTCCATTGTGCCGTTTCTATCTTTGTCTCCTAGACGACAAAGCGTCTATGCCAAATCAGTTATCACAAATAATGATTTCTGAAGAATTTTATAACTTCTTTTTTTATTGTAAGCATCGTTTTGTAGATAGCATTATTACTCACACGAAATATAAGACCTAAAATATTTCCTTTCACACTGTCGTAATTTAAGAAAAATGTAGACGGAAAAATATTTCATGCAGAATTCGATAAAAAATCTGTATTTTATGGAATTTTATAATTAGGAATTAATGATAATTGGGTTGTTGGAGTTAAAATTATTATGTGTACTTATTTGCATAATTCCGAGATGATAACACCCACGCCAAGAGGACAGGAGAAAAACCTGCACAGATGCGAAGAGACCTACATACATACATACATACATACATACATACATACATACATACATACATACATACATACATACATTAGTCGGCCTGGATAGCGCTGGCCTTCTGTGCTCGAGATTGCAGGTTCGATCCTGGCCCAGGTCGATGATATTTAAGTGTGCTTAAATGCGACAGGCTCAGGTCAATAAATTTACTGGCATGTAAAAGAACTCTTGCGGGACAAAATTCCGGCTCACTGACGACGCTGATAAACTTCGGCAGTTGGGAGCGTCGTTAAATAAACCATAATTTTAATTTACATACATTAGGCCTACACAACATAGACGTATAACAGGTGAACCGTTAGACTTGACATAAATTGTGGATATTTCTTTAGTGAAGAGTCATATACCGTTTTATTGTGTTTTGGATATTTATCCCGATCAGCGGCGGCTCGTGGGTATTGAATTCAGGGGGGCTGCATACAAAAATAAACCATGCAACTTATCTTATTTAAAGATTAGTTCCATGTGCCTTGTCTTGTAGGTTGCAAACTTTTGAATCATCTTCTTATTAAAATCCGATATGTCGTTTAACATAATCTTTACAATGGAAAACATAGCTAATGCGGTCAGTCTCTCTTCTCTCATCGTATTTCTGAGATAGGATTTTACTCTCTTCAAACACGAAAAGCAACGTTCTGGTTCGGAAGTTGTCATTGGTATGGTGATAGCTATGCGTAGTAGTTCCACAACTTCTGAAAATGAGGCCTGCAAGTTCTCAGATAGAAGAAACTGCAAGAGCTTGACTGCGTCACTGATATTTCTGAATTCTTGTCTCTGATACAACACAGTGAGTTCCGTTTTTAGTTTGTCTTTATCGAACATTGCAAAAAGCTTCACACATACATTTATGTCATGTTCAGGAAATGAGATTTTGTAGCATTAAAATTTTTCTTGACACAGAAGAGAAGATAATATCAGATGATCTATGAACTGGAATCAGGTGTTAGCCTCTATGATAATGAGGTCACACACTTCCTTGGCTGCCGCAACCCTTGTCTGAATCCCTTCGACCTTACGACGCTTTTTAGGGTTTTCATTTTCACAGATCTCGCTGCTCAACTGGCACTGTTCCATATTGTCTGTAAGCTTGATATGCAGAGTCGGCCTCGGTAGCATAGTCGGTTGCGGGTTAGATCCCGGCCCAAGTCGATGGCATTTAAGTGTGTTTAAATGAGACATGCTCGTGTCAGTAGATTTACTGGCATTTAAAAGAATCCTGCGGGAAAAAATTCCGGCACACCGGCGACGCTGATACAACCCCTGCAGTTGCGAGTGTCGTTAAATAAACCATAATTTAATTTTTTATATGCAGATTTGAACCTTATAAATATCTAAATGGCAACGTTGTAGTTGGTTGTATAATATTGATATTGATATTGATATTTATTTGTCATTCAGCTTTACAATTCACAGTTATGGTGGACCTTTACATTTCTGTTTTTCGATCCACCATCCCTTTAATACATATAACTCTTTTCTATTAAGGTATTCTTTGCCGAGAATTTCTTGATTGCTTTCTAATGTTCTATTATGACTGAATTGCTATATGTCCTTCCCCCTCTATCCTCTTCTATTCTCTCCCTCCTACCTAGACTGTTTCCCTTCCATTCCTAAATTTCCTATTTTATTACCCCTATCCATATATTTATTTCGATAATACTCCTACAGTTATAGTACCCCTGCTACTACTCCCAATCTAAAACATTGAAAAACATCAAATATCTAATTCACTTAAATTACACTTCCAATTTCTCTCTCATTCCACTTCACATTTGTTCAGATATCATTTTATTCATTGTTGATAGTTTATCTTATTACACTCTTACCCTATCTTCTTACACTAACACTTTCTTCTCTGTTCCTTTTCTTACACTTTTGCCACCCCTAACTTTTCTGCACTCACTTTTTAGCACTCTTCTTCTTCGCTATAACCTCTCCAACGCCCTATCTATTCAGTCCTCACAATCACTAATATCTGGTAGTCTCTTCCTTCCTACACTCGTTCTTCTCATGTCTTCTCTTGCATTTCCTCCATTAGTCTTGTCTATGCTCCTGACCTCAGACACTACCAGTTGTTTCCTAATCCTTCGTCCGCAGTGTTTTATATCTGCCTCACGTTATGTTTTCCTCCTTGGTTTATTCTGGTCAGCTGTTTCGTACTCGAAGTAGACGTCAGGTATCGTCATTGTCCATCTCGTTTCATTGATATTGAAGTTTTGTGTCGTATGCATTTTTCCATTCTTCCTAGCGTGCTGCCTTGACGTACGCATATTTTCGCGTCCATTGAACCTCCGTTTCAATGCGCCTTGATTCACCTGGCTTTGCTAGATTTCGGTCCGAAACTCTGGTTTGTCACAATTCTTTCCACAGTATTCGAGAACGTACACTTTATCATTGATTTTCAATTTATCTATGCCTCAGACTAAGCAGATCTTTCCTCTGATTCACTTTTACACTTCACACGTCTTAGTTTGCACTTCCTTGTTTCTTTACTATCACATGACTCGCTGAATTTTTATATAGTTTCACCTATTTTCTCGCACATCTTTTTTTTTAGTTCCCTCTCCAAAACCTCCACGATTTCTGAACTTGACCCTCTGCGCTCTCGTTGACAGTTGTCCTTAAATGTCACATAACTCGCTGCATTTTATATAAGTTTCGTCTACTTTCTCGCGTATCTTATTTAGTTCTCTCTCAAACATCTCCACGATTGTTGATCTTTGACCCTCTGCGCACTCGTTGTCAGTTATATACTCGACTTCTTTCTTCTCTTCCCCGCAGTCCCTTTCATCATAACCATCAGTAGCTCCCTCTTGTTCACTAGACTCATTCATCATTACACAACTTAAACCTTTCTTTATCTTCTCATTCGCACATTTCTTTGCCACTGTAGCCTTTATGCCACTCTTCATAGAAGTGTACTTCTTCCTGTCTGTTAGCTTGGTGATCCGTTTTTGCTCCCTGGTTCAATGTCTTCTTTCTGCGTGTGACGCCTTCTTGCTTCGACTCCTGATTCATCATTTTTCGCCGCATGCTTCTCGTATTCTACATTAGCTCCAATGTTTTCTTCCGAAGCCAGTTGAACTGTTCGCTTGATTTCCTTCTCTACTCCTGCTTTCGATTCCCGCTGCGCGTGTTTGTCAGTCTGCCTCTGATGTTTCTCTACCACGTTATTTAATCCAAATTCCGGATGATTTATATTCTTCTCACAAAACTCCAGGTCATAGTATCTCCCGTTGACTTTCAGTTTATCTTCATATATCTTAGCAAAATTTCCCTTATTTCTAGCAGCTATCATGAACGGTATCAGCGCTTTGCGTCTTCTTCTTGTTTCATAGTTTACGTCTTTTTCAACCCTTATTTTCGTCATTCTTAATTTTCTTAAGTTCCTTAAGATAATTTCTCTTGTTCTCATGCTTACGAAAGAAATTAAAATAGGTCTAAATCTTCCTTTCCCCATTCTATAAGTCTGTTCAATGTGGCCCACTCTCACATCGATACCAAAAATCTTATCGCACACGTTGCATACAGTCTCATATGTATCCATTCCATATTCATGACCCTCTTCTTCCACCCCGAAGAATATTAAATTCTTCTTTCTTTGCTTATCTTCATAATATTTGATTTTCTCTTTCATTTGCTCATTATCCCGTACCAGATAATCAATCTTCGCACAGATGTTATTTATTCTGCACGTCAAGCTTCCTGATGTTATATCCACTTGATTATTCGAGTTTCCTGTACTGTTCTGCATTTGTAGTCCTCCATTCCTAGCTTCATTTCTTTATCACTTCTCGTTGTAGCACTTTTTCCATTTTCTAATGTACCTTCCGCTCTATCACTCGTTCGTAGGTCAATGCCTCTATACGCTGTTCAGACTCCTCTCCTTCAGCACACGTCCTTACTCGGCTAAAACTCGTTGATGACTGATTGTATAATATATCTACATGATACATCAATACATGAAAAAAAACTGAGCCAGAAATTGAATTCAGAGTACGCACCAGGGCGCTTGCCTCATTTATTATGATGTTTTTAGATGTTTCAGATTCCATTATGGTTTGAAAACATTCTAGCAATGGCTTCTTCTTCTCATGAACAACATTTACTGTTCTTATTTTAAAACTCCATCTTGTTGCCCCAGCTGATGGAATTGTCTTTGAAACACATTAATCTAATACTGACTGTGAGGAGATCGAGAGAAGAAAGCAGGGATACTGGATAAATTAGCAAAAAATATGCGAGCCTTTGTATTTTGTTTAGCGGCTCTTTCCGTTATGAGATTCAACTGATGGGCACTTAATTTCACATTTCTCCTGAATTGTTAAGGTACTGAACTGAATAGACTGTAAATATTGTACAGAATTAAACACTGTTGCACTTGTTATACTCACAACATTAAAGAAGATAGATAATTTGTAGAAACAAAAGCCGCCCTAAATAAGGGTTCGATAGATCGGCCTACTAATCAATTCATAAAGAATAATAATTAAACAAAACAATTCTGTGACACTTGGAAAGAAAAAGAAAAAAACATTAAGATAAGAAAACGTAGGAAATCATTTACAATAAAAATTTTGTTGGGTACAAATGATTACTAATTATAGCTAAGGATGATTTTAACACGTGAGATCCTATGGCATCAATCGTTGCATCAGAAATTTTATATTGTTTAAGTTTATTTAAAACTGCGCGCTAATGACAAACTGCTGCAAATTTTCCAGCGCCTGGAAACTCTGGAATCACGGAAAGGGGCTAGCAGGGGGAGGGGTAAAACTAACGCGCAAAGCATCCGAGACGAGAATGGCAGCTCCAGGGGAGGAAGTGGCTTCACCATCCGTCCTAGTCTCTCGATTCGCTCTGGCAGCTCCAGGGGAGGAAGTGGCTTCACCATCCGTCCTTGTCTCTCGATTCGCTCTGGCAGCTCCAGGGGAGGAAGTGGCTTCACCATCCGTCCTTGTCTCTCGATTCGCTCTGGCAGCTCCAGGGGAGGAAGTGGCTTCACCATCCGTCCTTGTCTCTCGATTCGCTCTGGCAGCTCCAGGGGAGGAAGTGGCTTCACCATCCGTCCTTGTCTCTCGATTCGCTCTGGCAGCACCAGGGGAGGAAGTGGCTTAACTAATGATTGCGTGCATGTCAATGAGAGCGAATTTTTTTTTTAAATTCGAGCCGCTAAATAGAGACTGTATAATAAATGTCTTTCACAACATAAAACGAGACAAGAGCCACAAATGTCTGGGGGTGCTGCAGCTCCGCAGCCCCCCTTCGAAAGCCGCCCCTGATCCCGATAAAATTCAATGAAATGAATGAATGAATCTGAGGAGAAATATTAAAAGATATGCTAAAACGCGTTCTTGCAAGAGAGTTCGGTCCTGAGAAGAACTGAATATGTGAGCTCCAAGTCTGTTGGCCATTTGCCTCACTCCGAGTTTCGCTGCTCACTGGAGGAGGTCCACCACATAAGGGGGGAGGGGAGAGAAGTATGACCGCAGGATCGGAAGAAGAACGCTGCAAGTTGTAAGTGCACATTGAAAGATGCGGGCCTCTCGCAGTGCGAGCGGAGTCGATTAAACGCTCTCATGAAACAAAGAGTGATGTGCGAAATCTAATAAGATAAACTTGCAGCTTTAAACACACAGATCGTGCAACGTTGTAATCAGTAGAAATTTTAGGAACAAAACTAAAATTCGTTCAGTCATATATTGTATTATAAGAAATCACTACTCTCTTAAATTCGCAGAGGTTATTGGAAATTTTGTCAATGGTTTTTCTAAAATATTCTACTAAACGTTTCCAGTTTTCTCGAAACATAAGCAAATAAGAGAAAAATGCTATTAGCGATGAGATGCAGAACAGCACAAGTCCACTTTTTCGCACTATATAACTTATGGGTATCAATGAATTCGTCTCACTCAGAGCTATATAATGAGAATCAAAACGACACAAAAACCAGACTTCTAGTGCATGTTTCAGTGGCAATGATATTCATAACATCACAAGTTCTAAGCCAGGGCCTGGCATGAGAGCGGCTCCATTTAGTCGGCCAGAGCTGCTCTCACTCCGCAAGGCACTTCAATTCCAAGCCAGAGCAGAACGCTCACGCAGTGGCGGACTCGCATTACAGCTACCTTCCCTGCATTAATGTAACAAGAGCCACGGTTGTTCTAGTCATTCAGTCTGTCAGTACATAATAGTTTATAAGGATATTACATCAATCCATTGTGCATTACAGAATTTATAACACTCTTATTAATTTAATGGAATAAACTTCGCTCTATGCACACACACAAATCATTAGGCTTATTTACATAACGCACACTGCTTTAACAATTAAATAATGGTAGGATAGTAATAAAATAAACATAAAGGATTACAATAATATAATATAATATAATATAATATAATATAATATAATATAATATAATATAATATAATATAATATAATGTAATATGTAACTTTATATAATATAATATGATATGATATGATATGATATGATATGATATGCTATGATATGATATGATATGATATGATATGATATGATATGATATGATATGATGTATGTATGTATGTATTTATTCACACTGCAATGGGTATATACCCGGTGGCAGTGGTAACTAATTACACTCAATAATGACAATAATAAACTTGTTAATTAAAAATACACTTAATAATACCAATAATTAATACTAACAATAATATATAATAATAATAATAATAATAATAATAATAATAATAATAATAATAATAATAATAGGGAATATCCTAAATTAAATGAAGCACTATCACTTAAAATAACATTTAAAATAAAAATAACATTTAAAATAAAGAATAAAGTAAAATAAGATATGATATGATGTGATATGATATGATATAATATGATATGATATGATATGATATGATATGATATGATATGATATGATATGATATGATATGATATGATATGATATATCATAAACTGTAATATAGTATACTATGATGTAACATAATACTTGTGGGTCATTCCATAGTGACACACGCAACATTTTTTAAGTACCTAACTATGATCTTCACAGGATATTTAATTAAATACTTAGTAATTCATGAAAAAGGCATTACTGTCTTTTAACATAAGCATTCCTAAATATAAACAAAAATTCTTAATGAAAAGGAATAATTAATAATGCAAAAAATATTAAATATTGTATGATGTGACACACAAAAATTTTCTTGCCACTAGATTTATTACCAAAATGGAAAATGTTCATATTATTGTGCCAAATGACATAAATGCATTCAGTTGTTTTCCAAACAATTAAACACTTGTGTAGTACATGTAACTGCTAAATCACGAACTTTAAAAATAATTAACAGTGCCAATAAGAAACAAAATATTGCAAATATGTTGTGACACACGAACGTGACACACGAACATTTCTGTCATGTTGGTTACTAATTGTTTTAAATGCACTATAAATATATCACTTCTTATGGAATATGCCTACAGTTCTTATTATACAAAACAACACTAGATTACACTAAAATACACTTTTAAATTTAAAATATCCACGGTTGTTTACAACCATATGTGGTGATATTTCCTGTGTAATGTCATGTGACGAATATACCAATATGTCAGCCATTTGTAGTACTTCCCTTCCTTGGACATAACAGACACTTTAAATTCTTCATCACCACAAGCTTTTGTAACTTCACATGTAGCCTATATTTGACGTATTTTTTTTTTACTTGTTCATTTAACGATACTGTATCAACCACTAGGTTATTTAGTGTCAATGGGATTGGTGATAGCGAAATAGTATTTGGCAAGATGAGGCCGAGAATTCGCCATAGATTACCTGACATTCGCCTTATGGTTGGAGAAAACCTCGGAAAAAACCCAACCAAGTAATCAGACCAACTTAAATTCTTGAAAATACTATCAAAAAATGTTCAAAATGTATTAATATTTATATCAATAGAAAAACTAATATAGATTTAAAAAGGTCTAACTTTTAGAATTGCTAAATGATACCAGGGTAAATTAATTAATGTTATTAGATAAAAAGATTTTAAATTAATATCAGGAATTTAGTACCATTTAAATCACCTAATGTGCAAATAATTACACCAATTTATTTATACATAGGCCTAGTACGGTGGCTACCTATTTACGATATAAATGTACTGCATAAGCTTGTTTTTTTATGTGAAATAAATTAACATAAACTAATTTTTGTAAGTTTTTAATTCAAGGAATTAAAAAAAAATAATAAATATTTTATACGAACTTTAGGCATAAATTATCTTATGCTAATTTTAGGCCTACACACTATATTTTTACAACAGTTGTTGTTTAGTCTGTCCAAAGAGGTGTGAACCTCACAAGTGATACTAAGAAGGCACCACTTATGAGGCAACTAGGCCAGGAGATAATGGGATAGCGTGGCCAGTTCCTTTCCCCTTACAACAGCTATGGAACACATATTTTCAAAGTGTTTAACTTACAGTTTATGTACTTTGAAAAAGAACGCACAGGTGCGTGTGCACGCACACATAATTATCTAAATCAACAATAAGTATTTGAAATTCCACTACTAATTATGTTTAGACGTAAAGACTTCCAATAACAACAAAACTTGTAACTGGATTTTAGGATAAACTTCAGTGACATACGAACATAACATTTTTGTTCGTGTGTCACAGTCATTGTGTTACGTGTGTCACGTGTTTTTCTTGTAGAATACGTACATAAATCAAAATGTTGTCCATATAAGAAGTTGATTGTTATGTGATGTTTCTCACTTATACATTTATGAAACATTAAAAAATGAAATGGTTTTGAAGAAATATAAACAAATGTCCATTTGAGCGTGACACACGAACTCTCAACCTTTCCTTGTAATAATTGCCATTAAGCACGAAATAATCATTGTATTACGGTTTCTATGCATTTTAATTATTAACAAAGGTCCGCACTTCATTATTAATTGCATTTAACATACAGAAGTAATGCTTTATTTGCCTTCAACCTGCATTCAAATATGTGATTTCTAGTAGATAATTTCGCGCTCTTAAAACACAGACTTCTTGGTGTTTTTTTCTCCCACATACGTGTTGTTACACAATGAGTGTTATCAGATTCAAAAAATTCGGATCATAACGAAAAAAATTACATATAACAAGCAGAGATTCGTGAGATTTTTATTTTTCGTGAAAATGTCGCTTTTTCATGGAATGACCCTTGTATAATTTAAAATTATATATTACTAAATTGTATAATAACTTATAATGCAATGTAAATATCAAATAGATACTCTAATATAATATACCTGATAAACATTTTCTTTAAGTTGTATTAATTTATGGTGTTCATTACCAACATATTTGTCATATTCAGTAGCATGTTGTAAAGAATAATGTCGTTGGATATTGACCTTCTTAATCAGTTGGATGTTTTATGACAAATTAAACACTTTGCTAATCCACTGCTCTCTACGAAAAAGAACTACTCCTCCCATCATACATTGCAAACATTGGGAGTAGCGGGACGCTTTAGTGTATGAGCGGAAGCTCCGACTTCAAATTTCGCCATCATACTGCAGAGTCACCACTGCACCGACACGGAATGACGTACAGTATGCTTACGTCACTCGGAAGAACCACTCTTTAAAGCACACCGCGCTCATTTATCAGAATCACGTGATGTGCCCAGCCCTGATCTAAGCTGTTCTGGATATCACTGACACTACCGGTACTATAAGTTTCTGGAAGTTGATATTCAGAACATAGTTTGATTATCTCCCATGTGGCAGCCTTGGTGTTTAATAATTTATTTTTTGGGAGCTTGTATGTTGTTTTCGAATCTTTTTTTTTTCCAACAATTAGGCCCGTCATTGCTCCGGACGCACCGCAGCCTTGTTTTTTTGTGGTAGCTACAGTTTTCGCATCTTAATGTGTTAATAAATGGTATAAATGACCAAAATGAATGTGTGTGGTATATCTAGTAACGATGATGATGTCCCAGTTCCACAATTAAAATCACACCAATCATCATGAAAAAGAATTACTCTTACAAGTAATCGTTTAAGTGGCAAATCGTATGTAAATACTGCTGAAACTAATGTTTTATGCTAGGCAGCTTTGGCATACATAGAGTGTCTGATAGCAAATGTTTTATGTATCCTTACACAGAGTTAGTGAAAAAAAGATACCAAATGAGACTGTATCATTGTTAGATCATTCTATTAGGCACAATATTATTGAAACAGCACCAAAGCTATATGTATTCACTAATGCATGCACCTCTCAAAACAGGGACAATACTGTTGTAAAATATTTTCATCATATGATTAAGACTGGACGTTTTGAGTAGCCTATATCATTTCCAACAAAGGACACTCATACTTGCCATGTGTCCGAGATTTTAGTCGAATTTAATTTAAAAATAAGAAAGATACTATATGGGCTATTCCATATGAAATCGATCAGTAAAAAACCTCGCTTTTTTCAATACTCTAATTTTTTCCCTATTTATAGAAGGTGCTGAGGAGAGTGCATTTGCAAAAATATACTATCAAAAGTCAAACGGTTTTCGTACTATTGAGTGACAAATTTAGCGTATTTTATAAAAACAAGCCTCTTTCAGCGCTCAGAACTCTGGAACCGTTTACTGCAGAACATTGAACGGGAGCTCATTTTGAAGCTGACATTTGGTAGGTTATGTTAAAAAGTAATCCCTATTTTTATTGTACACAGAGAGACAGATAATCTGATTTTACTTTTAGGCTTTTTGCTCATTTGTAAAAATGTAAAAAATATTGAGAAAAAAACCTTGCATTATTAAGAGGGATTCAGTATTGTATGCTTAGTGGCTCCGCAATAAGTTTCGAGGGTATTAAATAAATTATTTTCACACGCCTAGACTTGAACGGCGCAGTACCCCACATACTGGCCGAGAGCTGAAGATAAGCGAGCATTGGGCGTCATTTTACTCCTGTGTTTATGAAAATTTGTGATAAAGCTAGCCCAGCCATGACTGCTAGACGACATATCACGTGTTTGTCTCCTGGCCTTGCTTGTCTCGACTATCTACAGACAGCTGGTTAGTTCACGCGCGTACTATTTATTTTCTTTATTTGATATTTTCAATACTTTCTTATCAACGGTGCACCAGCAAAAAATATGTGCTTATTTGTACTTTCAATGCGGAATCTAACCATATATTTTTAAAATATTTTTTCGTGGGCAAAGGCGTCTTAATGAAGAAAAATATAAATTTCTCCATTTCCATAAAAAGTAAGAAAAACTGTTTACATGTCAATATAAACTTTAACTTCTCAGCATTAAAATAAACCATGATTTTGATCATTGGGTGAAAGGGTTTCGGAGCCACAACAGTTTAAATTTGCTAATTTTATGAAAATACGATAAATTTAAATATTTTTAATTTAAACACTATGAAGTTCTGATACCTCAAACTTTGCACAAAGCATTGTATCACAGTTGTCAACGGACAGAAAAAGTTTAATTGTATTTAAAAATTGCAAGGACAATTTTCTCTATATTTCGGTCGATTTGAGATGGAATGGCTCATTTACACCTCAGGAGGGTGGATAAATGTCATGAAAGCAGCTTCCAATAATATTACTTTTATTAATGTTGATCAGTCTATGTTGAAAGATTTTATAACATTATTTTCAAAGACCAAGGCACCAGTGCCACTTTCAAAAAGTCAGGGGAAATGGAAGATCATATCTTATAAAATAATAGAATACAGATCAAGCTATTGGAAATAAAACTCAAACCTGCAAAGGCTGCTGACATAAAAATGTATCTGTCTGCAATTTTATTAATCCTCAACATCGGCCATACTTATTCAGAAATATTCAAATAAACAAAGCGTTATTGATGAATCAGTACCTATATTCCATTTTCTTTAACAACGTAAGGTTTACCTCCACCTATGAATAATTATCACTTAGTAATACATAATAATAATTATTGTAATTATTATAGACCAACATTTACGTTGGGATAAACAAATTGATTTCATGTGTACAAGTATAAGAAAGACAATTCATGAATTCATAATGCTTCGAAATTTGATCAATTAGGAGGCATTGAGAATAATTTTTTAGCGTTGGTACAATCATTAATACAATATGGTATAATAAATTGGGGTGGAGTAGCATCATCTGTACTTAATCCATTAATTTTATTACACAGAAGATTAATAAAAATTTGTCTGACTAAAAATATGGATTACCCAACAAATTTAATTTATACTGATTTTGAAGTATTAACAATTGAAGGAATTTATAAATATAGTTTACTAACTTACTACCACAGAAATCAAATAAAACATAAATCTAATTTACATGAATATCGTACTCGAAGATAAAAATCTACTTTCCCATATGTCATACAAGTGCAGCTCTTAAACATGGTGCTAGTTTCGGCCCAAGACTTTATAATAAAATTACAAACCATTTTCGAAATTTGAAATATTTTAAAATTGAAGCTTTTAAAAAAGAAATTTGTAAAATTATCCATGATATATAATATTAACAAATGTATTTTTACTTTTTATTTCTGTCGACTATATTAACGTTTTTATTGAATGTCACTGGCTTCTGTCGGATTGTCAATTTATATTAAATGTGTATTTTTCTCTCTATTTCTCTTCTTCTTCTTCTTTTTTTTTTGTTCTTGTGTTGTGTTTATTTATTGGTTTGAATTAAGTTACTTATTGTATTTAGTAAAGTGTCCTTGTAAATTTTACGTTATATTATTGACTAAGACCACACCGTACACGAGCCTGCCCCTTAGGGTAGTTGCTAGAAACATTTTTGTTTTATAAATTTAATTTGTACTCACTAGCTAGCTAGTTAAATAAATAAATAAATTTAGTTGGGAATCTGATAGTGAAGCGAGGGACTCTGATAAATGCGAAGTACTCTAACTGAACAAAATGAAATATTTTATATAACTTGAAACTCTATTTCTACATTAAAAATGCATTTCTAACATTAAAACAAATATTTAACCTTCACTACTCAGAATTTCTCCCCAATAAATTCTTTTTTGAAGCAATGGCATTCAAAACAGCACAAAAACATGATTTTTAATTGAGTCAAAATATGGGAAATTGGACTTTGTATAACTTGCTAACACTGGTTCTGGCTTAAAATATTCTTAATATATATTTGTGTGAAAAAAATAGTTCAATAGCTTTAGTAAGTTGAGAGATAAACAAGAAAAAAACTGATTATCTCAGTGGACTTGTGTCGTTCTGCATGTCAGGGCTTCTTTTCTTGTTTGAAATGTCTCGAAGATTAACCATTTCAAATTAATGGTATGAGTAACGGTTCATCCTTAATTCAATTCAATTCAATTCAATTCATTTGGCCATTAGACATAAAGGTTTTAGGTTTCCTCAGAATACATTGAAAAAAACATATAAATACATTTTACAAACACTAATAAAAGAAACAGTAAAATTTAAGTAATACAATGAAAACATGAAATAATTTGAAACTTTTAAATTGAAGAAAAGTAACTAAATTGCAATTAAACTTATTTATTAAAATACAATTTCATACAAATTTGTGTTGAAAAACTCAGCAACAGAATAAAAAGGATTATTTAATAACCAATTGTAAAATCTAGTTTTGAAGCTATTGATTGGTAATTTGTAATATTGACTAGGGAGCTTATTATATAATTTCATCCCCATAATTAAAAACTTTGTGTTGCTCTTGTGTAATCTACAATATGGAATATTAATTTGTTCACTATTTCTAATTTCATGATCATGTATATTGGCCACTAATGAGTAATAGTCGGTATTTGGTCGAGTGTAAAGTACTAGATCATATATATACAAATTTATTATTGTTAAAATCCGTGATTGTCTGAAGAGTGGCCGACAATGTTCCAGATAGTTTGATTTACATAAAATTCTAATGACTTTCTTTTGTAAAATTAAGGCGCTTCCAATTTTGGTTCCATTTCCCCAGAAAATTAGGGCATATCGAATTATCGACTGAAAGAAAGAAAAGTAGGCACATCTTAAATAATTTTGAGAAACGCAAGTCGTTAATTTGTTTAACAAATATAAAACTCTTGATAGCTTAGTGCATATGTATTCGATGTGCTTATCCCATGTTAAACTGGCGTCTATAAAAAGTCCTAGAAATTTTGTGTAGTTGAGTCTGTTGTCCTTATTTATTAGATAGTTTAGGCTGAAAGTTAAGTTAATAGGTGCACAGAGCGTGTATTGCCATCCTAGCGAAATAGAACTTCATTTTGAAGAAGAGAGTAAACATTGTCTCCTTCTTAGGGGCTCGTTTGTGTAGTACGCCTTGTTTAGCCTAATGCTGTCTCAAGTACAAATCTTATTTCATTTTTACCATTATTACACTACTAATCTTAACGTATTTCCATGTGGGAGTGTATAGGACGAAAACACCACATTTAAATCTACATTCATAATGCTTATTCTGCCTCAACATCAAATCTTAGATAATAGTTGTATATACATGTTTTAAAATATCATGTTCAAATCTCACAGATTTGTTTAAAATCTTTCCCCCTCCCTTTTCTTTCTGTATCTTTCAAGTGAAACGAATTTGGGCAATGTCACTCAACATCTAAACGAGAATAAATGACGTTGCAATGTGAACTACTCTGAATAGTGACGTGCTTACAAATTCCTAATTGTCTAGTAGCACAATGCGTCACAGCTATTGACAATGTTACTACCATTATTCATGAACTTCAGATTGGTTTTATTGTTTCCATTCATTCTCCTGAGATCTATTACAGCCGGTAAAATGGATCTATTGTTAGCAGCAAATTAAAGAACTTTCACGCGCCCTCTGGAACGAAACTGCGACTCATTTTGAGCACACAATTGGCAATAAACAAGTGCAGTTTCCTTCAAACAATTGCTTTTTTTGTTAAAACGAAAAACAAGGCATCATTTTTATTCGTAATAATATTTTAATAGCAAAGAATGTTACCTGTGTTCCACTTTTTATTATCAGCTAAAGCTATTCCTTTCTTCATCAAATCTTTAAGTGTACAGACTGTTTTTATGGTCAGGGTATGAATATCGAGCAGTATGGGGTGAGAACGACAAAGGAAATGAAAATACTGTGGAAAAATTCTATCAACAGTCACTTGTCTTACCACAAACTTGACGGCACATGGAGAATCGAACTCAGTTTCTCTATGAGAGGTTTTAAGCCTAAATCTGAGACTAAGATGCTTTGAACCCTCTAGCACTGTATTGCAGGCATCCTCAAGATTCGAATGGTGTTGGGTACAAATGCCGGCATTTCGCCATAATGATAAAGCCGGAAACTGATAGGATTCCTTAGAGTTTCATCTATACTAATAATAAATCTGTAGCCGAAATTTTTCTGGTAATTTTCGATTTTCCAAAAATGATTGGTCCTAACATATATAATTAACCACCCTGAAACCGAAAGTCGCTTTTTTTTTAATTTTTGTTTGTATGTCTGTCTGTCTGTCTGTCTGTCTGTCTGTATGTTTGTTACCTTTTCACGCGATAATGGATGAACGGATTTCGATGAAAATTGGAATATAAATTAAGTTCGTTGTAACGTAGATTTTAGGCTATATGGCATTCAAAATACTTTATTTAAAAGGGGGTTATAAGAGGGTCTGAATTAAATAAATCGAAATATCTCGCTTATTATTGATTATTGTGAAAAATGTTACATAACAAACGTTTCTTTAAACATAATTTTCGATAAATTTTATTCCTTAAAAATTTTGATAGGACTGATATTTAATGAGATAAATGAGTTTTAAAATTAAAATAACTGCCATCTAAGGCCGTGTAATGAATTAAAAAACAAATGACTTCGTCTATAAGAGGCCTTGGACACCAACAATCGAAAGCTATGAAAGATAGGTTACAGAGAATGTTTCTGTGTTTGTATGAAGTAATATCGGAAGCTAAATTAACCGATTTGTATAATTAATTATTATTTCACCATTGGAAAGTGTAGTTTGTCTAGATGGACATAATGCTATAATGTTGTTACAGTAATTTCTGATATAATATAATATAATATAATATAATATAATATAATATAATATAATATAATATAATATAATATAATATAATATAATATAATATAATATAATGTAATATAATATGTAATATTATATAATATAATTTAAATTCTTTGAAGGGTTCAGAACCATAGTGGGCCAAGCGCCATTTACTGAATACGTAGAAAACAAGGGTTAAAATAAAAGTTATTACCATAATTCAATGGAAACCTATAACAAGTAAAATGAAATATACACATTAAATCTAAATGATGTCAATCTTCATTAAACTATGGTTGCGTGTAATAAAAATTAAGAAACATGTTAAAGGAATTGTCATTGCACCAAATGAGTGTCTCTGGACCAAAATGATTGCATTTTAATTATTTGGATGCAATTTAAATTAAGTAACATATTAAACGATTTATCCTTCTATCAAACACGAATTTCCCTGGATCAAATGTCCTATTTTAATTATGTAATTACTTTATATTTATTTCTAACGGGTGCAGGGGAGCGCACAGGTACGGCTAGTAATATAATATAATATAATATAATATAATATAATATAATATAATATAATATAATATAATATAATATAATATAATATAATATAATATAATATATGTAATGTAACATTATATAATATAAGTTAAGTTATTTGAAGGGTTCAGAACCATAGTGGGCCAAACGCCATTTACTGAATACGTAGAAAACAAGGGTTAAAATTAAGTTATTACCATAATTCAATGGAAACCTATAACAAGTAAAATAAAGTATACACATTAAATCTAAATGATGTCAATGTTCATTAAACTATGATTGCATGTAATAAAAATTAGAAACATGTTAAAGGAATTGTCATTGCACCAATGAGTGGTCTCTGGACCAAAATGATCGCATTTTAATTATTTGGATGCAATTTAAATTAAGTAACATATTAAACGATTTATCCTTCTATCAAACACAAATGTTCCCTGGATCAAACGTCCTATTTTAATTATGTAATTACTTTATATTTATTTCTAACGGGTGCAGGGGAGCGCACGGGTACGGCTAGTTTTATACTAAAGGCAAATTTATCTGTAAATTCGAATGATATTGTAATTGAACGGAAATTGCAAATACAGGGTACAAATAAAAAATATGTTAAAATTTTGGAGAAACGTTCCTCACATCTAGAAGATTGAAATTTAACCCTCCAGTACTCGCGCGGCATATATTTTTAATCCACTGCTATTTATATACGTCATCACATCTCCGTTATCAATGCTGATAGCGTGACATTTTCAGTACCTTACTGTTACAGTTTAGCTCTGATGTCTGGAGTATTTGAATGTAATTGTGACTTTTTTCTAAGTAGTAATATATTTTTAAATCTACGCCAGTGCTTTAGTTTTTTTAACAGGAAAGAATACAAGAGAATATTTTCTGTTTCCTTATTATCTAATTTGATTTATTGCTATAAGCCGTTCAAAAGACACTTTTACACTATTTTCTATTGTTGCAGTGGTTATTTCATCCTGGAATATTAATGATTACGTGGACTTATTGACATTTGATAATATCCCTCAACTGGTATCTATGGGTCAATATAGACCCATATGAATTTTATTCTTATATTTTCCAGTATTATGTACATTCTTACCGGATCATGACTCAAGGTATTCTCAATCCATATACAGATGTATATAAATATGCACAATTAAGATTCATTAGGCCTATGTCTGTGTAAGCATCGTCATGATAATATATGGGTCATTTTAGACCCATACATACCGAAAGTGTAACATTTTAGTTTGAGTTTAGACTAAGTATCTGTGGATCAATCAAGACCCATATGAATGTAGGTTTTTACCAATAGTGAGTGCTCAGTATTTCACTAATTGGATTTTTTATTCTGTATGCAACCAATCATTATTCAGTCGTACATCGTAGTCGTAGATCGCGATTTTGAATTCCATAATTTTCATTAGGTTTTGTTTAATCAAAATACAGTACAGTTTTAACAATATGCGTTTTTACTCACGAACTGAGTTATCCATGCGAACGTATTCATTATGCAGTGTATATTATACTGTCTACAGCACATTAGCTTACAATTTAGAGAATGAAGTTAAATTGAAAAATAATCATAATATGGGTATTTAAACACATTTTGAAAATGGTGGCCGTTCATTTAGATACAGCCTTCAGTTCGTTTATGCATATTATCGCACTATAGACTATTGTACCTAATTCCAATTACCAGTTTCGTCCTCCGTACTAGTAACTCATGTTGAAATAATTCTGTACCTACTCTATAAAAGATACCTTACGTACTGTAAATTCAATCTTCACTTCTGCCCGACCCGCACAGATAAAATTACTGAGACATGCTATCTATTGTCCGTCCAAGTGGTTATGTCGAAGGATCGTAGAAAGGGGGGAAATCACGTGACGTTAATTACTTTTATTTAAGTTATTTTAAACAGTTGAGGGTGAGGGAAACCGGGATGCGACGTAGGCAAACGGACGACAGTACCTGTGCGAAAATATGATTCAATATTGAAAGCTCTTTCGTCACTGGAAAACGCGACCATGTTTCTGGAACGTACTATACTCACTAACTCAATACTGTTTGTGTTTACTACGACCTTAAGGCGAATTTGACTGAATAGCTTGGTTCTGTGAGGAGAACAGTTGGACGTTTACTAGTAGAGGGGGAGGAAGTGATGTACATTCAAAAACTCAGGTACAATAAAAATTGAAGTAAAAATAAAATGATGTCCCTATATATGTTGTAAAATTACATATTCATACATGCAGAAGTACTGAGTATATGAAAGAATGGGATTGATTAAAAATGTAATCCGCGTGATTACTGGTGTCACAAATTATGCCGCGAGCACTGGAGAGTCAAGTTACATGAACATAGTAGCGGAAACGCATTATATCCTTGTTACAGCTCTTTCTATACTTTGGGAGTCACCAGAACTGTAATCTGCAATAAAAAGCACAACTACTCCGTACCAGCACAGTCGGGCACATTTGTTTACCTCTGGTTACGTTGTATGCGTCAGTCAATTATGCCGCGTCTGTGGTCCAAGTGCTAGCGGCCCGGGTTCGAGATCACGTCAGCGGTCAGATCGAGATGGAATTTGAGGTCGACAAAGCAGACGTTGCAGAGGTTTTTTCTCGGGTTACACCCGTTTCCCTCTATAATTACATCAACGCTCTCCATCTCCCCCTTAATTTCATCTATTATCTGTAATACAGACGTGGACAAATTATTAGACAAAAACGTTTTTCTTGGAAACATAATAAAAATCGTCATATCAACTATCAGTATAATTCACAGAGTCTCTATTGTTATAAATATGATTGCATACATCTTCTGGTATATTTTTCCAATGGTTAAGTATATTTTGTCTGGCTGTGTTGGTACTACTGATATTATAATTATATACTGTAGAAGATATTCAACAGTCTGTCTCCCATGGCCTGCAAGAAGACCGGACGTGAACAAAATTGAAAATCTGTGATTTATACTGAAGAAGAAAGTGAACAAATAGAGGCTTACTACAAAAACATGGACTCATTTAAGCATTGTCTAATATCTGACTAAATGATGCTGATATTCAAAGAAACTTTGGTTTTCAGCATCCCTGACAAAATCGACGTGTTAATAAAGAATAAGGGAATGTTCACAAAATATAAGTAACCTCAAGACTCAATTTTATGTTCATTATTTCCGTGCAAAATATATTTTTGTTCATTATTTCTGCCGATAAATACAGCTTTGTTGCACATATAATTAATTTATGTCTAATAATTTGTCCACGTCTGTAGTAAAAATAGACTAGAGTGAAGTCTTAGGGTTACTACAAGTTTCTGATGCTATACGAAGGGCTTGGGGCTTTTGGGCCTGGGGCTTATCTGGCTACTCGTTTACTGCCAAACCTAATGTAAGTGTTTCATCCTGAGGTCTTGTTCATTTCAGAGCAATCTACATGACGACATCAGTCGCAGAAGGATGGCATCTGTACCGTCTTCTGCTGCCACACTTTTCTAAGTAGGGGAGGACACTACGTGGGGAGATTTTCACGAAGTTACCGAAGGCTTTTGTAAGTTTTAGTTGATATTTAATAACAGATTTAAGTAGTTTCTGAAGTTCTTTATAAAAAGTACACTGTATGAAGTTTAAAATTTTGGAGATGAGCTTAATAGTTATTTATGAGACAAGTTCGTAAAGGTTCTCTTTTGGCACGAATGTAAAGTTCGTGAAGCGAGTCGAAACCGAGTTTCACAACATACGGGAGCTAAAAAGATAACTTTACGAACATGTATCATACAATATTTTTCTATAATACCACAAATTTACATTAAATAAATATTTCAAGTAGGAGAGGTTATAAGGTCATGCCATGGATGTCTAAACTCAGAAGCATTAAGAAATAAGTATCCACGGAATTACTTGCTTACTTACTTATTTACTTACTTACTTACTGGCTTTTAAGGAACCCGGAGGTTCATTGCCGCCCTCACATAAGCCCGCCATAGGTTCCTATCCTGAGCAAGATTAATCCATTCTCTATCATCATATCCCACCTCCCTCAAAATCCATTTTAATAGTATCTTCCCATCTACGTCTGGGCCTCCCTGAAGGTCTTTTTCCCTCCGGCCTCCCAACTAACACTCTATATGCATTTCTGGATTCGCCCATACGTGCTACATGCCCTGCCCATCTCAAACATTTGGATTTAATGTTCTTAATTATGTCAGGTGAAGAATACAATGCGTGCAGCTCTGTGTTGTGTAACTTTCTCCATTCTCCTGTAACTTCATCCCAAATATTTTCCTAAGCACCTTATTCTCAAACACCCTTAATCTCTGTTCCTGTCTCAAAGTGAGAGTCCAAGTTTCACAACCACACAGAACAATCCATGGTATAATCAATAATCCCTGGAATTACGGCCTGTTTTATTCATGCTCACGATTTTATGCCGTCTAAACTGGTCATAATCACCAAAGCGGTTAGAAACAGTTGAATGTTACATATTGGGCCGTAAGAATAAAGTGGAGCATATCCTTTTCCTCCTCTATTTTGAAGGATGTGCTTCAGAGTTTAAGAATAAAATGCAGAGTACAACCTTCTGCTACTGATGACGTAATAGGAAAAGAGCACTTGCTTCACGGGAAGAAGCATTTGCTTCGAGCGCAACCTTTTGCTTCAAAATTAGAAAAAAGATAAGAATAAAGTGAAGCATATCCTTCAATTATGAAGCACATCCTTCTGAAAAGTGAAGTCTGGTCAGTAGTAGACTCATCTCTGTGATTTACTGACATGGCTCAATTACCAGTCTTTTTGCGTCGTCAAAAGTGCTACAAATTACGTCGGTGTGCCGCTAGTGAGCATTATAAGAGCTTATATAGATTTACTGAAGAAAATGTTCAATGGATTGCATCTCATTTTCTAGAAGAAACACAGGAGAGAAGAGGAGGGGCACTATCATCGGAAATGAAGATGAAGATTTTCTGCGGTACATGGCTGATCCAGGGTTCCAATCAGGTATTGCAGAAGAGATGGGTATACATCAGACAACTGTGAGTAAAACTGTTATTAGTGTATCTAAGAAAATCATGGAAAAAGCTAACATATGGATCAAGTTTCCGTCATCATTGCAAGACATAACTGCTGCAAAGGCTGAATGGTTACAGAAATTCAATTTTCCGAGTGCTATCGGTGTAATAGACTGCACTCATGTGCGTATCCCTAAACCAACACAGCATGGTGATGAGTATGTTAATAGAAAGGGTTTCGCTAGTATCAACGTGCAAGCTACATGCAATGCAAAAGAATGTTTTACGAGTGTTGTAGCTAGTTGGCCAGGGTCAGTTCATGACTGTAGAATATGGAAAAATTCATCAGTGCGTGATGTGTTAAGTGGTTTTAAGAACACTGTCCTGTTGGGTGACGAAGGGTACGGCTTAGAACCATGGCTCATGACACCATATCGAAATGCTGTACAGAATAGTCACAAAAATTTCAACAGACTTTTAAAGAAAGAAAGAGTTATAATAGAACGTTGCTTTGGTCAACTTAAAAGGAGGTTTCCTATTCTACAATACGTCTGCAGAGTTGCTCCCTCTAACGTTCCAACCATCATTGTTTGTTGCTTTGTGTTGCACAATGTGGCGAAGTATCTGCATGATGATGACTTTACAGACGATACACAGGATTTAAATGAAGATGACAGTGATGAAGAGCAAGAGGAATGTACCACTGAAAGGGAAATTTTAATGAGAGGACGTGAGAAAAGGGAACAAATTGCAACTCTAATAGGAAATGAACTTTAAATGTGTTCACTGAACTGCACTGCACTGCACTGGTACCGGTACTACGTATTTCACTGATGTAATCTCTGTGCACAAAATTAACGTAGAAACTTAAAATATCACTGTTTCTCATATTCGTAATATATTTAATATAAAATACTGTATTATAGACACTGTTAATACACAATATACGTAGATATTAGAAGGAATTGAGATTCACGTAAAATAACTGTTTATCACTGAGTTGTAGTTAGTAATATAGTATACTGGTACTGATATAGTTGTAGACTGTAACCTGACTATAACATATTTAACGAGAAACACAATTAAAAAAAGTAAACTTGAAAATATCGCTGTGTGGTGAATATTACACTGTTATAATATCGAAGTAATGTCACTTCACACAGATTAGCGCAGGAACTTAAAATATGACTGTTTCTCACACTTGCAACATATTTAATATAAAAAAACTGTATTATAGACACTGTTAATACACAATATACGTAGATATTAGAAGGAATTGAGATTCACGTAAAATAACTGTTTATCACTGAGTTGTAGTTAGTAATATAGTATACTGGTACTGATATAGTTGTAGACTGTAACCTGACTATAACATATTTAACGAGAAACACAATTAAAAAAGTAAACTTGAAAATATCGCTGTGTGGTGAATATTACACTGTTATAATATCGAAGTAATGTCACTTCACACAGATTAGCGCAGGAACTTAAAATATGACTGTTTCTCACACTTGCAACATATTTAATATAAAAAAACTGTATTATAGACACTGTTAATACACAATATACGTAGATATTAGAAGGAATTGAGATTCACGTAAAATAACTGTTTATCACTGAGTTGTAGTTAGTAATATAGTATACTGGTACTGATATAGTTGTAGACTGTAACCTGACTATAACATATTTAACGAGAAACACAATTAAAAAAGTAAACTTGAAAATATCGCTGTGTGGTGAATATTACACTGTTATAATATCGAAGTAATGTCACTTCACACAGATTAGCGCAGGAACTTAAAATATGACTGTTTCTCACACTTGCAACATATTTAATATAAAAAAACTGTATTATAGACACTGTTAATACACAATATACGTAGATATTAGAAGGAATTGAGATTCACGTAAAATAACTGTTTATCACTGAGTTGTAGTTAGTAATATAGTATACTGGTACTGATATAGTTGTAGACTGTAACCTGACTATAACATATTTAACGAGAAACACAATTAAAAAAAGTAAACTTGAAAATATCGCTGTGTGGTGAATATTACACTGTTATAATATCGAAGTAATGTCACTTCACACAGATTAGCGTAGGAACTTAAAATATGACTGTTTCTCACACTTGCAACATATTTAATATAAAAAAACTGTATTATAGACACTGTTAATACACAATATACGTAGATATTAGAAGGAATTGAGATTCACGTAAAATAACTGTTTATCACTGAGTTGTAGTTAGTAATATAGTATACTGGTACTGATATAGTTGTAGACTGTAACCTGACTATAACATATTTAACGAGAAACACAATTAAAAAAATTAACTTGAAAATATATCTGTGTGGTGAATATTACACTGTTATAATATCGATGTAATGTCACTTCACACAAATTAGCGCAGGAACTTAAAATATGACTGTTTCTCACACTTGCAACATATTTAATATAAAAAAATAATAACTGTTTATCACTGAGTTGTAGTTAGTAATATAGTATACTGGTACTGATATAGTTGTAGACTGTAACCTGACTATAACATATTTAACGAGAAACACAATTAAAAAAATAAACTTGAAAATATCGCTGTGTGGTGAATATTACACTTTTATAACACTCAATTACTGTAGGAAATTGTGATTTCTCTCAAAGCAAGATTGTAAACGTAAATAGGTACAGTACTGCTGAATTTCTTCTTTATAGTCTACTTGTAGGTTTCTATTTCTACAAGATGGTGTATATTTTGGCACTTTCATCCTTGGACCTATCTTCCTGCGGTTGCTTGGCTTCCTCGCTAATCTTCTGGTTAAGAATGTCTATTATCATGCGTTCCTTCTCTGTTTGAATTCTTGTCAGTTTTAACTGCTCCAACAATACAAGCCTGTGTAAATCATTAGTGCTGAGTATTTTTGTTTCCTCTGTTTCTGGTAAATTTAATTTAGGTTTTTTTGGGTAGCGGTCTGGTAAATGAAACCTCGCTGGGCATTGGCGACGATGACCTTGAATCTAGAGGTACAAGAGGATGATTTGTAGCGCCTGCAAACAGAGATGTGAAAAAATGTAAGAATGAAATAAAACTTCATATTGATGTTATATTATATTGCAATGCTATGTTTCAATAAAATATGTGATTAGCTGTTTTAGAATTCAAATTCTAATTGCTAGTCTATATTTAATTTCACTTAAACCAACAGACGTAAAATTGCAATAAAGTGGTTCCCTATTGCATAATTACTTCCAATTAGCCCTTTTCAATAAATACAACTTTCGCAGCAGAATAACTGTAATTAAAATTACCTGGTAATTTTAAAGATGTAAACTCAGTGTTTGATGAGGCAGAAGAAGAAGAAGAAGTGGATGGACAAGGCTCCACACTTACAGCTCCTGAAAACAAATTAAAAAATATAAGTAGACTTACCGGCATGTAATTTTAATTTAAAATGTAATTTTGACTTTAAATACACATGCGTTTAATATATAGATTACAAAATAATTATATCAAAGATTTAAAAACCATGGTAATAGATGGTATACATTTACCTGGAATTTTGCTGATTACAGGATTTGTGTCACCCTGTAGCAGAGTGAATAGTTCTTTCTCCCAAGTATTCAAAATTATTGGCTTGTTTCCTGTTCTATTCTTGTCGGTTTTCTTCTTGAGCCTTGTTTTCATGTTATTAATTTTTTTTAGTAGTTGCCTAGAATTTATTGGCGTGCCGAAATTTTCTTCGAATAATTTTATCATATCCTTAATTGCTGCCTCCTTTTTCCTTTTCATTTCCGGAACTTGTGATTTTTCTAATATTTCTGGATACTTTCCTAAAGTTGTCGCTAGAAATATCATTGTATTTTCAAGAGGGACAGAGCTACCGTCGTCTGAATCGGAAGACTCCATTTTAAAAACAGAATTCCTACCCAGTACTGACGGAAGTGACCATGGTTTATTAGCATCAGAACGAAAGTTGCTGTGCTATCGAGAGGCTTACCATTGCAGCTTATCGTTTTCCTTTATGAAACCGAATGCTCGTTATCAGTTGACAAAGAGCGCCGACAAATACACAGTAGTGAGCACGAAACGCCAAACAATATACATGACACATTCAGGAGCACATGCTCCTGTCTTAGAAGCAGAAGGTCAAAGGATAAGGTAAAGGTTATTCTTACAATTCGAAGCATATGCTTATACTTCAACCTTTTGCTTCGAAGCACATCCTTGTACTTCAACCTCTTGCTTCGAAGGAAATCCTTCAATTTTATTCTTATGGGCCATTGTTGTAATGAGTATTATATGTAACTTCGGAATAATAAGGACTACCTTGTAGATATGAATGTTAAATTTGTTACTTACTTGTGTAAGTATAATATTTAAGTAATGCAAAATCGAGGTAATGCATTAATTTCTTACTGAATGAAGATTCTACATTGAATATTACATTTCCTTTGGTAGTGCGTAAAATGAATAGCAGTGTGTAAAGTGATTACTAACTTTTTTACGCACTAATGTTTACACACTGATAATAGTCGGTAAAATGCAACTTGCACTATCGTACAAAAAATAACTTTTGCATGTCAGATCACTATTTCAATATTCCGAGTACTTCACTTCAATTGTCTGCGATTTTATGTATTATTTTGAATATAATAATACGTTGCTTTTAATTCCTTTTTACAATCTTAACTCTAAAACAGTTTTTAAAACTTCGGTACATGTTTTCATATTAAACATTTCAAGGCTTCCTATTAATATGATGTACTGTATATACTATGATATATCAAACAAATATTCCATCACATTTTTTTTCAAATTCAAATTTATTTACAATTTACATTTGAATTGAATACATATGAATAGATACCCGAAATGAGCATAATGCTCGTGCTCGGGTACAGTCCAGTAGTCTACATAAATTTTACAGGGTTAAAATAATAATGCTGATGATATAGATAATAGTAATAATAATAATAATAATAATAATAATAATAATAATAATAATAATAATAGAATAATCGTGACAGAAATGATACAAAGATTGTAATACAAAATAATTCATTAATAATAATAATAATAATAATAATAATAATAATAATATTATTGATAAAACAAAAATAGTTACAATAATAAAATAAATACTAAGACGGATAAAATAAAATATAAAACCACTAGCGAGAGTTAACACAACTTAAATAAGCATATAATAACCGGAAAAAAAATGACGAACTCAAAAATCAACAGAAAAGTTCGTTGTATCGCAGACGACAGCAACCGCCGTATTGACATTGTGTTGTGCATTAATGGTAGTAGTGGGGAGCTGAAAGTCTACGCAACTGCCGTTCTCTTCGAATCTTCTCGTAAATCATGGGAAGTTAAACGCAACTATTTTTCCTAACACGTACTGATCGTATCAGGTCGCGTATATAAGAATAGAATGGATTCTAACATGGCTGAACAATTCTGTGTCCTACTCATGGAACATATGTCCTCGTGAATTGTAACTTCCGCTGCTATGAATGCTGGTGGAAGACATATCAGACTACATCACTAATTTTGATAATTTGTACTATGTAATAGCTATTGTATACTCTTCTACTTTTACAAAACGCAAAGTAGTATATTCGCAATGCAGTACGATGAAACTCTTATTCTTCGAATTATATTATCTAATATTTGCATGATGCTTAGTTACTTGCATACTTACAAATGGCTTTTAAGGAACCCGCAGGTTCATTGCCGCCCTCACATAAGCCCGCCATCGGTCCCTATCCTGTGCAAGATTAATCCAGTCTTTATCATCATATTACACCTCCCTCAAATCCATTTTAACATTATCCTCCCATCTACTTCTCGGCCTCCCCAAAGGTCTCTCTCCTTCCAGTCTCCCAACTAACATTCTATATTCATTTCTGGATTCGCCCATACGTGCTACATGCCAGTGGTAAATGTGTATTTAATTATTTAATTAATTTGAATAGCAAAATGTAAAGAAGCTTCAGTGACCATGATTCAGTTATGCAGAAAGACAAAGGCATTAATAATACATAAGCAACCCCCGTCTGGAAAAGTCTCAATTATAAACCAAAAGCATTAATATTAGATACGGAAACCCAGAGTGGAAACGTCTCAATTGTAAACCAAAAGCATTAATATTAGATAAGGAAACCCAGAGTGGAAACGTCTCAATTGTAAACCAAAAGCATAGGCCTAAATATCAGATAAGGAAACCCAGAGTGGAAACGTCTCAATTGTAAACCAAAAGCATTAATATTAGATAAGGAAACCCAGAGTGGAAACGTCTCAATTGTAAACCAAAAGCATAGGCCTAAATATCAGATAAGGAAACCCAGAGTGGAAACGTCTCAATTGTAAACAAAAAGCATTAATATTAGATAAGGAAACCCAGAGTGGAAACGTCTCAATTGTAAACCAAAAGCATAGGCCTAAATATCAGATAAGGAAACCCAGAGTGGAAACGTCTCAATTATAAACCAAAAGCATTAATATTAGATAAGGAAACCCAGAGTGGAAACGTCTCAATTGTAAACCAAAAGCATTAATATTAGATAAGGAAACCCAGAGTGGAAACGTCTCAATTGTAAACCAAAAGCATTAATATTAGATAAGGAAACCCAGAGTGGAAACGTCTCAATTGTAAACCAAAAGCATAGGCCTAAATATCAGATAAGGAAACCCAGAGTGGAAACGTCTCAATTATAAACCAAAAGCATTAATATTAGATAAGGAAACCCAGAGTGGAAACGTCTCAATTATAAACCAAAAGCATTAATATTAGATAAGGAAACCCAGAGTGGAAACGTCTCAATTATAAACCAAAAGCATTAATATTAGATAAGGAAACCCAGAGTGGAAACGTCTCAATTGTAAACCAAAAGCATTAAAATTAGATAAGGAAACCCAGAGTGGAAACGTCTCAATTGTAAACCAAAAGCATAGGCCTAAATATCAGATAAGGAAACCCAGAGTGGAAACGTCTCAATTGTAAACCAAAAGCATTAATATTAGATAAGGAAACCCAGAGTGGAAACGTCTCAATTGTAAACCAAAAGCATAGGCCTAAATATCAGATAAGGAAACCCAGAGTGGAAACGTCTCAATTATAAACCAAAAGCATTAATATTAGATAAGGAAACCCAGAGTGGAAACGTCTCAATTATAAACCAAAAGCATTAATATTAGATAAGGAAACCCAGAGTGGAAACGTCTCAATTGTAAACCAAAAGCATTAATATTAGATAAGGAAACCCAGAGTGGAAACGTCTCAATTATAAACCATAAGCTTTAATATTAGGTCTGGAAACGTCTCAATTTTAAACCAAAATCGTTTTGGGATGCTTGTTAAATTGGAATAAGCATGCTTATAGATCACTGTTGGTAGACTTTCTCTCTCTCTTTTACAGAAGAGGGACCCGAAGGCTTACACTGCAGCCTGAGGCTTATTGTGCTTACCACTCCTATTCTGTGAATGATTGGGTAGCCGCTAGGCTGCGCTCTTGTACAGGGACATCATTTTATTTTTACTAATATTTTTAATATTAACCTGTCTATACCTTTAGAGAACCGGAAACACCGCTTGCTCCCCCTCCAAGACTGGAGTTCGATGGTACTGGCATAAAACACAAATCACTCTACTAGGTATAGGAAGGAAGAAAAGTAGTTCATCCATTTACGTAAACTAGGAAATATCGCAATTTTGAGTTTGATAATTTTCATTAGCTTTTTCTTTAATCAAAGTACAGTACTGTATTAAGAATAAGTGTTTTTACTCACGAAGTGAGTTATCCATGCGAACGTATTCATTATGCAGTGTATACTGTCTACAGCACATTAGCGTACAATATATAGAAAGAAGTTAAATTGAAAAATAATCATAAAATGAATATTTAATCACATTTTTGAAAATGGTGGCCGTTCATTTCGATACAGGCTTCAGTTCTTTTATGCATATTATCGCACTATAGACTATTGCATCTAATTCCAATTGCCAGTTTCGTCCTTCGTACTAGTAACTCACGTTGAAATAATTCTGTACCTACTCTACGTACTGTTAATTCAATCTTCACTTCTGCCCGACCCGAAAATATAAAATTACTCAGACATGCTATCTACTGTCCGTCCAAGTGGTTATGCCGCAGGATTGTAGAAAGGGAGGAAATCACGTGACAGTTGATTACTTAACGAGGCCCTTTTATTTAAGTTAAATTAAACAGCTGTATAATATTACGTAAACGCCCAATTCCTAAGAGAAATTAATGTTTTCAGAAAAGAGCTAAGACAGCCCAGCTATTACAGAGGGGCGAGCAGAAGCAGATGGGGGAAATCGGGATGCGACGTAGGCAAACGGACTACAGTACCTGTGCGAAAATTTGATTTAATATTGAAAGCTCTTTCGTCACTGGAAAACGCGAACATATTTCTGGAACGTACTATACTCAGTAACTCAGTACTGCTTACTATCTGCGGTCTTGGTTCTGTGTGGAGTTGGAACTTCCTTAGTAGAAGGGGTGGGAGTGAAGTACATTCAAAAACTCAGGTACAATAAAAATTGAAGTAAAAATAAAATGATGTCCCTGTACAAGTACAGCACACCGCACCCTTGAACTTAACACGGGTTATAGTATGGATCATGATAATGATGATATGTGAATTAATTATGGAGGAATGAGTCCGAGATCCAACGCTGAACGTTACCTAGCAATTCTGCTTCAATTGATTGACACAAAGCTTCAGAAAAAAAAAAACAACTAGGTAACATGTACCAACCAGGACAATATTTGAACCTGAGCCCGCTTGTCTGACGGTCAGACGTGTTAACCGTTACTCCACAACGGTGGACGTTTGTAAGTTCAATGAATTAAAATATCAACCACCAATACTACATTGTATCTTATCACGTTAAGATTAATACATTTGTTGTAGTTCGTAATGGCATCTTGCATTTTCGATGCCGGCTTGACAGCAATGCAGTGAACCTAAGCTCTGTCGCATTCAGTTTAACATCCCTGGAGACATTCTGACGGTATCACAAGCAACAAGGTCTCTTAGCAGGATATCCTATCCAAAATCACTATCTGCAGGTCTCTCGTAGACGAGACAGTTTATATGATTCCACAAGAAAAGATCAAATGGGGTCAGATCAGCGAACGAGCTGGGCAAGAAACAGGATCTCCTCTTTCTATCCAGCTTTGAGAGGAATTTTGAGATATTGTGGTGGTTGAGTGGTCAGACCACCGGCCTGTCATGCAGGTGGCTAGGGTTCGAGTTCCGGTCAGGTCTTGGATTTTCATTGAAAAATCCATCGTGTCACTTGTAGTTGACAAGATCGCAGTTGTAATGTTATTAACTAGTCAAACATAGTTTCTCTTAAAATTTGAGGAGAAAAATCCGCTCCGGCGCCGGGGATCGAACCCGGGTCCTTGGTTCTATGTACCAAGCGCTCTGACCACTAAGCTACGACGAATTCAATCCACAGCACCGGATCGAACTTTCCTCCTTCGACGTTTCCCTTTTTGGCCTGACTGCAAGATAGGCATATATATATATATATATATATATATATATATGTTGACGTGTATCAATGTCAACTGCCATTATACTAGGAGCGCACTCAGCTGAGTGACTTGTTGGCCCGGGAATCCGCAGTTATTATGCACTGCTAGCTAAGAGAATATTACAGATATATTAATTTATTAATATGTTAATTTGACAAATTAATATATCTATAATATTCTCTAATTATTAATATGTTAATTTGACAAATTAATATATCTATAATATTCTCTAATTATTAATATGTTAATTTGACAAATTAATATACCTATAGTATTCTCTTAGCTAGCAGTGCATAATAACTGCGGATTCCCGGCCAACAAGTCACTCAGCTGAGTGCGCTCCTAGTATAATGGCAGTTGACACTGGATACACGTCAACATATAGGGGAGAAGTCGGGTAGTATCGGACATCGGGTAATATCGGACAGTGAGTTTCTTTCATCTACCACACGATGATAGTACCTGATTGACATGGTTACGTTTCTGTGATGTCGCATAGAGAAACGTAACCATGTTATTCAGGTACTACCATATGGTGATAGATGAAAGAAACGCACTGTCCTATACTACCCGATGTCCGATACTACCCGACTCTCCCCTATATGCCTAACCTGGAGTCAGGCCACAAAGGGGAAACATCGAAGGAGGAAAGTTCGATTCGGTGCTGTGGATTGAATTCGGCGTAGCTCAGTGGTCAGAGCGCTTGGTACGTAGAACCAAGGACCCGGGTTATACCCCCAGCGCCGGAGCGAATTTTTCTCCTCAAATATTAAGTGTCAATATTACAGATAAATTCTGTAGGACAAATTAATGTATCTATAATATAGTTTCTATTGCAGATAGAGGCAATATTTTTTGTCATAAACAATTGTATGTTTAATGGTTGGTTAAAAACACCAACTAGTAAAGAGTAAGTCCTCCTCCTGAGTTCAAAACTGAGCTATAGTTACGGTACCTTCGACATTTCGACACAAACGAGATCAGTTTTTCCACCAAGCACAATTCCAGCCCATACTGTTACCGTACCTCCGCTGAACTTGTTCACCTCCTGGACATGGCGAAGCGGCAGACAGTGAGACACGTTCTAATAACTCCAGCCGGCCATCGGGGAATGCTGTGAAATTATGACGGAATGATAGATACCTAATATGGAGAAAAACGGAAGGACCCCGATTAACTGCAGCAGTGTGCAATATGTTTTGAGAGACGCACGGAGTAGGCTGGCCTAGGGGCAAGTCGCAGTCCTGGGCCATAGTCCCCCTTACCGTAAATATCCACGAGCACCATTTTCAAAGTTAAAATCATATGCTTTGACCGGAATGTGTCTCGTGGATATCTCAATAATTTATGCGAGGAAAACCGAGACACCATGCAAAGAGTTGTAGGAATGCTAGCTGCCCTTCAGCGTCAAGTTGATGTTGCCAGAGCTCTAGGGACATTCCAATGCGCCGTTAGCCATTTATTAAAAACTAGCCGTACCCGTGCGCGCCGCTGAACCCGTTAGAAATAAATATAAAGTAATTACTTAAAAAAAATAGGACATTTGATCCAGGGAACATTCATGTTTGATATAAGGATAACTCGTTTATTATGTTACTTAATTTAAATTGTATTTGCATAATTAAAATGCGATCATTTTGATCCAGAGACCACTCATTTGGTCATAAAAATTATTTTAGGAAATACAGGAAACGAATGTACAGAATAGCCTATCAAGTTTTCTGTGCATAAGAAGCTACTTTAATCTTACCTGTCCTCGATTCACTCAGAAGTTACTGTAATAACATTATAGCATTATGTCCATCTAGAGAAACTACACTTTCCAATGGTGAATTAATAATTAATTATACAAATCGGTTAGTTTAGCTTCCGATATTACTTCATACAAACACAGAAACATTCTCTGTAGGCTATCTTTCATAGCTTTCGATTGTTGCTGTCCAAGGCCCCTTATAGACGAAGTCATTTGTTTTTTAATTCATTACACGGCCTTAGATGGCAGTTATTTTAAGTTTAAAACTCATTTATCTCATTAAATATCAGTCCTATCAAAATTTTTGAAGGAATAAAACTTATTGGAAATTATTTTTAAAGAAACGTTTGTTATGTAACATTTTTCATAAAAATCAATAATAAGCGAGATATTTCGATTTATTTAATTCAGGCCCCCTTATAACCCCCCTTTTAAATAACGCATTTTGAATGCCATATAGCCTAAAATCTAAGTTACAACGAACTTAATTTATTTTCCAATTTTCATCGAAATCCGTTCAGCCATTATCGCGTGAAAAGGTAACAAACATACAGACAGACATACAAACAGAAATTTCAAAAAAGCGATTTTCGGTTTCAGGGTGATTAATTATATATGTTAGGACCAATAATTTTTGGAGAATCGAAAATTACCAGAAAAATTTCGGCTACAGATTTATTATTAGTATAGATAGATACAGGGACATCATTTTATTTTTACTTCAATTTTTATTGTACCTGAATGTTTTAAAGTACTTAACTCCCACCCCCACTACTAGTAAACTTCCAACCTTCCTCCACACAGAACCAAGGCCGCGTATGCAGTCAAAGTATACAGTAGACTTCTGAGTTAGTGAGTATAGTACGTTCCAGAAATACTTTCCCGTTTTCCAGTGACGAAAGAGCTTTCTATATAGAATCACATTTTCGCACAGGTAATGTCGTCCGTTTACCTACATCGCATCCCGGTTTCCCCCACCCGCTTCTGCTGGCTCCATTGTAAAGACTAGTGGTTCGGCTGTCTTAGCTCTTTTCTGAAAACATTAATTTTTGTTAGGAATTTGACGTCTATGTAATATTATACAACTGTTTAAAATAACTTAAATTAAAGGGCCTCGTTAAGTAATTAACTGTCACGTGATTTCTTCCCCTTTCTACGACCCTGCGACAAAACTACTTGGACGAACAGTAGATACCATCTCTGAGTAATTTTATCTTTTCGGATCGGGCAGAAATGAGGATTGAATTTACAGTACGTAAGGTACTCTTTTATAGAGTAGTTACAGAATTATTTGAACATGAGTTACTAGTACGAAGGACGAAACTGGTAATTGAAATTAGGTACAATAGTCTGTAGTGCGATAATATGCACAAAAGGAACTGAAGTCTTTATCGAAATGAATGGCCACCATTTTCAAAAATGTGTTTAAATATACATATTATGATTGTTTTTCAATTTAACTTCATTCTCTATATTGTATGCTAATGTGCTGTACACAGTATAATATACACTGCAAAATAAATACGTCCACATGGACAGCTCAGTTCGTGAGTAAAAACACTCATTGTTAATACAGCACTGTATTTTGATTAAACAAAAACCAAATGAAAATTATCAAACTCAAAATCGCGATATTTCCTAGTTAACGTAAATGGATGAACTACTTTTCTTCCCACCTATACCTAGTAAAGTGATTTGTTTGTATTTTACGCCAGTGTCATCTAAATCCAGTCGTGGAAGAGAGTAGCAAACGGTGTTTCCATTCTAAACCATTAATCCAAAAGTATAACCAGGTTAATACTAGAAATGTTAGTAAAAATACAAACCAAACGAAAACTTAGTGTTACTGCACCAATCCTTGCATCTCGCTTGCTAGAGACAAATGACATTGCTGTTCACGTTCAAACCATCAGGAATAGTCTGCATGAAGCAAACCTACGTTCTCGACGACCTCTCAGATTTCCAGCAATGAGGAAGGAAAATCCCGGGAAAAACTGCAATAGCCACAGCAACAATGGGCTACTATACTATTCACGGACGAGTCAAGATTTGGACTGAGGAGAGATTCGTATCGCCAGAGAACATGAAGACGACCTGGTAACTATGAACGGCTTCGCCATGTCCAGGAGGTGCACAAGTTCAGTGGAGGTACAGCAATGATATGGGCTGGGGTTATGCTTGGTGGAAAAGCCGATCTCGTTTGTGTTGAAGGCTCCTTCATTGCAAGGCCATAAGTGGACACAATTATGCAACAAATAGTGCTTCCATTTGCAGGAGCGATTAGCGAAGAGTTCATCTTAATGCACGACAATGCCGTGCACATGTAGGCAATTGTGTAGAGGAAGGCGTTAATACTGCAGGGACTCGAGTGTTACCTTGGCTAGCTCATTATCCTGACTTAAATCCCACTGAGCATCTTTGAATTTACTTCAAAGATGAGTCGAACGTTATCTCAGTGATGTTCACACACTTCAATAGCTGAGAAACATTCTTTCTCGCGAGTGGATTCGCATTCCACAGACGGATGTTGATACCACACTTCTCTCCATGTCCAGAAGGTGCAGAGCAGATATGAACTCAAGAGGATGACCAACTCTTTACTAATTGGCGGTTTCAAGCAACAATTAAAGATAAAATTGTTAATGACAAAAAGTATTCATGTATGTGTAACAGAAGTTATGTTTGACTTACTAATAACGTTATTTTTACAACAAAGATCATTTACTTAAAGAGAAAACCCATGAATAATGTTACTAATCTTAATGCTGATTAGATTAGTACTGATAATGAGGCTCTGGTTTATAAATTTCATCATTATTTGTTTTTAAATAAGACAGGGCTTATGTGTTATAAACAGGCTTAAGGCCCGAGATCAGTTAACTATCAATGTACTTACGCATGCACTACATCTTCTTTCAAGCGCGCTAATAGAACAGGCTTTGAATGTAAATAAACAAGTGCTTCGATGGTACAGTCTGGTAACTATGAAAACTGAAGCATTTTGTGCTTACTTATCTTACACGTCCATTCTGCGTTGTCCATGTGAACAAAGATGAACATACGAAAGTTGTCAAATGTAAACCTTCTTCGGGATTCGTCTAGACCAGCGTTTCTCAAACTTTTCTGAAGTGGGGACTACTTTTTTAAGTCAGAACAGTTTCGCGGACCATCTTACTCTTGTTCCCTTCGGAAGCAAATTTATCATTTTTGTAGCATATTTTAACATCAGTATATTTATATTTTAAAATAGAATCAATTAATTAAAATTAATTTAATTCAATTAATGTTATATTAGTATTAACTAATTAAGCCAATGTTAATAGAAAAAAATTCATTTTCGTTTTTTCTTAATAATTCAAGGTATTAGACTTTGGATAATATTTAATTAATTAACTAAAAAAATTAATGTTGGTACTCACATTAATGAGATTCTTGCACAGTTGTTCTATACTTGGATGTATGCTGGCAAGGTTAAGTCAGAGATCGTCACATACATCGAGTCGATTTCGGTACTTTGTTTTTGTTAGAGTTAATGATGAAAACCTTTTCTCACACAGATAATATGTAGAAGCAAACTGAATTATAATTTCTAAAGCACCATTGTATAGTTCACTGTATTCTCTTTTCACTTCTGATGAGGTCCAGAAATTAACCATACCTTCCGCTTCGAATTTCATTTTAAATCCGGTGTTATTCGAGAGTTCAATTAGCTGTTCTCTTTCACTCTATGAAAGTTTGTTATTTTCAATATCGCAATGAAAGTGATCACGAACCCATGAAAATTCGTCACATTTACTTGGAAAATAAGCTTCAAATGGTGACTTCAGAATTGTAATATTGGTATACGACGTACAGTCCATGACCATTTCAATGTGCAGAATGGATGTCGGCAAAACTATTAAGAAAGTCGTAAATATATAAAAAGGTTTGGTACTTTGGTCCTCTGTTATGAATTTGGGTGGTCTCTGGCTTGGTTACAGGCGCCAGATGTGCAGAGAAAAGGTGGCGTCAAACACCACGTTCATAGTGCTTCAAATTCCTCTTTTGTTGTTGAGAGTAGAGTGGGAAGTAGGTAGACAGGTAGGGTAATAAATTTAATAAAATGTCAGTACTGAGAGCAAAAGTGAAAGGCGATAGCCATATGTCATTTCCAAACTCTGAGATTTTCAGTTATAGTATGATAAGCAAATCGTTTGAATTTCATTTTTCCTTCTGTCTTTTTTGAAAGACCACATGGGCAAACCTCGAGGACCACAGGTGGTCCGCGGACCATAGTTTGAGAAACGCTGTTCTTTCCACATCAAAAGAAGTTAGTGGTGCATATATGAGTAATGAGTCCCTGATTGATATGTTTTCAGCAACGTATTTCGTATGTTGCGCATCAATAACAATTCACAATTTTTTGTAACGACGCTCTGGTGTTTCTTTTTCACTACTTCAGTAATTGGCCCAGGTGTTGCATGATTAAATTTTGTAGACACATCATCAATTATATCAATTATTTTCTTGGATATATGTAAACTCGATTTTTCCAGCTGTGTAATAGCATTTTATCAAATTCAAGATTTCCATTAATTGTTGGAACATTAGTGATTTGAGAACTTTTGCGAAAATGAATTTGAAGTTACGAAAGGGTTACGTCAAGGTTCCTCACTTGCTCCAACTCTTTTCAAGATTTATCTCGAAGCAATATTGAAGCACTGGAGGAGGAACTGTAGTCAGATGGGTGCACAAATTGGAGCAGATATGTTGTACAGCTTACATTTTGCTAACGATCAAGTGCTTATAGCGGCAGATGGTGAAGATTCCAGTTATATGTTCCGTAAATTGGATGAGAAATATAAGAAAGGAATATAAGAAAGGCGGATTATCAACTAATCTCAGGAACACCGAATACATGATTGTGTGCAGTAATAATAAGGATAATTTAGACACTGGTGATTGACAAATAAGTAACTTCTGGATCATTGAAATATTTAGAAGTTACCCTCAGTAATCAGGCCAAACGTGACCAGGATATAAATAATAAAATTGGTCAAGGTAAACGGGTGATAAGACAAATTCACTTTCATGGAATGGCAAGATAACAAGAAAAACGAAGATAAGTTTATATAAAATAATAATAGAAAATACAGACGTGGACAAATTATTAACAAAATTGACGATCTTTATGGTAATTCTATTTACAAAATTTGACTTTTCAATTTAGACTACACTTGACAATTTTGCATATTTCTATCATTACAATAGATAGAAATATGCAAAATGTCAAATGTAGGCTATTCTAAATTGAAGAGTCAAATTTTGTAAAAAATATATAATAAAATCTTCAATTTTGCTAATAATTTGTAAATATGCAAAAATGTCAACTGCAGTCTAAAGTGAAGAGTCAAATTTTGTAAAAATATATAATAAAAATCTTCAGTTTTGCTAATAATTGGGAAATATCCAAAATGTCACCTGTAGTCCAAACTGAAGAGTCGAATTTTGTAAAAATATACAAAAAATCTTCACTTTTGCTAATAATTTGTAAATATGCAAAAATATCAATTGTAGTCTAAATTGAAGAGTGAAATTTTGTAAAAATATACAATACAAATCTTCGATTTTTCTAATAATTTGGAAATACGCAAAGATGTCAACTGTAGTCTAAATTGAAGAATCATAGTTTGTAAAAATATATAATAAAAATCTCCAATTTTGCTAATGATTTGTCCACGTCTGTATATGTACCTTGGATGTGAAACTTGGGAAATTAGAGAAAGGATGAAGAAGAAATTATTAGCCCTTGAAATGGACTTTTGGCGCCGTAGCTGTCAAATTTCGAGGCTGAACCATATTAGGAACCAGGATATCCGTAATAAAATGCAGGTATTAGGAGATATTTTGCAGACAATGGAAGCAAAACGTTTATCGTGGTATGGACATCGTCAAAGAATGTCTGCTGATCGATGGCCTAGCAAGTCTTTAACTGGGTTCCCCTGAAAATAAAAGAAGAGGAAGACCATTGAAATAATGGAACAAAGAGGTTCAGGATGATCACCAGGGGTTTACAAATGGGTGACTGGCACAACAGGAGGACCTGGAAATTGAGAAGCGGGAGACTGCGAGGGCTGTGAAATTACCGCTACTGCAGGGACATCATTTTATTTTTACTAACATTTCTAATATTAACCTGGCTATACCTTTGGATTAACTTTTGAGAACCGGAAACACCGTTTGCTACCCCCTTCCACGACTGGAGTTCGATGATACTGGCGTAAAACACAAATCACTTTATTAGGTATAGGAGGGAAGAAAAGTAGTTCATCCATTTACGTAAACTAGAAAATATTGCGATTTTGAGTTTGATAATTTTCATTAGGTTTTTCTTTAATCAAAATACAGTACTGTATTAACAGTAAGTGTTTTTACTCACGAACTGAGCTATCTCTTCGGACGTATTCATTATGCAGTGTATATTATACAGGGACATCATTTTATTTTTACTAACATTTTTAATATTAACTTGGCTATACATCTGGGTCAACGCCCTTTGCTACCCACTTCCACGACTGGAGTTCGATAATACTGGCGTAATATACAAACAAATCAGTTTACTAGGTATAGGAGGAAAGAAAAGTAGTTCATCCATTTACATAAACTAGGAAATATCGCTCTTTTGAGTTTGATCATTTTCATTAGGTTTTTGTTTAATCAAAGTACAGTACAGTATTAACAATGAGTGTTTTTACTCACAAACTGAGCTGTCCATGTGGACATATTCATTATGCAGTGTATATTATAGTCTTCAGCACATTAGCGTACAATATAGAGAATGAAGTTAAATTGAAAAATAATCATAATATGGATATTTAAACACATTTTTTTAAAATGGTGACCGTTCATTTCGATACATGCTTCAGTTCTAATGTGCATATTATCGCACTATAGATTCTTGTGTGTCCACACCTGTGGAGTAACGGTCAGCGCGTCTGGCCGCGAAACCAGGTGGCCGGGTTCGATTCCCGGCCGGGGAAAGTTACCTGGTTGAGGTTTTTTCCGGAGTTTTCCCTCAACCCAATATGAGCAAATGCTGGGTAACTTTCGGTGCTGGACCCCGGACTCATTTCACCGGCATTATCACCTTCATCTCATTCAGACGGTAAATAACCAAAGATGTTGATAAAGCGTCGTAAAATAACCTAAGAAAAAAAATAGATTCTTGTACTTAATCCCAATTACCAGTTTCGTCTTTCGTACTAGTAACTCATGTTGAAATAATTCTATACCTACTCTATAAAAGAATACCTTAAATGCTGTAAATTCAATCTTCACTTCTGCCCGATCCGAAAAGATAAAATTACTCAGACATACTATCTACTGTCCGTCCAAGTGGTTATGTCGTAGGGTCGTAGAAAGGAAGGAAATCACGTGACAGTTAATTACTTAACGAGGCTCTTCTAGTTAAGTTATTTTAAACAGTTGTATAATATTACGTAGACGTCCAATTTCTAACAGAAACCGGGATACGACGTAGGCAAATGGATGACAATACCTGTGCGAAAATGATTTAATATTGAAAGCTCTTTCGTCACGGGAAAACGCGAACATATTTTTGGAACGTACTGTTTACAATGACCGTAAGGCTACTATGACTGTATATGCGGTCTTGGATCTCTGTGGAGGACGGTTGAACTTCATTAGTAGAAGGGGTAGGAGTGAAGTACATTCAAAAACTCAGGTACAATAAAAATTGAAGTAAAAATAAAATTATGTCCCTGCACTATCTACAGCAAATTAGGCGTACAATTTAGAGAATGAAGTTAAATTTAAAAATAATCATAATGTGAATATTTAAACACATTTTTGAAAATGGTGGCCGTTCATTTCGATACAGGCTTCAGTTCTTTTGTGCACATTATCGCACTATAGACTATTGTACCTAATTCCAATTACCAAGGGTGCAAATGAGGTGTGGTCAATGGTTCTGAAATACGTAGAAACATGTGTGCCTGTAACAGTACGAGTTCTGCATGTTTTTTTGTCAGACGGTTGCCAAGGCCAGAACTAGAATCATACTGTTATCAGATTCTTCCTCTCTAACTCATACTGAGATATTTTATGAAATAATTCACTACTTTCCACAACGTGGACATTCATTCTTGCCTAATGACAGAGATTTCGGTGTCATCAAGAAGAAGGTGAAGAAACATGCTGGATCTACGTTCCTGGAGAATACAAAACAATCATTGAAGGAACATGCAAAAAAATTTTCAGCCGAACATCTGACAGCTGAAGATATATTCCACTTCAAAGCCTGGTGGCCAGCTCATTATAAGCGGAGATGTCTTTCCAATGGAAAAGAAGTTCCAAGACATTCGAAGATTTCATTTGCACCATCTGAGTTTATGACCTTCAAATATGAAGTAGAGAAAAAGGGCACTGTTGTTGTACAAATCCATATCGATGGTATATCTTCACATACTTTCAAGTTGAATAAGCTCAATACTATTTTTGCTATGCCTATCGGGAAATCAAATCCGTTAGGAAAGGTACCCATCAAGAAGTCCAAACTTCAAGATATTGAAAAACTTGTCTCATATATCCCTCATGAGTTCCAGCCATGGTATGACGACCTACAACAATGGCCGTCGGAAGACGGTGAAGAAGAAGAGGAGGATGATGAAATGTTCTGAGAAGGAACTGATCAAGCTTGAACACAGATTTCTGATCAGTAAGGACTAGAACAACCACAGATTTCTTAATGTTTGAGATTTGTATTCATTATATTGAGAATATCATTGTATTAACAAATTACATTAAGTATGTAACTTTAGTTTTGCTATGTAAAATAATTTAGTATGCTATGCATTAAAAAGACAATGTTTAGTTAAAAATAAATGTTCAATTCAGTTGATTAGTGCAAAAACCACATGGGTCACAAACTTATTAATTCAAATTCCTTTCTACATTAGTGAAATACATTAACTACAATGAACTCATCTAATAATAATGGTTATTTGTAATTACATAAAGTGAGCAGGTTAGCCTCGGAGCAGTAATATGAAAACAAATTAGATTATTGCTTCTCCTGTAAATTTAAGGATTGACGACTCATGTGCTTCTTCCAATCATCGATTCAATTGATGCAGGGGCTAAAGGAAATCTCCAACAAGAAATTAAGAAGATCGAGTTTCAAAAGATATTACATCTTGTTCGAGCACAAGAAAAAATTCATCGCAAAAAAAATGTAGTATGAAAGAACTTACTAAAGACGCTATTGTTTTTGATTACTCAAAAAACTATCATTGCCCTAACATAACTTCCAATGACGTTTATTACAAACGACAGCCATGTATTTTTATGTTCAACATCCACGTACTCTCAACAGGTGACAGTGTTTTTTATGCTTATCCTGAGACTGTAGGCAAGAAAGGTTGAGATGAGGTCTCTTCTTTTCTACACCATTTCGTCCACAAGTTCTTTCTGGAGTTATTCTGTGATTCTTGCTCAGGGCAGAACAAGAATTCAACTGTATGACTTGAGGCTTTCCCGGCGTTTGATGTAGAGTAACTCTTCTCGGCTTCTCAGCCAGGTGAGTTTGAGATTTGCTTCCAAGCTTTCGACGGCTAGCTCTGCCATCTTCTTCAGGGAATGTAGACATGGTCCCACATCACTTCATTCCCTGAAGAAGATGGCAGAGCTAGCCGTCGAAAGCTTGGAAGCAAATCTCCAACTCACCTGACTGAGAACCTGAGAAGAGTTATAAGAAGTCAACTGTTCTAAGACTTTTCCAACACATTGTTCATCAAGGAAAGAGACTGAAATCGGTTGATTTCTTGCTCCCTATAAGAGGACATTTATATAATGAATATGATAAAAACTGTGGCTTGACTAATTAAAAAAACTGAAGCTGAACTTCCAGATGACTTGATGAATCATGTCAGCAGTTGTAGGAAAAAACCATCTCCAATGAAATAAAATAAGTATACAGTATATAAATTTCAATCATAAGACACATATGTTTTGCAAATGTTTATTTGCTATATGAATATGGAATATATTAACGTTTTCGCCTTATTGAGCATCATCAGATATAATAAAATATGTGATCTGAACCTTGATCAAATTGAGCAAATAACAAATAAGCAATGTATTATACATGGTGTTGGATCATCATGAGCTTTATGTATAAAAGTATAAATAAAATGAAGGATAACTAATTTCAATGTGATGCAAACTTTTAAAATTGAAATTGAAATTGAAATTGATTGTGTATACATATAACTCATGTTACAGTATGAATACAAATTAATCAATTAGAATTATACGATTTATCAATGATGTTAAAAATTATGAATAAAATGAATATATTAGCTTAAAAATTAAAATTCACATTGTTCGAAGAATGTCTTAGGGTACTATATACAATATTGATGTTGTGTTGTGACTGATGGATCTTATGTTGTCGATTGGTTGTAATTATACATGTAGAATTTCAATCGTGTACTGAAAAACAAAGGTGGGGAGAATCAAAGTTGTAAATCGTAATAGTTATACTTGATATAAGCATTAATTAATAGTCGAAATAGAGAAGATGTAAAGTTATTTATTTTAGAGATGTATGTAATAAATTGTTATAAGATTGCTTACGTACACGTTCACTTGTGAACTGAATGTTATCTGACATTGATACAAATAGTGGTTATTATTGATCATTTAGATCTAAAATATTCATCTGATTTTAATAACATACAGATAATTATCATTGATGATTGCTGTGTGTAACAGATAATTCCATTCTCGACTCATTTAATAAATTACACAAAAATCTAATATATTCCATATTCATATAGCAAATAAACATTTGCAAAACAGATGTGTCTTATGATTGAAATTTATATATACTTATTTTATTACATTACTAGGCATATCTGAAAATATAAAAATGAATTGTAAATCTCCAATGAAGGTGATCCCAGTAGACCAATCAATGATCTTCAGTTGGACGTCTTTACTAGATAAGATCTACAGAAAAAAATGTCATTTGGAGTGCGCTCAATTAGAGCCTTTGGAATAGAGAAGACACCCCGCCTTGGTACGTTATAAGCAGGGAAAGGATTTATATGTAAATACATATTTACTTATAAAGCTAATATAATTTATATTTTGCATTATCTTTATGTTTCACAATGTGTAGGGTTGAAAAATCCTACTTTTATTTTCCATATTTTTCCATATTTTAGAGTTTAGTACATATTTTCGTTAATTTCCATATATTTTCCATATTTCATATAAAACAGTCCATATTATATTAGGTTTAACAATAAAACAAAACAAAATTCCATTAACTTTTAAAAATACATTTCAACAATAGAGATTTAAACACATGTTCAGTAATCCCTTTAACATCAGAGTTATTTGAAAATTAGCAGTCCTATCAACAATGGGAAAGTAAGTTACAAAACTGTATTAATTTAATTTAAAATTTTTAACAGACTTCAGTTGTGCAGCTCAACAGTTAAATGCCAGTCAGAGTACACATAGGTTCAGTTTTGTAAATCATACTATAAAGACGGTAAATATGCCAAAAGTACGTCATTCAGTCAATTTAAAATCAAAACTAACAAGTTACATTTCAGAATTTAAAGAAGATGGTTTATCAACTGACAATAAAATATTATTTTGTAATTTGTGTCAGTGTGCAGTATCATCTACACAAAAGTTCCTGGTGCAACAACACATTACAACTAGTAAACATCAGGCCAACAAACAACTAAATTCCAAGCAGAGACAATTGTTTTTAACACAACCAACAACATCGAATGTAAGATCTGAGTTTAACATCGACCTGTGCCGTTCTCTCATCTCTGCTGATATTCCTCTCTACAAACTAAAGAATAAGGTCTTCAGGGAATTCCTTGAAAAATATACTCAACATACAATCCCGGATGAGTCAACACTTAGGAAGACGTATGCTCCATCCATCTACGATGAGACAATACAGAAGATAAGAGATGAAATTAAAGATAGTTCAATTTGGGTTTCCATTGATGAGACTCCCGACAAAGAAGGTAGACTTGTTGGTAATGTAGTTATCGGTTTGTTAAGTGAACAATATTCTGAACGAATTCTTTTACATTGTGATGTTCTAGAAAAGTGCAATAACAAAACTATAGTTAAACTGTTCAACGAAGCTATGGGTATGTTGTGGCCAAAGGGTATTATGTACGATAATGTGTTATTCTTTATTAGCGATGCTGCCCCTTATATGGTCAAAGCTGGACAAGCATTATCTGTTGTATATCCTAAATTGACTCATTTTACTTGTGTGGCGCATGCATTTCATCGTGTGGCAGAAGTGGTCAGAGACAATTTCCTAAAGTAGATTTGTTGATTTCATCAGTGAAAAAGTATTTCTCAAAGCTCCCAGTAGAGTTAACGTGTTGAAAGAAATGTACCCTGAAATTCCATTGCCACCAAAGCCAATTTTAACTAGATGGGGTACATGGCTAGAAGCAGTTGAATATTATGCCGAACATATAGACTCTATTAACAATGTTCTCCTTGCATTGGACTCTGAAGATGCAGTCTCAATTGATACTGCGAAAACAGTTACCTGTGACATAAGTGTGAAGAATGACTTAGCTCACATTCAGCATACATTTTCATGCATCATAAAAACGCTCAAAAGTCTCCAAAATAGGCACCTTTCACTATCTGAAAGTTTTGAAATTATAAATAGTACTGTGGAACAACTGAATCGTGGTAGAGGTAAAGTTGCAGATGCAGTAAGAGCTAAGGTGGACACTGTACTTTCAAAAAACCCTGGATATGAAGAACTACAAAAGGTTGTTGCTGTGATGAGTGGTGAATCAACAGTGAAGATTAACTTGGACTTATCCCCAGCAGACATTGTGAAATTGAATTATGTACCAGTTACTTCTTGTGACGTCGAACGCTCTTTTAGTCAGTATAAATCTATCCTCAGAGACAATAGAAGAAGATTCACTTTTCAGCACTTGAAAGAAATGTTTGTAACCTATTGTTATGGTAACAGACAATAAAAATTGTGTTTTGTTGAAACTACATTGGAAGATAAGGTACGTCCATTATATTTTTGTTTAGTTTGATTAAAATGTACCAATATTTAACGTACATAGTCATTTTTTTATAATTTTAAGTCCATATTTAATTCCATATTTTGGTAAAAATCCATATTTAATTCCATATTTTGGTAAAAATAACTACATATATATTTACATATTTCATATATTTTTAGTCCATATAAATCCGTTCCCTGGTTATAAGCTTTCCTCCACAGGAGCATGCAGTGATGGACCAGTTCTGCCGCCAAAGTCCGAGGTCTAGGGAATTGCAATTACTGTAGATGAACCTCAGCAGTCGTATAATGATAAGCGCATGTTTATTATTATTTAATTATTCATCATTTTTGTTTGGTCTTTTAATTGTCGACAATATTATGGGTTCTTCCTTTTTTAGGTTTGCTAGCAATTTCTAAAGAAAAGTACTCCGATCTGCAAGTGCTTGAAGAGTTATGCACCAACCCAGCAGCACGATAATATTTTGAAAATCTCCCACACACTTAGACAAGGATGGAACTTGAGATATTATGTTACTGTTGATTGCTTAATCCCCGTGTTTTAATAATTTCATCTGCATTTTTGTGCTACTCTCAATAAACGACAATTTTTTTTTCATTTCCCATATAGGCTACTTAGACAAGGATGGAACTTAAAGGGGTGTGAAACTTGAGATATGTTATTGATTACTTAATCCCCCTGTCTCAATAATGTCATCTGTATGTTTGTACTACTCTGAATAAACTAAAATTTACCATAGTCTGCCTAAAAATTAATTTCATCTTTTATTACTGGTGAAAACATGCTATTTTATGAACTTGACATGTTTTCTCTCTGCAAATTTTCTACTCTTCCTCATTTTCCCTTTTTATAATGTATATATGTTATGTTACGAGGAGCATCCAGAAAGTAAGTTTCCCGATTTTTCCCCCTTGAAAGTAAACGTAATTAACCGTGTCAATTGCGCATGCGTAACAGATCTATGACGTATCAATCATATGCCAGCCGGACAGGTCCCGCCTGGTGCCAGTAGCGTGGCAGCAGTGGTCCGAAATGGAAGCTCTTATTTCTTCTCCCGCCGCCTGCGAGGTTCGGTCGGTGATAAAGTTCTTTAATGCACAAAGCATTGCGCCAATTGAAATTCATCGGCAGCTCTGTCAGGTATATGGGGCGAACATCATGAGTAAGCAGATGGTACGTCGCTGGTGTAGGCAGTTTTCCGAAGGTCGTCAAAGTGTCCATGATGAAGAGCGCAGTGGGCGACCGTCCCTCATCAATGATGATCGTGTTGAGCTGGTGCGGCAGTGCATCATGGAGAACCGTCGCTTCACTATTACGGAGCTGAGCAGCCATTTTCCACAGATATCGCGATTCTTGTTGCATGAGATTGTCACTAAGCACCTGCTGTTAAAAAAAGTGTGTGCCAGGTGGGTGCCGAAAAACCTTACACCCGAACACAAAATGCAACGTTTAGGAGCAGCACTGACATTTCTGCAACGGTATCACGATGACGGCGATGAGTTCCTCGACAGGATCGTCACGGGCGATGAGACTTGGATTTCGCACTTCACCGCAGAAGCCAAGCAGCAGTCAATGCATTGGCGGCATAGTATATCTCCGGTCAGGACGAAATTCAAACAGACGCTGTCGGTACGGAAAGTGATGTGCACGGTGTTCTGGGACAGGAAGGGCATTCTGCTCATTGACTTCCTTCCAAGAGGTGAAACAGTGAACGCTGACCGTTAATGTGAAACACTGCGAAAATTGCGACGTGCCATTCAAAACAAGAGGCGTGGAATGCTTACTGCAGGTGTTGTGCTCCTCCATGACAATGCTCGTTCACATACGGCTCGGTGCACAGCAGATGTTTTGACGGAATTTGGCTGGGAGTTGTTTGATCACCCACCCTACAGTCCTGATCTTGCTCCCAGCGATTTTCACGTTTTCTTGCACCTCAAGAAATTCCTGTCCTTCGGTGGGTGTTTTGGCAACGACGAAGAGCTGAAGACGTCTGTCACACGCTGGTTCCATTCACAGGCGGCAGATTTCTACGACAGAGGGATACAAAAGTTGATCCCACGATACGACAAGTGTCTCAATTCTGATGGTGGCTATGTTGAAAAATAGCTGAAACATTGCTGTACCTGTTGCCAATAAATGTTTTCCTGAAAGTGTGTGTTCTTTTTTTTAATAGGGAAACTTACTTTCTGAATGCGTCTCGTATAAGCATATTATTCATATAATAGATTTTAAACAAGACAAGATTTAACTAAAGCTTTTGGAACGATAATATTTAAAAATTCGTTTTGAAGTGACAAGTTTACACAGTTTAAAAAGGCTCTCCTGTAAACTTAACAAAATATGACTTGGGACGTTCTTTCCCTAGACACTTCATTTGTTTTTCAGCAAGAGCACTCTATTAAAGTAAGTTAAGATAAAAACAAAAATAGACTACAGCGTTAATGCGAAAGCTGTGGTACGGTGTAGCGGAACTATGAGGATCCGAGTGCGCGCAAGATGCGGTGTAGCAAGGATTATCAAGTCACTATATTTCGTAAACGAGAAAAAAGCGAAACGAATGACTATCGCCAGTTTCTTAACGAACGAAAATTAGCTTAAAATGCAATTTCATTAAATTCAAGCTTCACGACCTGGGACGGTTCCCTTGATAGAAATTCAGTACTCGGCATCTAACTAAAAAGGATTATGTCAACTAATATCCAATACAGAACTTTAAACCTCATTTTAAAAAGATTCGGTAATAATTGCACGGTACTATTTCAGCATGATGTTTCGCCTTCGTCAGAGGTTGATGATCTGCATCGGCTATGATATTCGCCTCTTCTTTTGCTGTTTTTCGTGGAAGGGTGATATTCAGGTGATAGTGGGATTGATTGCGTGTTACGTATGTTATATATACTTTTAGAATATGATATGTGTGTTAAATTTTAAGTGGGTACTATTTTCTGTGGATATTCTATTTTGTGTTTATATACAGGGTGTTTAAAAAATACGGGGCATAATTTCAGGTATGTATTTCCCACATGTAGACAATCAAAATAGTTCATTACAACATGTGTCCGGAAATGCTTTATTTCCGAGTTATGGCCTTCACAACATTGAAATTCACCGGAACGTTTTTCTTTCCTCAGGTCGTTGCCGTCAAAGGAGACATTAAGAGGGCACTCTGACAGTTCATTCCGAGGCGAAGGTTACATTCAGCGTTGTGTAGGCGTTAGACTGTGCGACATGTGTTGAAATCAAGAGCTGGCAGAGATACACTTCATGTACGGTAAGGCGGACGGCAATGCTGCGCTAGCTCGTCGTTTGTACCAGGAGAGGTATCTACAGCGACAATGTCCAGATCGGAAGACATTTGTACGTCTCCATTACCGTCTGTGCGAGTATGAAAAATTTAACTCTCCTTGTTTGGGAAGGGGACGACCAAGATCTACAACTCCAGAAATACAGGAGGAGATTCTGGAGGCTGTGAACATGACCCCTTCTATCAGCACACGAAGGGTAGCGTTGCAAGTCAATGTTCCTCATACGACTGTCTGGAGACTGTTGAAAGTGTATCAATTGTATCCTTATCATTTGCAACGTGTACAGGCCCTGTCACCAGCAGATTACCCTGCATGAGTTAGGTTCTGTCAGTGGTTCTTGCAGCAGTGTGGTGTAAATCCGAACTTTCCTGCCTTAGTATGATTTACAGATGAAGCACAGTTCACACGAGATGGCATAACAAATTTCCACAATCAGCATGTATGGGCGTATGAAAACCCACGTGCAACTGTTCCATCTCATCACCAGGTGCGGTTCTCCCTCAACATGTGGGCCGGTATCATTGGTGATCGATTAGTTGGACCCCATGTACTTGTAAACAGACTTACGGAGCAGGCGTACACAAACTTCCTGGAAAACACGATACCTCATGTTTTGAAGACACTCCACTGATCAATCGTCAACACATTCACTTCTTGCATGACGGCGCTCCTGCACACTTCAGTCGTACGGCTCGCCGGTACTTGGATCGAAGGTTTCCTGACCGATGGATAGGTAGAGGTGGCCCAATTGCTTGACCTCCACGCTCACCTGATCTGAACCCTTTCGATTTCTACTTGTGGGGCCATTTAAAATCATTGGTTTATTCGTCTCCGGTGCCTGATTTGGAATCCCTTCGGAATCGAATTGTGACATGTTCTGAGGACATACGCAATACTCCTGGAGTTTGGGATCGTGTTCGCAGGTCAATGAGACATCGATGTGAGGTCTGTATTCAAGCAGGAGGTGGACATTTTGAACATCTTCTGTAATGACAACGACTTGCGGAAAGAAAAACGTTCCGGTGAATTTCAATGTTGTGAAGGCCATAACTCGGAAATGAAGCATTTCCGGACACATGTTGTAATGAACTATTTTGATTGTCTACATGTGGGAAATACATACCTGAAATTATGCCCCGTATTTTTTAAACACCCTGAATTTTATATTGGTCTAATAAGTATATTCAGTTGTCAAATTTAGATGCGATGTGTACATCTCCATATCTCTTTCTATATTATTTTGTGTGTATCTAATGCCTATCCACTTCACTTGCGTGATTCTGGTTCCGCATATTACGGACAGATGGCAGGACTGTAGCCCATTTTCACGTGAGGCTCGCAACAGGATCATCTTGGCTGTGAGATCATAACTACGCATGCGCGGAATGCGCGGACTTGGTTAATAAAACCTAAACTAATCAAACCTAACCTTCGTATATGCAAGATGTCTAACCGAAGGGTATTTCTTGATTTGATCTGGAATGTGCACGCGAGAATAAATCCGTTGCACACAACTTCGGCGGGCCAGGCTATGCATGATGTGTATCTGTGCGGAGAGTTATATCGTTTATTAAGGTGAGTGCATGTGTAAGTGTTCGTGTAAGTATAGTGTAGGGAATGGGTGAGGATGAAGATGGGGAAGGGAGAGGGGAAACCCGGTGCCGACGCGTAACCTACTATTGTTGAATAGCACTAAGGAGCCCGCCAGGCTTAAAGTTCCCGTCTGACTAACGGTGACATACCCCCTTCTCTTGTTATGCATTGCACATATTCTATATTATTGTAACTGTGGTTGTTATTGGTGTAGTTTCTGCGCAGTTTCATTTATTGTGTTGTTTGGTTATTGCTTTAATATGTTCGTTTATCTTATTCGGAATAATCTGCCATTTTGTCCTGTGTACAAATCTGGGCAACTATTGCATTGTAAGCACAAATCTGGAGCAACGACTGCATTTGTCAATTGTGCTGTATCAGGAAGAAATGGATCAGAGTCATCTTCAGCGATGTCTAACCCTTTGCTTTAAATCCAATGTAAATTCGTACATTTGTGATTTCTAGGTACTTTCGTAAAATAGACCCCAGCGGACTATTTTACTGAAGTACAATTTACAAAAATACAGGAAATAGTTTCTGTAGCTGCAAACAGGTCGGAGGATCCACGTTAGTGTCGACCTGGTTGGTGAGTTGGTATAGCGCTGGCCTCCTATGCCTAAGGTTGCGGGTTCGATCCCGGGCCAGGTCGATGCATTTAAGTGTGCTTAAATGCGGCAGTCTCATGTCAGTAGATTTACTGGCATGTAAAAGAACTCCTGCGGGACAAAATTCCGGCACATCCGGCGACGCTGTTGAGAGCGTCGTTAAATAAAACATAACATTTAACATCCACGTTAGTACTGTTAGCCCGGAAACAGTTGAATACGGTAAATTAAAATACGAAGTACTAGAATATCTTAACATGTGAGACACGAGAAATACGAGGCTATGCTGAAAAGTAATGCCTTCTATTTTTTTGTTGCTGTGAATATATTTAAAAATATTAATAATAATTTTTTTATTTAATCTGACAGAGCTAAGGCCAGTAGGCCTTCTCTTCCCCCAGATAGACTCTAATTATTCTAATAGAATACAATTGGTTACTTAGTTATTACATTAATATCTGGACCATAAAACAACATGAAAGTAAATAATGAAAGTTGGATAAGTAATGTTAGTGTAACGATAATAATAATAATAATAATAATAATAATAATAATAATAATAATAATAATAATAATATTAGTGCTGATAGAGGAAGCACAAAGAAAGCTTGCCTATTTAACTGATGCGCAAAGAACGATATTCGGTCCTCGTGCCGCCATGCTCGTTACAGGGCTGCTATGAATCACGTAATCCTGATTACAGGGCGCATTCGAAAGCGCGGTCTTGAGCTGTTCGTATAGGGAAATGTATTGTGCAGAGCGGGTAGAAGCCAGCGTGTGCGTTGCTGTACATATTCTGCGTTTTATCCCCCATATTGTGATTTTTATGTAGTTCAAAGTGTGTTTGTTAAATAACAGAGTTCTGTATAACATTCTATGTACTTAACAATGCCTCCCGTTGGCTCTAAATTAGGAAGTGCTAATGAAACGTTACGCAGTCAAACTAGGGAGTTATTTATAATGTTTATAAATGTATGAAAAACGAAACAGGCTCCACTCGTAACGTAAGGAGTATATACAGATTAAAATAAACCGACCATAGTACCACGCTAGTTATCGTAACATTTTAATAAAATCACAAAGTATTAGTTATTAGTATTTTATTACAATGTCAAATATAAATTATTATACGATCACATATTTCTTATAACATCTTTGTAATTTCATTCAGTGATTTTATATATAAAAGAATTAGTGCTTCTCTATTCTCAACAATGTTATGTTATTAGTTACTCTGCAACTAGGTTTAGGTGACCATTACAAACAGAATAAGTGAAATCTTCAAGCACATTTAATAATTCTTAAATAAATGTAATAAAATATAAGCAAGTCTGATCTACCATAATTGAAAATGATTATCTTGAAGCTGTTACAGTCCCCAAAAAAATCTATCAGCCACATTGAACCATGCCAGTTTCGGCGATAAACGTCATCCCTTCAAGCAACGCTCTTCTCTTTTTAACCCCTCTTATCTTCCTCACTTATTCTCTATGCACAGTTTGTTTTTTTATTGTCTTTCATAGGCTATCTCATTTCTGACCACGTTAAAATCTCTGCTGTTCAGTTCTTCAATGAACTCTTCCTTCCTTGGCAGCTTCCTTTGCATTTCTGTTACGAAACTTTGCAGTTTCTATAATCCGCAGGCCTTCGTGAATTTTATACAAATATGTGGTCATTATTTCGCTTAGTACTGTTTCCTGTTATTTTTATATTCCCAGTAGAACAGAAAAACAATCAGCTGTTATTTTGCAATTCATTTTTAATTTTCAGAGAAGTCTATATTGTATCTTAAAAGTATTTATTTCAGTCACTGACTTCACAGTATATTTACATATTTAAGACGTATGAACGTTTTCGTTGGTCTACGCCAACATCATCAGATACGAAGTACATTTCAGCAATATCAGTGGTCTCTACATAATATCTACAAATACAAAACATATTTAGTGGCATGCAAAATGAGACATATTAAAAACCAACATTGCTGTGATACACATTGACATTCTATATGACTGCCTTGATTGTCACTTACTTAAAATACAAGTATAGATTACAAAAAAATATTGATTTACATATATATATATATATATAAATGCAAGTCTTCACATATGAGATAATAAAATGACATGATTTAAAAGTGATAAAAATAATAAAATATAAAACTAAGATAAAAGTATTATGAATGTGAAGAGTTGCAAAATTACAGTAATTACATTTATTATATTCTTATTTCTGTTTCACAATAATATATAAACTTGAAAAATATTCAAATAATTACGTGACACAAACCATGATACATACGTTTCTGAATGGTGGAAATATATATATTATTGTGAAACAGAAATAAGAATATAGCCTAATAAATGTAATTACTGTAATTTTGCAACTCTTCAAATTCATAATACTTTTATCTTAGTTTTATATTTTATTATTTTTTATCACTTTTAAATCATGTCATTTTATTATCTCATATGTGATGACTTGCATTTATATATATATATATATATATATATATATATATATATATATATATATATATGTAAATCAATATTTTTGTAATCTATACGTGTATTTTAAATAAGTGACAATCAAGGCAGTTATATAGAATGTCAATGTATATCACAGCAATGTTGGTTTTTAATATGTCTCATTTTGCATGCCACTAAATATGTTTTGTATTTGTAGATATTATGTAGAGAGCATTGATATTGCTGAAATGTACTTCGTATCTGATGATGTTGGCGTAGACCAACGAAAACGTTCATACGTCTTTTAAATATGTAATGTAAAGGTGTAGCACCTTAAACTTATGCTGTGAGGTCAGTGACTGAAATAAATACTTTTAAGAATCAGCTGTTAATTTAAATTCCCGCGCTTTTCTCCTTGAATTCAAGTTATCAAGTGACGTTCACACTTTTCAAGTGTCCTTTCAGGTCAAGTAAAAAGTAGAAAGGGATCCAACTTCACTTGAAACTTGAATTCAAGCCGTTAATTGATTTCAAGTCAACTTGAAACATAGTTCACACTTTTCAAGTTCGTCTTTTCAAGTGACTTGAATTCAAATTACTTGAAAAGTGTGAACGAGGCTTAATAGGATCGTGAGAAGAGAAGGGTGAAGGAAAGTACGCGAACGATGCAATGTGGTGGCAGTCTCGCAGAGGAGGAAATGGCATCATTTGCTTGAGCAAACCGGACCAAAGCACTGCGCGGACCTCGCAAGGAGTGGACTTCGACTCGTACCGGAAGGAAATTTGAAGTTCGCGGAGGTGGAAATGACATTATTTGATTGGTGTAGCAGAGGAAAATTTGAAACTCGGAACGTGTTTTGAAAACTAAGATAAGTAAAAAATCTGGGGCTAACACACAGCATTGTGAAGGAAATAGCCATTAGTGCCCTCAAAGGATCTTATTTATTTATTTTTTATTTTATTTCATTTATACAGAATAAAGAAATATAATTACAAACCAAACAAAGAGAAATACAAATAAAATAATACAAGCAATATAAAAAGAAGATACAGTAGTATTAACAAAATTTGAGACCGAATGAGCAGCGCTCGTGCTCGGTCGCAGTTCAGATATAATATTAAAATAAAAAATAATAATAATATAAATAAATAAGTAAAATAAAATAGGAACTAAAATATAATTACAGCGGCAATGGAATTATATAATATAATATTAACACTAGAGAAGAATAATATCGCACGTGAAAAGTAGGACTAATATATATTTCAAAATTATAGAATACAAATATAATATAGGTTGATTAATTCATACACATAGGCTATAAATTTATTTAATCAAATTTTCTTGTTATATGTTAGTGGGTTACATGTTAGAAGTTCTGGGTGTAATTTAGTTAAAGCATTGTACAACAGAGGGCCAAAATTTATGCTATGCTTTAGACGAGCAGATGTGAGACATTTAGGTTCTACTAATGTTGAATTAATATTTCGTCTTGTGTCATAATTGTGTGTCTGTAATACAAACTTATTACGATTTTTATGATAAAATTTTAACAGCGTATACTTATAAATTTGTTCAATATTAAATACATTAAATTCAGAATAAATTAATTTAGTTGGATAAATTAATTTAGTTGGATCGGTTCAGATATTGAGAAATCACTTGTATGGGAGTGATAATGGAAATTTCAAGTTATCTTAACCGATGGCTGTTGATTGGTTTAGATATCAATGCCAATACGTAAATCCGTACTATTATTTTTCTCGCGGTATATGGCATTGATATCATTCTAACCTATCTGATGATATTCCCCCTTTCTTAACTGTAAATGAGCACAAACGCTACTTAGTTGTAAATTTTTCTGACATTTTGTATATTCGATTCCCTCATCGTTTCAAATGGATATCATTTTATCTTTTAGGTCTGTTTCCAAATTATATGTAATACGCTTTGTCAAATCTGGCAACCTTTTCATAAGGGAAGCTAACTTTCTTTCTTTCTAATAAATAGTAGATATAAAATTTATTTGGGAGTGCAGTCCTACAGCTCCCCTGCATGGGCTGCGCCTGAGATTAAGCACTAATTGCTCTCATAATTGACAATATCGGCGGTTTGCAGCTAAACCCAGTGTGTTTTACAATCAGCAGAGGGGATGAAGTATTGAATTCTATAATGCAAGTATATTTATGTACGATTGCCGACACTGGCTATTATCTTCGCCATCTATTTATAGAAGTAACAACTAAAGAAACCATACTTACACCAACAAATTATAGATTACTATCGATTAGTAGGTCAGATATCTTTGAATGCCAATATACATATGATAACACATCAGAGAAAGTAGTTTGCGTAGTTTATTTAATATTTTTATTATACAGTAACTGTATATGGTTCTTATTCATTTTATTTCCGAATCCCACAAGAATTTTACACCCTGTTAATCTGAAAAAATTATAAGTTCGAGAAAGTGAGAATAAACTTAATTCCTTCTACTTCTTTCTTTCAAGTAAATCATAGTTTGAAATGTATAATTTTTCGAATCTGGATGACAAATTCAATTTATTCTTAAATTTATTTATACCTCATTTGAATTCTGTACGTATTTCCTGTGAGAAAAGTCAAAATTAGTAGCCTCAAAAAACAAGGACGCCATTTTAGTTTTACCTTTTTTTCTTGTACAGAGGAGGAACTTAAAGGCCTGAGGCTTGTGCTTACCACTTCTATTCTGTGAATGATTGGGTAGCCGAACGGTCGCGCTCTTATACAAGTACAGCACGTCGTACCGTGAATTTAACTCAGACTATAGTATGGATGATGATGATGATGATGACGATGACGAAGATGATGATGGTGATACGTGAATTAATTATGGCGAAATGAGTCCGAGGTCTAACGTCGAAAGTTGCCCAGCAATTCTGCTTCAATTGATAGCTTAGTGGGGGACAATACTTTTTAGGAGAGATCTTATCGCGTGCCGTACTCCACACTATTTTCTCAGAAATTAACTCATTTCCATACCGTAAATTGGTGTAAACTCGACCGCTGACGTAAGCTGAATAGTCAAAAATGAGATTTAACCCATACGAGATGCACTGAATATTTTTTTAAGTTCGCTTATTATTTTAATCACACATAGGGGTGATATGGTTTTCATGGTAAGTTTACATCAATTTGCAATACATTTCCAGTTTCCACACTTAGGTCTATTTTTAATTTACCCTACTAATACGATACATTTACATGCTAATGAGACTTACGTGCGAACAAATGAATAGCCTACACAATTTTGATTAAGAAAATTTATAGTCCCGTCGCTCTTATTTCCGACAGCCAATCACGTTGCAACTCGGCTACATTTAAACATGTGCGTCTTGTCATTCGCTGTTGATTTTTTAATGGACTTCCTAAGGCTCTATAGACACTGGGTATAATCGTTCGCCATTTTCGTTCTTTCCCTGCCGTTTGCAGCAAGCACACGACAATTTACAACAGTACAAATTTTCATTCCGCGCTCATTTAGGTATGCTATTTGTTTAAAATAATAATAATAATAATAATAATAATAATAATAATAATAATAATAATAATAATAATAGAATCAACGGTAACAATCGACTTAGAGCCATGCAGCTGGATACTCCGGTAATTAAACCTTCAACAAACAGTGCAACATTTGATCCACATACATTAACGTTATAGTCAACAATTGATTTCGTTAGGTATACAAAAGCTATCTCAATATTCACTTAGCTATTTATTTTTAAGTTTAACATTAAACATTGTAACAAGAACGTAATCGACAGTTTGAATTTTTTTCCGGCAGCGAGTCCCACAAAGCGCGGGGCCTGGGGTTGAAGGGCCCAGTTGAAGGGCCGGCTTTTCTATGAGAATCCACAGTTCTAACAGACCTAAGTTGTTACTCTGCAAACTGAGGTCCGCGCATATGTTACTCCCAGTAACTGGGAAACTAGTACGGTACAGATTTCGAATAGGAATCACTTTTAAAAGTAATTCATTCTAAACATTTGTCTCGCTTTGACTCCCATCTAAAGTTAAAAATAGAAAAACTTTTGAAGATGTCAATGTCTATTTTGAACATGACACTTCGAAGTTAGTAATTTTTCTCCCTTACCAAAAAACATTTTGATTTCGAATTTTTTCTGTGCTTTCCTTAGATATTTATCTATGAAACCTAAAATTTACAATGCGATTATCATAGGTACTACGACGTGATAATGTTTAACGGTGCGGAAAATAGCGTCGTCTGCTAACCACAACTGGCAATGAAAGAACTAAAATGGCGAACGATTATATGTACCTCCTCTTTATAGAACCTACTCTTACTAGGACAGAGGTCTCCAAAAAGCGTATCGTCATTCGATTATGCCCGCTGAACACAGTGTGCTGTAAGGCTAGAGAAGGGGGAGAGACTCGTACCTCAACAGATGGGAGCGGTCAGTGGGGGATCGCGGCAACGGTCTGCTTATGGTTACAAATAATAACATCAAAAGAATAAGAAATATCATACGTTTGTATATAATTTTGACATACTATGAAGCTGGTGCCCCGTCTGTTGCTATTGACACAAGGCATTGCAAATTTAACCTCTTCTGTTCTATGGTCCTTTCAGTGCCTGGAAAAGATCTTCTCCAGTTGTATTTTGTAATTACATCTAGAAGACAATCAGACACAGTAAAATGTTCATTAACTTCTCGGATGAAAATGGCTAGGTGAGCTTTGTCATTTCTATCTGTGCTTTCGTCCAATGCAAGTGAGTAAGCTACAAACTGGTTAATTGTGGTTTCGACTTCAGATTCAATTACATTTACTATCTTGAAATTCCTTCTTTGAACTTTAATTGGAAACAATTAAATTTTCTTAAACTTTGACTTTGTTCTGGACACAATATTTTAGTAACGTCCTGTATGCACGATTTTACAAATGATGCTTCTGTAAAGGGCTTCATTGATTTTCCAATATTCAAGCTAGAACATAGCTAGCAAGACGCTTTTTTTTTGTTTAAGACGTGTGTAATTTGTGTTTATATTTTCTTGTTTTATATTTATCAAAATATTTGTAGACCTATGCAATTCATCTAAAATTAACCGAAAAACTGTATATTTGTCATGCGGAACTGAGTGTAAACGTATTGTAATATATTGATTATTATTAGACATCGGATTTTTAGGCACTAAAAATTGCAGTTTTAGGCGCCTAAAATAAGCTCAAAATTTGTAAAATTAGGCTCTATTTTAATGAAAATAGGCATTTTAGGCACATAAAGGTATCATACTTATTTCTTTCACTAAAATTTTTAGTTATACACTAAAATACCACAAAAAAGTATGTTTAAACATTAAAAAAGAATACTATATTATATTTATAAACAGAGCTGCACAAATTTAATATATTGAAACTAATGAAATAATGATTATTGATATCAAGATTACTCATTTTAAGTTATTGAAATTCAGTTCCATGCTCAGACTTTATTATAATTATCTGCACAGTACACCACCAGAATTTTTCTAAATTCTTCACAGTTAACCTTTGCCTTTTGTCACTGAGAATCATTTTGAAAGCAGAAAAACTTCTTTCAACCGAAACTGATGTGAGAGGCGCAAATTTTAAATTAGGTACAATAGAAACATCAATACTTACTGGAACATTTACACTTTCCCCCGATATCACTCTTGATACTTTTTCCAACAATGAAAATCCTACATTCTTATTTAATACGTTGTCCCACTTATTTTTAACTTTTTTCCCAGTTTCGCCCAAAGCAGAATGTATGTTCACTTGAGCTTCCTTTACTATTGCTATTTGGCTACAAAGAGATTGTTTTTCACGTTCTAATTGTTCAATGCTTGCAGGTATGAAAGAAAAGTTTGATGTTATGTAGGCAATATCGTTTTTCACTCGTGAGTCATTCAGACAATCTTTCACTGCTTTCACACACGCTGCACTATCAGTTTCAGGTAATTTATCAATAACTGTGACCACTTCTTTAAAATACTTAGAATAATACACCAGTGACTGAATCCAGGTTCCCCATCGTGTAACAACCGGCTGAGGTGGGAGTGGGATATTTGGAAAGTTCTCTCTGAATATTGAAATCCTGGATGGGGCTTTACAAAAACTTTTTTTGTGTTAGAAATAAAGGAATTGACAAGAGGAAATTCATTCCGGATTGTTTCAGAAACCCTGTGAAGGCCATGTGCTAGACAGGTTACATGCGTGAGGTTAGGATAAAATGTTTTAAGAAGTGGAGCTGCAGCAACCATGTATGAGGCAGCATCAGTACAAAACAACAGAACTTTAGAATCGTCTATATTACCTGAGTATAAAGACTGTAGGCCTTTATTTACAAAATAAGCAATGGCTTGGCTATTCACTTTCGAAAGTTCCTTAACACATACGAGGTGTGGAATCGAAGGTCCATCAGGACTAAGTTTTCCTACTACCATATTTGCTATATACCTATTCATAGGATCTGAGGTTTCATCCACAGAGACCCATATGTAAGAATCACCTATATCCTCCCGAATGGAAGCTAAAGTTTCATTGTATATTCTGTCTAAGTAATTTTTTCTTAGGGTCGACTCAGATGGGATATTTTGTTTGCAGTATTTTTGTAAAAACTGTCTTAAAACCGGATTTTCAATTGCATTCCAGGGAATGTTAGCAGCAACAAACGCTCTGGTTAAATCAGCATAGAAATTGCTGCTGAGATTGGATGAAGTAGGCTGTGTTATTAAAGTTTGTTGCAGTTGATTTTTCTGCTGAGCTTTAGCCTTATGAGCCGCTCCTTGCACATGCTGCTTTAGGTGGCACTTCTTTTCTTGCGAAATCTAAAAATGTAAAGTAAACTGAATTAAAATAAAATCCTAATTGTTGTATTGCCGTATTTCTATCACAAAGTTAGTGGGTTCGAACAATCAAAATTTTAATGACCTGCAAATACTTTAACTATCGGAATTTAAAAGGTTAAAGTGTAGTAGTCTTAAGAAGAATTATACCTCAGGATAGCTCAGTCAATGTATAAATATTATAGGCCTACTCATTAAAATTAATAGAATTTATATATTTCAACTATTGTTACATACCTGTTTGCTACAAATCTTGCAGAATATTATTTTTCCATCATAAGTGAATTCTGAATATTCTGTTAGCCATTGCCGGATCAATGTAGATTTTGCACTTATATTTTTCGGCATTATCGCGTTAAACTTCACAGGAAAACTTCTCAACACAAATAAGGTGAGGGAAAGAGCAACTGTTAACGAGCATTCAAATGAAGCGTTGTTATTGAGATTCAATTGGACAAAAATACAAAGTTCCACTTATTGTTGCATTTCCTGGTAGTGTTAACATTAGGAGGGCCATTCTTTTAAATATTTTTTAACGGTTTACCCTACTAACATAAATATTTCAAAAACACTCTTTCTCCAAAAATTGTGATTTTATGACACTCTGAAGGGCAGTACAGCTAATCGGTTTCAGACCGAAAACAGTCATTTTTATAGTATAGTATATCTCTGAATCGGTAGCAGCACATGTTGTGATTGTTGCCTGCTTCAAAACTAAGGTTGGTTCTTTGTCGGCATTTATGCCTCCAAACATGTTAAATTCGGTGAAATCTATTGCGAGTGTCGTGAGATTCAAAACATTTTGTTTCCTTTATCAATGGTTTCATGGCCGGTGTGAAGCAAACTTTCCACTTTTAAAATGCCTTAAATTTCGCAGTGAATGCATGTATAAATTATAAAAAGTAAGAGTAAAATGCGAAACTTTACAGTGAGTTAGGCATTTTTAGGCGAATATTAACCAATTAGGCTCTAATAACCGTTTTAGGGCATTTTAGGGCACTATAAAACTCTTTGAATACCTTTCAATTTCCATGAAACACAAATATTAATAATTATTTTTACTTTTCTCCTAAAGAAACAAAATAGGCATTTGCCCTATAATCCGATGTCTGATTATTATGTATAACCAACAGTTATACAGATAGCTCCAAAATAAATTATTTTCACATATCCAACATGCCTGTAATTGTATGATATTCTTTGTGAAGAGTCGAGTAGTGTCGTCGCATGTTGAATTTTAACACACCCTTAAGAATTTTCGAACAAATTAAGCATTTCACATTCTCCGCACTAACAGAAAAAAATTTCTCTTCCTATCCATCCTTTCATGTAGGTACTTCGTCCATGATTAGAAGATATTATGAAACGGTGGAACACTCCGACCAACACAATGATAATGGCAGTCCGCCACTGCTCTTCGTTTGCGCATGAACATTGCGTGCAGTACAGGTGGAGAAGGCTTTTGGAGACGTCTGTACTAGTACGTAAGCAAAGAGGCGGAGCCACGCTGGAAATAACAGCGACCTGACTATAGCAACAATTAACAAGGAAATTGTACCTTTATTGGAGCTGTAAAATCAACACGAATTTCACAACGACTCTCTCATTATGTCTTCAGATAAAATCAGAGCAGTATGGCAAACAATAATTAAACAAGAAAACGCCATCTGAATCTTGCTATTGAAATTAATGACACTAGTCTAACAAAGTCCACCGAAGTAGCAAATCAATTGAATGAATATTTTGAAAATATTTGCATTGTCATTATGCTTAATTTTTTAACATTCTTTCAGGTGTAAGGTTGTGCATGAGAGATGCCAAACGTTTTTTCCTCACACCATTCATAAACATAGTACTACACTCTTCCAAATGAAGTGAACACAATGTTGATATCATTGTAGGCCTATAAATAAAAATAATCGACACTTTGTTTCATTAAATCTAATCTTCTAAAATTTATCAGTAATTTTCTACTCCTGGAAGAAAAAAATTCATGACGTAAGATGGACAAGTAAAGACAAACAACCTGTGTTACTTCAAAAATAATATTACACCGATTGTACATCTTTTTCTACATGTATTTAAACTATTCTTTCTGACTTTCGAGTAGGTAACTGATAAGCAGAGCTGAGATTCCTTAACCTGCTCGGTGGTGTAAACGACGCAGCGACTGTTTTTCTAGAGCATCGTTTCCCAATCTGTGGTTCGCGAATCCCTAGGGGGTTCGCAAAATATTTCAAGGAGTTCGCCAAAACTTTTCCGTAATAGCGGGTTTCGAGGTTAAGCCTATTATTGTTTCCTTCATTTCTGCGGCATTGTAATAATAATAATAATAATAATAATAATAATAATAATAATAATAATAATAATAATAATAATAATAATATTTTAAAATTAAATTAACCCTATAATGCCTCTTGTTACATATGTGTAACATCGGGAATTTATCACATTATTTGCACAATAAATTAATATTTACCGCGAATGCCTGATTTACAGTTGTTATGTCACAACGTTAGGAATGCATTTGATTTCGCTACAATGGAAATAAGCCGAGTGACGTGTTATGGTCTTAGTTTCTCCTCACATTATATTGGTAGATAATAATAATTTAAATCAGTCTCATTTGATAGAGAAATATATAAGCTAGGTAACAATATGAAAGAAATGTACTATATATATACCAAACAATTTTCAACAATTTATCTTTTTTAATCTCTTGCGTATGGTACGCGTAGCCTAACATCTCTATATAAGCGCGAATTGTACAATATATTATAATGTCAGAGTCGTGTCGTGCGGTATTTATAGTTTCCCATTGTCGGGAGGTGAAGTTACCGCTTGAAATCGCTGGCGGGGGTCAATGCACAGGAAGTTGGAGGAGGGCAGTGATCACTTCGAACATCACGGATGGTAACAGTTAGAACTGTAACCAGCGTTGCGCAACGCGAGCGACTAGGGTGGCCCACGCTAGCGAATAGGGTGGTAACACCGCGCGATACTCCTCTGATAAGAATGTTTTTTTCCTTACTAGGTTGCGATTACGACTTTTCACTAATTGTACGAGGAACGACCGAACTCTATGTCGTATGCAATTTTGTACGACTATTTTACTGAACGAACATAATTATTTTGGAACTTATAATATTGGTCTATATTTAAATAAAATTAACTGTTAATTCACCCTTTTCTAGACAACTTTTCTTCATTCATTATGTCATTGACTCATATGAAACAAACACGCTCTAAAGGGATAAAAGATGGTTTGAAAATTAATGTGGTGTCTACACTAGCCATGTGTGGTGTGCAATGCGATCTACTTGCTTGTGATCTAACTTGAGTCGGCACCATGCACAGATCGTCACTACGAGCCAAGTGAAACCCTCTTATAGGGAGCGCATTTAGATGAAATTAATAACGTGTCATGAAATTATACACAGTAGTCTGTTACATGTAGCACACATTTATGGTATAAAAATCTGATTATGATTGTACAAGAGGAACTATCCCTATATAAGGGATACATATAGACAAAATTAACTACTTTTCTCCTATCTAACATATTGTTATGAAATTCTACACAGTAGTTACATGTGGCATATGTTTATTGTATACAAAATCTGAGTGTGATTGTATAGAAGAAACTACCTCTCTATAGGGACTGCATTTAGACAAAATTAATAAAACTTCTCCTACGTAACATATTTTCATGAAACTTTGTACAGTAGTTACATGTAGCATACATTTTGTGTACAAAATCTGATTACGATTGTACAGAGTGATTTATATAGAACTGACACATTTCTTTCTTTAATTATTCCGTTGGAAATTCATTCAATGACCCAATTTTAGCACCAAATTAAGCAGAATGTTCTGGAGTTCCGATTCCTTGTCACTAGATGCGAAATGTTTATGTTTTATTCCTATTGTTGGCAGCTGTTTTCGACATTTTGTGTCAACGTGAAAATGCAGTACACATTAAATCAACGACTCTTCCTTGTGAAGCAATACTGGATTACGGATTCAGTTACAGCTACTCAAAGGGCATACCAGAGAGAATTTGGTGTTCGCAATCCTCCCAAAAGAAACACAATACTGGGACTGGTAAACAAATTGGAAACAACTGGATCTCTGGTGAGTGAAAAGGGCAAGCATCGTTTATCTAGGCTTCCCACGGTTGCTGTTGACGTAAGAGCAAGTTTCTTTGACGACCGAATAATTTCCAGGAACCTGTGGCCACCGAGATCTCCGAATTTGACAACGCCGAACTTCTTTCTATGGGGTTACTTAAAAGACAGGGTTTACGCCACACGTCCCCAGACATTGGACGATCTGAAGCACAACATCACACAGGAGATTCAAGCTATTGACAACAGAGTCCTCCAACGAGTGGCAGTAACATGGAACGACGTGTTGAGTTGTGCCTTATGCAGGATGGAGGACATTTTCAACATTTGCTATAGAGGTAAATAATCTCCCAAAATTCCTCTACATTTTAGGTATAATAAGTTGTCGCTAGCACAATTCGTTTTGAAACAGTTAATGAAAGAAATGTGTCACTTCTATATAAATCACTCTGTATAAGAGGAACTACCAGTAGCGTGCGGTGCTATTTCTCGATGGGGAACAGGTCAGAAACAATAATAATAATAATAATAATAATAATAATAATAATAATAATAATAATAATAATAATAATAATAATAATAATAATAATAATCCTTATATGATTTATTAACTTTGCCAATTCTTTCTTTTTACTTCTTTTACAACTTAATCAAAAAATAATATGTTAATATAAAACAAATTAATGATATTATATTATTGTTATTATTATTATTAGGCCTAAATTAAACCTACAATTTACCGGTTGACGATCATCTAGTTAACCATTTCACAGAATTATAATAACTACTTTGAAAATGTCTTGTATAAGATTTTGTTTTAGTTTTAAGTTCTGTAAGGAGAGGAGTAGGTTTACCATTCAAAATAACCGCGCTTTTGTCAGAAAAATTGATCGAACTAAACGTTCTCGACTTCAGCTGATCGATAACACAACACTGGCTGTCTGGTTGGCATCAGGGCGCTCGCGCTCGGTCTCGTTGCAGTTGGAACAGGCAGCAGTCACCTGTTGCATTGCCATTATTTCGTCAGATTTAATTCGGGCCGCGAATGCGTAAATCGTACGGATTTTTAAGAACTATTGTATACGTAATTTCACACACAATATTATGTCACACGAAAAACTCTTGGAACTTATTGTTTTCCGAATTATCACTATATAAATAAACTAGCTTGATGAAACAGTATATTCCACACTTCTCAATACTCCGCGAGGGAAGAGGTAACTTCTACAGCTTCCGGCGATACTCGGGTAAGTTCGTGTCCGCTCGAGCCTGATTCGGAGAATACATTGCTTGAGATCCCACTCACATCATCACGCACAGCAGACGAGAAGGGCTCGAGCCGTTTTCACCTCACTGCAATAAGCCTGCTAACGATAGCTGTTTTCGCTTTTCGAAAACTGCAAGTAGGCCTATCCTTTAGAATGAAGTATATCTCACAATCTCAGTTAAGGGGGCAGAGAGGAAGGGAACAGTCTGTTCCCTCTGTTCCACGGAGGAACCACCACTGGGAACTACCCCATTACAGGGGGTGCATTTATTTAAAATTAATAACTTGTCTCCCATCTAACATATTTTCATGAAACTTTACACAGTAGTTAAATGTAGCGTATATTTATTCTATACAAAATCGATTATATAAGAGGAACTACCCTTTAATAGGGGAAGCATTTAGACAAAATTAATAACTTATTTCATATCTAACATATTTTCATGAAACTTTACACAGTAGTTACTGATAATATATATTTATTGTGTACATTGATTGTATATATTTATTATGATTGTATTAGAGGAACTAGCTCTTTATAGGGGGTGCATTTAAAGAAAAGTAACAACTTGTTTCCTTTCTAACATATTTCCATGAAACCTTACACAGGAGTTACATGTGGCATATATATTTTATTGTATACATAATCTGATTATGATTGTATAAGAGGAACGCCCTCTTTATAGGGGGTGCATTAAGACAAAATTAATAACTTGTGTCCTATGTAACATATTTTCATGAAACTTTGTACAGTAGTTACGTGTAGCATACATTTTTTGTATACAAAATCTGATTACGATTGTATGAGAGGAACTATCCCTTTGTAGGGATACATTTAGACAAAATTAATAACTTGTCTTCTAACATGTTTTCATGGAACTTTACCCAGTAGTTATATGTAGCATATGTTTATTGCATACAGAATCTAATTACGATTGTATAAGGGAACTGCCCCTTTATAGGGGTGTTGTTGCTCATTCTGTTGACGTGATCGTCAAATGTATTCCATCACTGGTCCAGTCTTTAGTTCCTCCATGACATCCTCATTTCGCTTGTGATCGAATTTAGTGTATCCCGCAGTCCTCATGAATCTCATCTCACATGCTGTGTTTCTGCTAATATCATGAACTCTTTTAAGTACCATGCCTCACTTCCATAACAGAATACTGGTCTTGCGAGAATATTATACAGGCGTAAAAGGGTATATTTTTTAACAATTGCAGCTCTATCGGTTATGCTCAAGCTTTAGTGTATTTTTTTATTTTCTGGGAGATATCCCTTTCAGAATGAAAAGATAGGTTTTATCCCAAGTAACTGAATTCATTCAACCTTTCCAGAATTTTGTTTTCTAAACATATTTTACTTTGAATTGGGTCTGTGCCAGAAAATATCATAATTCTTGTTTTATCGGGTGAAATTTCCATGTTATATTGACCAGAAATTATATGGAGACTATGAAGCGATCTTTGTAAATCCTCTTATGAAGATGCTAATAGCGCCAGATCTTTATTATTATTATTATTATTATTATTATTATTATTATTATTATTATTATTACAGATTATGATATTAAATGAATTATAGTGTTTGTTATATAAAGAGTACGGTATTTAAATTGAATTCAGGCCGCTAAATGATTTTTTTGTCGACAGTTAAAGTATATCCCGGAATTGAAAAAAAAAAAAACAAACTACATCAAGAAATAGGCTACGGTACCTGAATATTTTCCCTCTGCAACAATTAAAACCAGAGAAATAGATAGATCGCTCATGTCCGAAGAATTAAACGTTTCTGTTTTCAATCATGTAAGTAACAACTAGTTGGCAAGATGTAGTAGGACCAACAACACAAAGAGTAGCCCAAAAACCCTAAAGAGACTCAACTAGAAGGATCTCCCTTAGACGAAATTATAAACATAATAATAATTACCATCAACATCATCAAGCATCTTGACATGTCAGACAATGCTGATAATTTATAAAGAGCAAACAAAAATATAATTGAAATAGCATGACCGGACTTAAAATAAATATAACTTATTTAAAACAAAGTCACTGAGTTGCAATAGATTAACAAATCTATATAATTATATAATTTGAACTGGTAATGCAAATTACGGGAAAACGGCTGAACGGATTTTAATAAATAACGCTCATTTTGAAGCTTGGAACCCAAAGATGTGCGGAAAAATAGTAGTTTTCAGTGAAATGTCAATTTTTCTACATCATTTTCCTATTTTCCAAAATCCATTTGTCGTCAGTTTTGAGAAATAATTGCTTTTCAGAATAAAACAAAACACAAACACACATTATAATAAACAATATCACACAAAGCCAATGACCTGTAGGATTGCTTACATATTTAGAGTTCAGATAGCTCAAATTCTCTGACATCATAATGCCAATATACAGACGTGGACAAATTATTAGCAAAATTTAAGATTTTTATTATATATTTTTACAAAATATGATTCTTCAATTTAGACTACAGTTGACATTTTTGCGTATTTCCAAATTATTAGCAAAATTGAAGATTTGCATTGTATATTTTTATAAAATTTAACTCTTCAATTTGGACTACATTTGATATTTTTGCATATTTACAAATTATTAGCAAAACTGAAGGTTTTTATTAGGCCTATATATTTTTACAAAATTCGATTCTTCAATTTGGAATACAGTTGACATTTGGGATATTTCCAAATTATTAGCAAAACTGAAGATTTTTATTTTATACTTTTACAAAATTTGACTCTTCAATTTAGACTGTAGTTGAAATTTTTGCTAATTTATAAATTATTAACAAAATTGAAGATTTTTATTATATATTTTTTTACAAAATTTAACTCTTCAATTTAAACTACAGTTGACATTTTTGCATATTTCTGTCTATTGTAATGATAGAAATATGCAAAATTTTCAACTGTAGTCTAAATTGAAATATCAAATTTTGTAAACAGAATTATCATAAAAATCGTCAATTTTGTTAATAATTTGTCCTCGTCTGTATTACCGATCTTCATTTTTGTAATTTTTTGTTAACTTTTCTTGGTTATTAGGAACTTCAAGACTTACAGGTCTTACGAATCCATATGGTTTTTGGCTTGTTTTCAGTATCTCAGTTTTGAAAACTAGCTGATATTTATTTTACTGATTCCTGATGTACCTAGGGACAATGTACCTGGAGACAACTGTCTTCAGGTGGACCTCGTTATGTTTTAAATAATTCTGTAAATAAGTTACTCTTACGAGTAATCAAAAACAGTATTTAGTAATGGCTTTTATGGGGTTTCAGCTTCAGTGGAAATGCCACGCAGGAAATTAAAAATCAAGAGACAAATCCCGACAAAGCTAAATTAAGGTCTGCTCACACCAACGCGGGACGCGAAACTTGTAATCCCGCGATCGCTGCGAAATTCGTTGTTGTCTTCACACCAAAGCGGGATGAAGTCGCGAATAGGATTCTTCTGATGGAGAAGTACTGCTTCTTGCAGTTGCCGAAGATGATCATGAGGTTCGTTCACACTACTACACTCTTGCTCTCACAGTAGAACCTTGGTTAACCGAAACTCCGGTTAAGAGAACAGAAATTCTTTTTTTCATACAATATGCTCTCATTCCTTACGGCGCACTCTGTGGCTTTCACCAAAGACTTTATGCTACAGGTAAGCATTCACTACATCGTATCGCACTCATCGGACGAATCGCACGGATCGGAAAAAGACTATCTTTGCTGTAATTGTTATGTAACCGCGTTCACTACATCGTATCGGACGCATCGCCTGTCGGCAAATCCGTCCACGTTTCTCGGATGGGCAACTTTTCCAATGCGTGCGATCATGGCCTTCTTTAATAAATCAATTTTAATTGGTCAACTGTTACTATTATGTTGTGCCGTGTTCAGAGTCGTGCCAAAATGGCAGACGGAAAACTTATTTCGCGTGTAGAAAATTGCGAAGAATTATATAATTTGAGGCGTTCCCATTACAGTAATGAAGTCATTTCTTACATATATATATTGATATGATATGATATGATATGATATATTTATTTGTCAGTCAACTTTACAATTCACAGTTATGGTGGACCTTCACATTTCTGTTTTTCGATCCACCATCCCTTTAATACATACAACTCTTCTATTAATGTTTTCTTTGCCGAGTATTTCTTGATTACTTTCTAATGTTCTGTTATAACTGAATTGCTCTATGACCTTCCCTCTCTATCCTCTTCTATTCTCTCCCTCCTACCTAGGCTGTCTCCCTTCCATTTCTCGCTCACCTATTAAATATTGCATATTCCTTCCTTAATAATTTACATTTTTTATTTATTTTCTTCTCTACCCTTACATCCTACCTACTCTTAATCATTATTTTCCAGCTATTTTCTCCTACATTACTTGCTAACTTTTCTGTTTACTCTATTTTACAACACTTACATCACTTATTTTTTTCTATCCTCTGTTTATTTATGTATTGATCCCATTCTCTTCGCTTCACTCCTTAATTTCCTATTTTAATTATCTCTTTCCATAAATTTATTTCTATAATACTCCTACATTGAAAAACATGAAATATCTAATTCACTTAATTACACTTGCAATTTCTCTCTCATTCCACTTCTCATTTGTTCAGATTTTTTTTCTTCACTTTAATTCTCTTGTATTCACTGTTTGATAGTCTTATCTTATTACACTATTACACTATCTTCTTACACTTAACACTTTCTTCTCTGTTCCTTTTCTTGCACTTTTGCCACTCCTAACTTTCTTGCACTCACTTTTTAGCACTCTTCTTCTTCGCTAATAACCTCTCCGAAGCCCTATCTATTCTGTCCTCACAATTACTAATATCTGGTTGTCGCTTCGTTCCTTCACCCGTTCTTATCATGTCTTCTCTTGCATTTCCTCCATTAGTCTTGTCTATGCTCCTGACCTTAGACCCTTCCAGCTGTTTCCCTAATTCTTCGTCCGCAGTATTTTTTATCTGCCTCACGTTTTGATTTCCTCCTTGGTTTATTCTGGTCAGCTGTTTCGTACTTGAAGTGGGCGTCAGATATCGACATTGTACATCTCTCGTTTCATTGATATTGAGGTATTACATATATATTGTGTAACCAATATTTCTTTCGTTTCTTCCTCTTCAATTAAGACGCATGACGCAATTACAAATGCTTATTCGCTAGCAGTCATAATTAATACACCTAACCTCAACTCCTTAGTTTTCAGCAATGTCAATATCGTACGACGTCATGTTTTAAACAGCTGATAGGGGAATCCGATGAGGCGATGAGGTGGAGCCGTTAAAGTGAACGCACTGCACTTAAAATATCCGTTGCGTGCGATTCGTACGAGGAGTGCGATATGTTGTAGTGAACGCTTACCTTAACAAGACGGACATCTTACAGTATTTCGCACGATATAACAGGTAGACATCTTAGCCCTTTCTAACCCAAATTAAATTTACAAGCAATCCATGTTGAAACAAATAGCTGTATTAGGACCAATTTAGTGACCAAGTTACGGGAGTGGCAACATTTGAAACAAAACTATATTGATGAAAATGTATTGAAATAGAAGTTATCCAGCAAAATTTACCTTCATATGTAACACACAAGTATATAAATGCTATAAAGTTAATTATTGCCATATGGTATCTATAGGTAAGAAAGGGTTAGCGGCTCGAACTCTCAAATCAGGCGGGAATTAAAACTCTTCATTTAATTTACGGGATTGGATGAGGAAATTTCGTAAGATGCATATTTTGTTCAGTATTTAGCTTAAATGTAAGAATAAAATCATTTTGAAGGGAAAAAAATGATTAAAAAACAAAAGTTACACAATTCTTCTTCAATTTATTCTAATGCATAACATTAATCATGCATTATATTTTTGGCTTTCGGATTCTCTGATGCACTTTTCGTGTTCTTTCTTCCTTTTACTTTTCAGTGACTTTTGATTTAGTGCATTGACACATTTGTCAGTAAAAACATTCAAACAACAAATAACATTTACACATGTAGGAATCTGGATGCATTGTTTCAACTTGGATTTTACATTGTTCCTGTTGCTGTTTAAAAACTCAAGAAACTGTGAATTATACATTCCTAAAATTACCAAGTACATACAGTGCAACAGCATTGGTGTTTGGGAAACATATATTTCCAGTGCAGTACTCTTTATAGAAAATATGAGTGTTGTGACCTTGCTAGATTTCACCCTATTTGCCAACGCATTACGGCATAAGCGGAAAAATAAAATATTAACTTCTTATTTGTTTTTTACTACAACGAAGATCTAAATTAGCAGAAAAATGTTAACTACATGGGGAAATTACAGAGTTACGTGGAAACTACAGGGCTAAATATAAATGTTATATTTCATTGTAATAATTATTATTTAAAATCTTTTAAAAAGCGGCAAGATACTTACTGCAGCTTGTTCTTCAGTAATCGGAAGAAAGATCGGAAATTCTTTTGTATTTCCTGATTATTGCAACCGTATACTGCATAATACTTTCCAGGCATACTTCAGATCTTTGTGCGCACTACATTACTACACTACCATAAACACTATGAATAAATTGAAATTAATTACACAGTAGCTGAATCTTAATGGCACATACAGAGCACACAGTTAACTCTTCGCAAGGTCAAGCCGCTAGTGGCGCTGTTGTTTATGTCGCTCAATAGTTCGCAAAGATGTCCGTCTTGTTAGTATAAAGTCTTAGCTTTCACTGATCGTGAAAAATTTGTAAAGTTTTTTTAGCACGCATCCTCTAATACAGTGGTATTCAATGCATGGTTCTCTTGATTACGTAGGGGAGACTGTTGTACCTTCAGCACAGTGTACCTTTGGACATTTTTTGTTTTTTAATTTTTGCTGCTACCTAGAGGACTCAAACTGAAGTAGATTGTAGGGAAAGCAGCTAAGTAGCTCTGGTCATAGTTTTGGTTTGATTTAATGCAAAGTGTGAGTTCTGTGAACGAAAGAATCTATTTTAGTACCAAAAGTAAATATTTCATTCATTGATATATGTTATCTAACATAAAACCAGATTGTATTTGCTATCATCCATTAAGTACAGTGTGTTCCCTATCATCTGGTGAGTAATAACATATTTTAATTTCCATGATTTATTCGAATCTCTAGTTTTGGTAGCCACATTTGTTTAAACGTGCACCCTCTTGTACCTTTGAACACAGAACATCTTGTACCACGGAACATGTTCCAAGGTACATAATGCTATTGGTTTTTGCTTTATTTTATTTTAAGATCATGCCACGAACTAAATCTGAAATTAAGAGGCCCCCGATTGATTCGGATGTCTTGAAGAAAGCTGTTGAAGCAGTTATTGCTCCTCCAGGAAATAAAATCTCAATCAGAGCAGCCTTCTCGGGTTTATGATTGTAAATACATTTTAAATATGATTGTCAGTTCTTACAACTATATTCCCACCTATATTACATGTGTTCCAACTTACAAGAGGGCATGTTCCAAGGTACATGAACCTGTTGTACTTTTGAACATATTACATTTTATTTTTTCCATCCTCAATAGATGTGTAGAACAGTAAAATATATACACGAAGTTGTAAAGGAATCTTCAATAATTATTAAAAGTATTTTTAATTAAAAAATATCATTTCCCAAAATTAAATAAAAATAAAATGCGAAAAGTGTTTAAAGGTGCAACAGTCTCCCCTATGTCAAAATGCTAACATATTTATTTTATTATACTTGTTGATAATTATTGCATTATATTATAGTTTCTTTTACAATATCAATTCTTGTTTTTCCTTGCTTGGACAACATTTTACGTAAATCATTAGTATTGTTATTGCATCAATAACTACTTTTAATAATAATAATAATAATAATAATAATAATAATAATAATAATAATAATAATAATAATAATGATAATGATAATAACAATAATAATGATAATAACAATAATAATGCCTGAAAGTAGAAGACATCGGTAGTTCACTTTCACAATTAAAACGAATTAGAGGGAAAGAAATCTGAAGGAAAAACACGAAACTGAAAATAATCAACTTGCGAAAGTAAATGAATCAGATGAAGAATGTAGTTTGGAAGCAAAATTTTTAATTTAACAAATACAGACTTACGAGAAACAAAATTGTAAATTCCATTAAATCACACTGAAAATCTGCAAGTCATCAATAAATCTATACTAATAATAAATCTGTAGCCGAAATTTTTCTGGTAATTTTCGATTTTCCAAAAATAATTAGTCCTAACATATATAATTAACCACCCTGAAACCGAAAATCGCTTTTTTTTTTTTTATTTTTGTTTGTATGTCTGTCTGTGTTGTCTGTCTGTATGTATGTTTGTTACCTTTTCACGCGATAATGGCTGAACGGATTTCGATGAAAATTGGAATATAAATTAAGTTCGTTGTAACTTAGATTTTAGGCTATATGACATTCAAAATACATTATTTAAAAGGGGTGTTATAAGGGGGTCTGAATTAAATAAATCGAAATATTTCGCTTATTATTGATTTTTGTGAAAAATGTTACATAACAAAAGTTTCTTTAAAAATAATTTACGATAAGTTTTATCCCATGAAAAATTTTGATAGGACTGATATTTAATGAGATAAATGAATTTTAAAATTAAAATAACTGCCATCTAAGGCCGTGTAATGAATTAAAAAACAAATGAATTCGTCTATAAGGGGCCTTGGACAGCAACAATCGAAAGCTATGAAAGATAGCTTACAGACAATGTTTCTGTGTTTGTATGAAGTAATATCGGAAGCTAAATTAACCGATTTGTATAATTAATTATTATTTCACCATTGGAAAGTGTAGTTTCTCTAGATGGACATAATGCAATAATGTTATTACAGTAACTTCTGATATAATATAATATAATATAATATAATATATAATATAATATAATATAATATAATATAATATAATATAATATAATATAATATAATACGTAATGCAATATTATATAATATAATTTAAGGTATTTGAAGGGTTCAGAACCATAGTGGGCCAAGCACCATTTACTGAATATGTAGAAAACAAGGGTTAAAATCAAGTTATTATCATAATTCAATGGAAACCTATAACAAGTAAAATAAAATATACACATTAAATCTAAATGATGTCAATCTTCATTAAACTATGGTTGCATGTAATACAATTAAGAAACAGGTTAAAGGAATTGTCATTGCACCGAATGAGTGTGTCTGGACCAAAAGATCGCATTTTAATTATTTGGATGCAATTTAAATTAAGTAACATATTAAACGATTTATCCTTCTATCAAACACGAATGTTCCCTGGATCAAATGTCCTATTTTAATTATGTAATTACTTTATATTTATTTCTAACGGGTGCAGCGGAGCGCACGGGTACGGCTAGTCTAAAATAAGATCGTCATATGCTTGACATTTTTATAATCTTCGTACTCGATGAGTAATGCAAAATTAATTAAAGAATTTTTACGATACGCAATGCTTAGTAATGGAACTATTCATCATTGCGAGGCGACGCTAGAGGCAGAAATTATTGTAATAACGCTCCGAGAGCCCACTTTTCATCCGATGCCCAAGCTTATATAATCTCTATTAACTGTTCAGTCGCCATTGCCAAAATGAACGCGGGACCGGGAAAACCAACGAGTAAGATACTATAGAGAGGCTACAACGCCTTCTAGTTGAAGACAATTGAACATTGGTCCGCCATGATTCGGTTAGTCAAAACAAAGGGGCGTGGCTCGGATGTTGTAGGAAATGACTGTGATGAAGTTAGTATTATTGTGAATTGAGTTACATATTAAGCCTATGTTAATAAGTAAAAAGTAAAATACACACAGAACTTCACGTTTTATAACAGCTGTAGGCCTATGTTTTATTAGTTTCACTAAATATAGCCCAGATATTAAACGACAAGCTACACTCAATGCAACCAAAACAAAGCACCTAAAGACGGATGAAAGTATTCGGCAGAAGAAAAATAAATAATTTTTTGGCTTCGTCACAAATTTAATTACCTTACAGCTAATCTAACCTAATATGAAATCATGTAATTCAGTGCTCACCAAGTGATTTCAAGAGAGACGACATATGTAACTAATAGGAGTAAAATATAGGAAAGATAGTGACGAAAATTAAAAAAAAAATCCAATAATTGTTTAGAAAAATTCATTTGAAATTGGAACTAACACAGAGAACTTTTGAAAATTGCAATTATTAAAACTACAAATAAACTCTTGGGATGCAACATAATAATTAAAAAATGACACTAATAGAAAGTTACTCATGATCATAACTCACCACATTTTATTGAAACGATAAGATACTTACGATTAACATTGTTATCAGAAATAACTGGAGCCACAGCTAGGTACACTTCTTTTCGCGTGATGAACACATCGTGTAGTCTAATATAATTTGAAACAAACATTGATCTCACACGTGTCTCGCAACAAGGCAGAGGCTTTTGTTGAATAAAACTGTTCTTACAGTTGACGCAATAATGACAAATTGTGTTTGATGCAAGAGCTGACTTTCCTTTTACTTACTTACTTACTTACAAATGGTTTTAAGGAACCCGAAGGTTCATTGCCGCCCTCACATAAGCCCGCCATCGGTCCCTATCCTGTGCAAGATTAATCCAGTCTCTATCATCACACCCCACCTCCCTAAAATCCATTTTAATATTATCCTCCCATCTACGTCTCGGCCTCCCTAAAGGTCTTTTTCCCTCCGGTCTCCCAACTAACACTCTATATGCATTTCTGGATTCGCCCATACGTGCTACATGCCCTGCCCATCTCAAACGTCTGGATTTTAAGTTCCTAATTATGTCAGGCGAAGAATACAATGCGTGCAGTTCTGTGTTGTGTAACTTTCTCCATTCTCCTGTAACTTCATCCCGCTTAGCCCCAAATATTTTCCTAAGCACCTTATTCTCAAACACCCTTAACCTATGTTCCTCTCTCAGAGTGAGAGTCCAAGTTTCACAACCATACAGAAGAACCGGTAATATAACTGTTTTATAAATTCTAACTTTCAGATTTTTGGACAGCAAACTGGATGATAAGAGCTTCTCAACCGAATAATAACACGCATTTCCCATATTTATTCTGCGTTTAATTTCCTCCCGAGTGTCATTTATATTTGTTACTGTTGCTCCAAGATATTTGAATTTTTCCACCTCTTCGAAGGATAAATCTCCAATTTTTATATCTCCATTTCGTACAATATTCTGGTCACGAGACATAATCATATACTTCGTCTTTTCGGGATTTACTTCCAAACCGATCGCTTTACTTGCTTCAAGTAAAATTTCCGTGTTTACTTTCCTCTTTGTTAACAAAAAGAGCCCTACGCATTAATAAAAATAAAATTGGAGTAGGCCCTATAAACACAATAAATACTAAACTCTTGATGGTACAAACTTATTAATACAGATATTTCGCTTATGCTCAGTCCGTCTTATCTTATAATTCTCTGGGGCAATGGTACCTGTATTGAGAGGGTTTAATTATCCAGCAACGAATATTATGATTTACGGTACATTTCATTTAAATCCGAGGGAAAGAGACATTTTTGAAAAATTTAAAGTCTTAATTATTACTTTTCATTTGTAAATCAGCTTTTTACAAAAACAATAGCGAAATGTTTAAATTAAATATTGATGTATCCAAAAAATATAATAATAATTTATTTTATTTTACCTGGCAGAGTTAAGGCCTGCTCTTCCACTGACCCAAGTCTACAGTTAATACAAATACATAATAATAGTAATAGTTGAGACGGTTCCTCGTATAGGATAAGGAGATTTTTATCAGATTAGTATTTCGTGTTAATATTCTTACATGGATAGTAAGTGTGGGGTGTGTAAGAAAAGGTCCAGAATGTGAGGCGGAAGTAACAGGTGGACAGGAAGGCCGAAGCGACGCTACGCGGACAGGAAACATGTGTCCAGGCGTAGATTTGACCGATGAGGGAATGTGTGGACTTTGCCTGCGGGTGGTCAGCAAGATGACACCAAGCCAGGTTCGAAAAAGAGATGATCTGGTATATGTCAGAGAATTGTCAGAAACACCGGAAGTAGGGGAGAATCTAGTAACGAACAATTTTTGAAGAGCGCGTCTTAAGTGACGTAAGAGTAATCATGGGCAATCAGGATTCTTAATAGAGACACGTGATTTATAGATAGGAGGGCGAAATTGTATGTTTGGTGGTTGCAAGTAGAGGGTAGATTTGGCAGATGGAGAGAAGGCATATAGTAAGCGTACGGAGAGGTCGCACTCCACATATTCTCGGCAAACCTAACTCGGAAGTATAACAATTTACGGACTTAGAATTTTTTAGTGGGTGTAGTAAGAAGTCGTGTGTTGTATCATTATTATAAGTCTGAATTCTTTTCTCGTCGTTATTATTACATTCGGAATAAATTCTCATCAAGTTATCAACTCTCCGTTATATTACTGATGTTTTACAGGACAAAATATATAATTACGTGAACTCAGAAATTAGTCTACCAACTTGTAGGAAGTGAGAGCAGTAAATTATACACTTGGACGCGCATTTCTGCTAATCTGAGACAAACACTTAATAATAATAAACGTTCTCATAGTTCTTACCTACAACTTCTGGTGTGCGCCTACATCATTTCAATCTACGAGCACGTCTCCCAAACCCCATGTCCCAACCGTTTTGCAGCTGACCTGGGAAATCTCATACTCTACCGGAGTAATCTCGAGGAGGCTGGCGCCCAAATTAATTAGTGTACATCTTTAATTACTGACATCAACGTGCCTCCTTGAGATACTTTCCATATACGACAGAGCTGGCAGCCGAGGGCAAGGAAAGGCGTCGTGGTCAACAACGACGACGACCGACGACCGTCGCAGATTCTGGCGCCCCAACGACGGTCCGACCGCCGCATAGTAATAAAAATAGATATATTGTGAAATATTATTATTAAAACTGTATCATACAAGAATATGAAATAAAGTATACATTGGAAACTACGGGACACCTTATTATTCAAAGTCTCCCGTTGTAGGGATTCGTAACAAGCTGTTTTTTACGGTGATGGGTTGTTAGCCCTATTGTTGTTAGAAATGCATATAGAGTGTTAGTTGGGAGACCGGAGGGAAAAAGACCTTTAGGGAGGCCGAGACGTAGATGGGAGGATAATATTAAAATGGATTTGAGGGAGGTGGGGTGTGATAGAGACTGGATTGATTTTGCACAGGATAGGGACCGATGGCGGACTTATGTGAGCGCGGCAATGAACCTTCGTGTTCCTTAAAAGCCATTTGCAAGTAAGTAAGTCTCCCGTTGTTTCCGTTTACCACATTATAACCAAATTACTACTTGACATAATTTCAAGTTTGTAATAGGTTTAAGGTGGTGTTAGAGGACTATTTGTTTTCATAATATTTATTCGCATCAAGAATTTTATTGTAATTAAATATACTGACATGTCCATCTGTACATTGTATGTCAGCTGAGAAAAATAAATGATATGATATAACGGAACTAGTACACAAACACAAATGAAAAAAAAATCATTACATTTATCAAAATAATAGAGAGGCAGCTGAGAGGCAGTATACCTTTGAAAAGGACTCCTTGCGGAGGCTGGAGGTACTATAGACCGCCATGTTTTGACGAGAGGCTCGGGGCAGGATCATCAATCGTGTGAGATTGTCAAGAGCAGGTTGTGAGATTACTTATGCGAGTAAACGGAATTTTGCTACGAGTTCGAAAGAGAGTGATATAGAGTGGCCATTGCGCCGCCATATTTGAAGAAAACTGAACGACCGTCCGCCATTAACTAAAGCGCCCAAAACAAAGTGGGCGTGGCGATAAGTTAAATTGCAATCGCCAGCTGTCAAAATTTCGTTTGCATAAATCAGTCAAGTTGAAGTGGAAAAACCTAGTATTTCGTCAAAAATGTGCTAGTAACTTAATCTAAAATAAAGACCTTATGTACGGTAAATTCAAAACACTTGAGCTATTCCTAGAAGGAAAGCTTAAAAGAATAACCTAAGCAAAATCATGTACGTATGACAAGAAGTCCTAGCAAATATACTGAAGAAAAGGTTGATATTCCTAGGTTCTTTTAAATGCGACCCGCAAGATTGCCTATAAAATGAACGAGTATGATTCGGATGATTTTATTAAATTGTTTTCCCAGTCTCTACACGTTGCAAAACTATTTATTATACCATAAGATATAGAATGAAAATAGGCCCTAACTCTAACTGTAGTAAGCAACCATTACCTCCAAGCTTGTAACTTGGGTAAAACATGACCAAATACGCTTTCAGTTTTTTTATTACAGTAGAGTATAATTATCGAAATCTGAACGTGAGGCCAACAGCCGACTGGTCTATCTGAGCCTTTCAAGGGCTGTGGCACCACAGATAATTATTAGTGTATAAATGAGCACCCACGTGCAATAATGGGGTAAGTAGTTACGAAATATATTTATACTTACCCCATTACTGCATGTAGGTGCTCAATTATGTTCTTTCATGTCCTTCCAGTCAAAATACTAACAACAATAAGGCCTACCACAGAGTTTTGCGTTATTTTGAATGCGAATGTCGAAATACAATTTTAATATTTTATTGCTATTACTGGGTTTGAAACGGAATTGTAATGGTTTTATCCGTATTTAGTTTAACTTTATTACTAGTGAACCATTTATTTGATTAATAATTTGTCTTTGAAATAGGCCTACTTTTTATAAACTACAGCTCATCGTCTTCTCTATATAAGCAGGACGGACACAAGGAACAGAAATAAAATATATTACATAATTTTGTTCATTAAGAAAGCACTCGATACTTAAAGATTTCTTCTTCAGAAAATATATTAATTACATATTAAATGTAAGAGAAAAACACTTTTCAATAATTACAAATATAATAATAAAAATAATACACTGCAATTACTTACGCATTAGGTATATACAACAGAGAAACCTACATTTTTCCTTTAGAAAACAAAGATTTGTTAAATCAGTGGATAAAAAAACACAACAAGGGTTAAATGGCATCCCACTAAACACAGCTTCCTATGCTCTCCACATTCAGAAGACAAATATATGTACATGACAAGGAGTAGGAGGCAGATTTTGACAAGGCAGTAAAACAATTGCTGGTTTTCCTGCACATTTATAGAACAACATGAACTGCAGATCCTCACCTACGAAACGTAAAGCTTATGATATAATGAAAACAGAGTTAATTTCTTTTTTCTTTTTTTTTTTTCAAGAAAATGCAGTTCACTAAAACTACAGTAAATAATTTAAGGACTTGAACAATAGGTTGTGTGAAACTGCATCATAAATTATAAACAAGTGTTTTGATGGAGTACTGAAAGAACTTCTAGAAATTAACAGCTCGGAGAGGCACCATTTGTCTCCTTTCATATTTATTATCCACAGTTTCAACAGTTCCTTTTTTTTCAAAGGGAATCTGCAAGAAAAGAAAAATACTATACACACCACATGGTATGCCGGGCGTTGTTACACATTTATGCATGAAAAAAAATGCTGCTAATTAACAAAACTATGGACTTAACTTCATAAAATTTACATGAAATATGATAAATCAGTTGTCTTTTTCCTTTTGACATTGCAGTTATATGCAGCACACACAAAAGGCATGTTTTTTCTTTGTTTTTTCGTAGCTCTACCTCCGTATACACAACATTGTAAGCAGACGAATTTTTACAACGGTGGGCGCTTAGTTCATATCTGCCGTGTTTCACGGTGGCACCGCAAAGAGCGCTGTACAGGACAACATGGCCACTCTATATTATTCTTTTTCTAACTCGTTGGTTTGTCCTCGCAGAGGGTCGCGAAGATTTGAATACACTGACGTCACACTGTAGTCAAACCGTTACAAAACTTACCGCGATCTTAGGTCAACCCGGTCCCTAAGCCTCATTATAAAATATCCCTATACCATTTGGTTATGTGTATTTCACATATTATTATAAGGCATTATAAGGTTGATCTCCTATGCCAAGCCTCACAAGAGTTTGTTGTTTTTGGCATATTCATTAGAGTTCTATTATAGCAGTTCCAGATGCTAGGTGGGAAAGGAGGCTGTTGTCTTCCACTACCACGTCTTCGGCCTCTAATATAATTATCTTCCGCGTAGTCTAAAATTAGAAGTATACCTTCTTCAGCTACATCTCTCAGGTAGTCAAATGCATATTTTGTAACATCTTCTACGGAGACATACGCTAAAGCTATCAGCTATCGGTGATTGATAGAAACTAACAAAACAACTAACAAAGACAAATCGTTCGGTGACAAAAGTTTAATAAGTGACAATCCTACCGGTGACGAAAATGTAATGTGTGATGAATCGTCCGTAGGATGAATCATTCGTGGCAAATAATCCGGATCCCCAATTCAACATGCATGTTATCTATGGCAGCTGTTTTAGATTGTTTAATAATCGGAAATGAAGTGAGTCTGACGTACACTTAATTCAATTTAACACGCATATTATCTATGACCGTTATTTCAGATTTAATAATCGGAAATGAAGAGAGCCTGACGCATACTTAATTTAATTTAACATATATATTATCTATGGCCGCTATTTCAGATTTAATAATTGGAAATGAAGAGAGCCTGACGCATACTTAATTTAATTTAACATATATATTATCTATGGCCGTTATTTCAGATTTAATAATCGGAAATGAAGAGAGCCTGACGCATACTTAATTTAATTTAACATATATTATCTATGGCCACTGTTTCACATTTAATAATCGGAAATGAAGCATACTTAATTTAATTTAATATATATATTATCTAGTTTCAGCGGAAATGACACATACTTAATTCAATTTAACATATGTATTATCTATGACCACTGTTTCAGATTTAATAATCGGAAATGAAGAGAGCCGAGGCATACTTAATTTAATTTAACATATATATATTATCTATGGCCGCTGTTTCAGATTTAATAATCGGAAATGAAGAGAGCCGAGGCATACTTAATTTCATTTAACATATATATTATCTATGGCCGCTGTTTCAGATTTAATACTCGGACATGAAGAGCATACTTAATTTCATTTAACATATATATTATCTATGGCCGCTGTTTCAGATTTAATACGGACATTAATTTAATTTAACATATATATTATCTATGGCCACTGTTTCAGATTTAATAATCGGAAATGAAGAGAGCCGAGGCATACTTAATTTCATTTAACATATATATTATCTATGGCCGCTGTTTCAGATTTAATAATCGGAAATGAAGAGAGCCGAGGCATACTTAATTTCATTTAACATATATATTATCTATGGCCGCTGTTTCAGATTTAATACTCGGACATGAAGAGAGACGACGCATACTTAATTTAATTTAACATATATATTATCTATGGCCACTGTTTCAGATTTAATAATCGGAAATGAAGAGAGCCGAGGCATACTTAATTTAATTTAACATATATATTATCTATGGCCACTGTTTCAGATTTAATAATCGGAAATGAAGAGAGCCGAGGCATACTTAATTTAATTTAACATATATATTAGCTGTTTCAGATTTAATAATCGGAAATGAAGAGAGCGAGGCATACTTAATTTAATTTAACATATATATTATCTATGGCCACTGTTTCAGATTTAATACTCGGAAATGAAGAGAGACGACGCATACTTAATTTAATTTAACATATATATTATCTATGGCCACTGTTTCAGATTTAATAATCGGAAATGAAGAGAGCCGACACATACTTAATTTAATTTAACATATATATTATCTATGGCCACTGTTTCAGATTTAATAATCGGAAATGAAGAGAGCCGACGCATACTTAATTTAATTTAACATATATATTATCTATGGCCACTGTTTCAGATTTAATACTCGAAAATGAAGAGACGAATTAATTTAATTTAACATATATATTATCTAGAGTTTCAGATTTAATAATCGACGCATACTTAATTTAATTTAACATATATATTATCTATGGCCACTGTTTCAGATTTAATACTCGGAAATGAAGAGAGCCGACTGTTTCAGATTTATACTCGGAAATGAAGAGAGCGACGCATACTTAATTTAATTTAACATATATATTATCTATGGCCACTGTTTCAGATTTAATACTCGGAAATGAAGAGAGACGCATACTTAATTTAATTTAACTTAACTGTTTCAGATTTAATTCGGAAATAACATACTTAATTTAATTTATATTATTATCTATGGCCACTGTTTGTTTCAGATTTAATAATCTGAAATGAAGAGAGCCTGACACATACTTAATTTAATTTAACATATATATTATCTATGGCCACTGTTTCAGATTTAATAATCGGAAATGAAGAGAGCCTGACACATACTTAATTTAATTTAACATATATATTATCTATGGCCACTGTTTCAGATTTAATACTCGGAAATGAAGAGAGCCGACGCATACTTAATTTAATTTAACATGTAATTACTATAAATACATGCCAGTAAATATTAATTTATTCTTAAGATACTTAAATTCATACCACTATCACATTCAGCCAGCACGTGTTTGTAAGCCAAACTATGCTATTATGCTAACACTAATGTATAGAATTCTCACAAACTACACTCTCGTAGCAGCACTGTACACACATCCACATAAAGTAAATGTTCCGACAGTGAGATGCTGACACCTATAGGCCAAAATACAGACTATTAAATTTCCTCCTCGAGATATAATACATGAACGATAGGCATCGATGCACCTGACATCTGTAGGATAGATTCACTGTTCACTTAACGCTTTGTGCTCTTGACGAGTCATAAGCGGCCAGCAAAAGACAATTTTCTCCCGCGCATGCGTGAAATTCCTGTAGCCTTCTTGAAAAGAGCACGGCTTGTACGTGAACGGATGTTGCCAAATTTACATAAGAAGTTTATGCAAGATCGGGAAGTTTAAAATACTCGATTCCGATATTATATGTTACCACTACGTCAATACGGTATTAAATAATAAAACTAGTCGTGCATTAATGGAAACAAAGTGTTCACGTGCTCTTGTGCTCTTATTGACGCACCGCGACTGGGTTGCAGCATAATGCGAGCATGGGTCCCAGTAACTCCCGCTGTCCATGTAACTGCATAACTCGGCCTTGTGAAGGGCACACACTTTCTCGTTCAAGTGCCAATTTAGCGAGCGGCATCACGCGCCTTGAGACGTGTTGACTGAGCTCTCGAGGCCTGAAAGCTTGCCGAGTCGTGAAGTGTGTGAACCAGACGCGAGTGGTGTCATCTGGTTCTTTCGCGATGCAGTCGGTTCAACTCAATTACTGCACACACCTGAGTGTCACCTTGTATTTCAAGCCGGTCAGAATGTGTCTCAGTGCCGTAACGAGTATAGTGGATCCTGTAACGTATCAAAACTGGATGGGTTCTTGTTCTGCTCGTACGTTCCACACGCTACGTATATAATATATTAATTCCAAGCTGTAATTGACTTAGCCGTAGCTCAGTCAGGCACATGACACCTATATTTTGAAGTAAAGATTCTGTGGAGTTTACAATAGAGACCACGTCTGACAGTGAAGTGAGCGGGCCGTGGTTGAAATCCTGCTTGGGACAAATTACCGAGTTTAGATTTTTCCGGAATTTTCCATCAGTCATCTGAAGCAGAATTTCTCTATAATTTCACTGAACAACAAGAATTTTTACTCCGGCTTATAACAATGTGTCCCTTATGGTTTTCTGTGCTCTGAATCCGAAAATGCATTTCTTTTCTTCGTAGCACGTAACGTTTTTAAGATATGCAGGGACATCATTTTATTTTTACTAACATTTTTAATATTAACTTGCCTATACCTCTGAATCAACGCCGTTTGCTACCCCTTTCCACTACTGGAGTTCGTTGATACTGGCATAATATACAAACAAGTCACTTTACTAGGTATAGGAGGGAAGAAAAGTAGTTCATCCATTTACGTAAACTAGGAAATATTGCGCTTTTGAGTTTGATCATTTTCATTAGGTTTTTCTTTAATCAAAATACAGTACAGTATTAACAATGTGTGTTTTTACTCACGAACTGAGCTATACATTCAGACGTATTCATTTTGCAGTGTATATTATACTGTCTACAGCACATTAGTGTGCAATGTAGAGAATGAAGTTAAATTGAAAAATAATCATAATATGGATATCTAAACACATTTTTTAAAATGGTGGCCGTTCATTTTGATACAGGTTTCAGTTATAATGTGCATATTATCGCACTATAGACTATTGTACATAATCTCAATTACCAGTTTCGTCCTTCGTACTAGTAACTGTTGAAATAATTCTGTACCTACTTTATAAAAGAGTACCTTACGTACTGTAAATTCAGTCTTCACTTCTGCCCGATCCGAAAAGATAAAATTACTCAGACATACTATCTATTGTCATTCCAAGTGGTTATGTCGTAGGGTCGTAGAAATGAGAGGAAATCACGTGACAGTTAATTACTTAACGAGGTCCTTTTATTTAAGTTATTTTAAACAATTGTATAATATTACGTAGGCGTCCAATTCCTAACAGAAATTAATGTTCTCAGAAAAGAGCTAAGACAGCCCAGCCACTAGCTGGCGAATAAAAGCTGGTGGGGGAAACCGGGATACGACGTAGGCAAATGGATGACAGTACCTGTGCGAAAATGATTCAATGTTGAAAGCTCTTTCGTCACTGGAAAACGCGAACATATTTTCGGAACGTACTGTTTACTATGACCGTAAGGCTACTATGAACTTCATTAGTAGAAGGGGTGGGATTGAAGTACATTCAAAAACTTAGGTACAATAAAAATTGAAGTAAAAATAAAATTATGTCCCTGTACTGTGATTTCACATTTCAATAAGCGCGCTTCCAAGACGTTAAGTCCATTGAAACCATGTCCATATGACTTATGTCCTCTAATATTTTTGTCCACTTTCATTTATGTCCACATTTTATGTGCGTCCATTTTTTTGGATCCAAGACTGTTATGTTCACTTTTATTTAAGTTCACTTTCATTTATGTTCACTTTTATTTATATCCACTTTCATGTCAATTCCTTTTGTACCACTGGAAGATGTTCAGGCTGTTTTTAATTCCCTTATAGATAATATGAGCCAAACGTAACGGATTTAGCATTGTACGTGGAAAGAACTTACATCCGAGGAACATCTGCTTGAGGAAGAAGAAGAGCAATGCCACCTAGATTCGCACCTGAAATATGGAACACTTATAATCAAGTTCTGGCAGGACAACATCGAACAACTAACATAGTCGAGGGCTGACACAATGGCTTTCAGAAACACATCGTCACACATCACACGTCGGTCTGGAAATTCATGGAATTTATCAAGAAAGACCACAGGAATAATGAAATTATAATAATCCAATTGCTTGGCGGGCATTTAAATGTGCAACACTCTATTAAAAGATCATACCTACAAAATTAAAGTCGAGTAGAAGAGATTGTTCGGAATTACAACCACTACAAAGAAGAAGGACACATCAGAACTTACCTCAAAGCTATTAATTACATTAGTCAACAAGGTTTTTGTCACAAGGGTGAAAATGGTCATTTTAGATCAAATTTTGTGTGCTGATACTAGATCTAAACTTGAAAATTTTCCATCACGTACCATTTAAGAGGAAAATTGGAAATTGCGAAAAAATAAGAATGAATTTACCAAAGAACTCGGGTATCGAACTATGGACTTTATTTAAACGGTTGCACAGTATATTCATACGTTTTATAACTTATTGTTGCTCAGGATATACTAGAAGTGTATTTTAAGGAATAGGTTCTTTCAAATACATGAGTCTGCATTAATAAGGTGCGTAGTGGGTGATATATATCTGTATTACTTTATTGCTTTATGGCGCTAGACCGACAGAAAGCACTGAGAGGGTGGGCTTTTAGAGTGACATAGATTGCATTTTAGGATTAGTTGAATATTATTTGAGCTTGTGACAAGTTGTATCGCTGGTTTTAAGTGTTTATCTTCGCGTTCATTTACGTTTTCTCAGAATGAAAAAATCTCGTCGTCCGTGTGTAAATTCGCCGGACAGCTTTTGTTACGTATGTGGAGAATTTACGGCAAAATCGCAGCGTCGGCCGTTATCAGATAAGTTAAAACAAGCATATTATTACTATTTTGAATGTAATGTGTGTGATGAGGACAAATCACGGGCTCCCCATGTGTGCTGCACAACATGTTACTCAAAGCTGATAAACTGGATGAACGGAGAGAAGACTCGAAGTATGTCGTTTTCAGTTCCAATGATCTGGCGTGAACCGACAAGCCATGCAGAAGACTGTTATTTCTGTTCAACAAAGATTACGGGATTTTCAAAGAAAACAAGATCTAAAATTGAATATCCTGATGTTCAATCTACAATAAGACCTGTATCACCTGGACCAAAACTCTCTGTTCCTAATCCTCCTTCGCAATTGGAGGAATTGGTTCTTCCAATAGAACAAACAGATGTTTCAGCTCAACCATCAACATTCTCTGATCCGTCCTATAGCCCAGAACATCATAAAGAACCCCATTTAATTCAAAAATGTGAACTGAACAACTTAATAAGAGATCTTAATCTCACTAAACAACAAGCTGAGATTTTAGGGTCTAGACTGCAAAAAATGGAACCTGCTAGCACCAGATACTAAAATTTCATTGTACAGGAAGAGACATGAACGGTTTTCAAAGTATTTTATAATGAAGAATTCTATGTGAATGTGTGTAAATATAGACGGCTTAATGGAAGAACTAGGATTTCAACACATCCCAGAGGAATGGAGATTATTCAAAGATTCTTCCAAAATAAGTTTAAAAGCAGTGTTATTGCACAATGGAAACACTAAACCATCAATTCCAGTGGCGTATTCAGTAGATATGAAGGAAACTTATATAAATTTGTCAGTGTTACTAGATGCAGTCCAATATAAAATATACTGCTAGCAACTCTGCGGAGATTTGAAAATTGTCGCCTTATTGCTCGGACTTCTGGATGGATTCACAAAATACTGTTGCCTTCTCTGTTTGTGGGGTAGTAGAGCGACTGAAGAACACTACATAGTGAAGACTGGCTTTCCAGAGAAAGCTATGTCCCAGGAGACATAATATCAAGTATGTCCCTTTAGTAAAACCGGAAAAATTACTGCTTCCTTCTATACATATCAAGCTTAGTTTAATGAAGAGTTTTGTTAAAGCTATGGATAAGAATGGAGAAGGTTTTGCATATGTAAGCAATATGTTTCCGAAACTCAGTGAGACTAAAGTGAAAGAGGGAATTTTTGTTGGCCCTCAAATTAGGAAACTTTTGAAAGATGAGAGCTTTGAAAAAAACTAAGTGTTGAGGAACAAGAAGCTTGGAATGCCTTTGTAAGTGTTGTTAGTGGGTTTTTAGGTAACAATAAAGCTGACAATTACCAACAGTTTGTACAAGAACTCCTGCATAGTTACCAGAAGCTTGGTTGTCGAATGTCATTGAAAATACATTTCCTCCATTCCAATCTGGACTTTTTCCTAGAGAACTTAGGAGCTGTAAACGATGAAAAAGGGGAAAGATTCCATCAAGGTATACACAGGATGGAACAACGATATCAAGGAAGGTGGGATTCTAATATGATGGGGGACTACTGTTGGTTTTTGTTCAGAGAAGGTGACTCAAACTACAAGAGGAAAAAATAACTCTAAGTCACTAAATACTTTTTTTTTTTAAATCTAGCTTGAAGTCTGTATATGGTTGTTTACTTCAATGTAGGGATTCTAAATTATTTGATTTGAGATTTTAATCAATTTAATTTATAAACCTTAAAAAATTATAGTTACTTTGATCCAGTTTTAAATTAATAAAGTAAAAGCCTATTTTGAAGGGAAAAAAAGGAACATAATGCCATTTTTTCTTATTGTAATTATTATTTATGCGGCGTTATTATTTTTCTGTGAAACGTCAGTGTATTTTGCGTATAAATTTTGCATCTTAGGAATATATTTTCACTGTTGTAATTACGTCTTTTGAAATGCGCGAAAACGTTTTTTTTAATCAAAATATTTCCCCTTCTGTCACACAAAAATGTTACGTGTTACAGATTATTCGCTGCCATTTTCGTAATCAGCAGGGTCGATTTAGTAAAAATCAGCTGATTTCATTTCTGTGACAGACAAAAAGTTAAAATTTGTTGACTAGTGTTATCATCTGGAGCATAGTGGATGTAAAAATGTGGACATAAACTTTGTGCAAGTGGACTAAAATAAAGTGGTCATATACTGGGACATCATTTTATTTTTGCTTCAATTTTTATTGTACCTGAGTTTTTGAATGTACTTCACTCCCACCCCTTCTACTAAGGAAGTTCCAACTCCACACAGAACCAAGACCGCAGATAATAAGCAGTACTGAGTTACTGAGTATAGTACGTTCCAGAAATATGTTCGCGTTTTCCAGTGACGAAAGAGCTTTCAATATTGAAACATATTTTCGCACAGGTACTGTCCGTTTGCCTACGTCGCATCCCGATTTCCCCCACCTGCTTCTGCTCGCCCTCTGTAATAGCTGGGCTGTCTCAGCTCTTTTATGAAAACATTAATTTCTGTTAGGAATTGGAAGTTTACGTAATATTATACAGCTCTTTAATTTAACTTAAATAAACGGGCCTCGTTAAGTAATTAACTGTCACGTGATTTCCCCCCTTTCTACAATCCTGCGGCATAACCACTTGGACGGACAGTAGATGGTATGTCTGAGTAATTTTACATTTTCGGGTCGGGCAGAAGTGAAGATTGAATTTACAACACGTAGAGTAGGTACAGAATTATTTCAACATGAGTTACTAGTACGAAGGACGAAACTGGCAATTGGAATTAGATGCAATAGTCTATAGTGCGATAATATGCACAAAAGAACTGAAGCCTGTATCGAAATGAACGGCCACCATTTTCAAAATTGTGTTTAAATATCCATATTATGATTATTTTTCAATTTAACTTCTTTCTCTATATTGTACGCTAATGTGCTGTAGACAATATACACTGCATAATGAATACGTTCGCATGGATAACTCACTTCGTGAGTAAAAACACTTATTCTTAATACAGTACTGTACTTTGATTAAAGAAAAACCTAATGAAAATTAACAAACTCAAAATCGCGATATTTCCTAGTTTACGTAAATGGATGAACTACTTTTCTTCCTTCCTATACCTAGTAGAGTGATTTGTGTTTTACGCCAGTATCATCGAACTCCAGTCTTGGAGGGGGGAGCAAGCGGTGTTTCCAGTTCTCTAAAGGTATAGACAGGTTAATATTAAAAATGTTAGTAAAAATAAAATGATGTCCCTGTACTTCATTGGACATATATTTATGAACATTAGTATAATGGACTTTTATGTAATGGACATTAAAATTGTGGACATTATAAAAAGGACTTAACATCTCTGTTTCATAAGCGCTCCCGCAGGAAACATGTTGCGCGGATTGGGGGTTGTAAACCAAAACAAAAGCTAATGCATTTTATTAGTTTATGACTTATATCCGGTTTCTTATGGTTGTTGGCATGTTCTTTTTTACTTATAATAAATAAACAGATATTGGTCCGTTCTATTCAATAACTTTCGTAACAGTTCAAAATGAGGTCTACTCAAACAAGAGTGTAGTTTTCAGTATTTAAAAGAAAAGTTTACCATTTTGAGTGAAGGCAAATTAAAGAGGGCATTTTCATCGGTCCAAAAATTCACATAGTTATGGCTGACTCTTTATTTGAGGAAAAACTTTCCGTTACATAGGAATGGAATGGAGCTCTTTCAAAGATTTTGCTCAAATTTCCTTGAAAATTGTAGGGCAGACAACTACATATAACTTTTTGCGGAAACCATATCAAGTACATGTGAGAAAATGGGGTGTAATATGTCTCTCAAAATACACTTTTTACGTTCTTATTTGGATTTCTTTCCTCCTAAACTTGGAGCGGTAAGCGACGAGCATGGAGAAAGATTTCATCAAGAAATATCTGAAATGGAAAGGCGATATAAAGGAAGATCATCATCCAGCATGCTTGCAGACTATTGTTGATTCCATGTAAAAGACAGTCCCGGGTCTAGTTATAAACGGAAGTCATTCAGAAAATCCTTTTAAATTCCGAGATTTTTCCCATTATACTCATGAAATGTTTTTATTGTTTAAATTATATAATATTCATTTTGTATCCAGTACACATTTTTCAAGTATTGTGAAGCATTTTGAATCCCTAGTGTGTTGTAATTTTACCAGTAGCAGTGAAAAATTAAAAAGAGAACATTTTTCATAAAAAAATTTCAAAACTTTTTCCCCGGAAAATGGTACGTGATGGGGAAATTTGGATTTTAAATTCAGATTTAGGGCACAGATATTAGTAGTATTCACCTATTTTTATTTTGGAGCAAGACTAATAGAAAAAAATTGTTGTTCAGTGGTTTTCGGCTTTGGACCTCGAACTCATTTCGCCATTATAATTAAACGTCACCTCTTTCATCATCATCATCATCATCATCATCATCATCATCATCATCATCATCATCTCCGTTTCTTTCCTAGCTTTCGATGTAGACTCGGCTGAGGTTTTCTGGCTTGAATTCAAGTTTCTGGGGTGCACATTGGGTTATTTGCGTTTTAGTAGCTGTTTACGACCTAAGGAAAATTAGAAGTATGTTGTGTTTCTATGGATTACTGTTCATCTAATAACCAATGAATTAACTTTCAGTACTAAAAACATATAAAATCGCAATGAATCGAATAAAGGTAAAACATCGTCAATTGTGTTTCACTGCAGTAACCCTTCATTCCGTTCCACGTTGTCTTGTGTACGACACGTCAGCCGTACAACATTACAATATTGCATTTCTATCTTAAGTGCATGAGACCTTGAAACAGTCACCAACAATGCTTATAATCTGGAAAATAAATTTAAGAAGAAGTAATTCGAAGAGCAGCAATGATCTTTTTTCGAAAACAATCAATTTAAGGGGAGAGGATGGTATTTTTAAACTTTTTCCTATTTGGTGTAAAATATTAATTTTTTGTATGTAGAGAGCTCATACCTGTAGCAAATCACCCAAAAATAAATATTTTGAAAAAAAATTATTTGGGGCGCAGGATTTTACTAAAACCGATATATCTAAACCATTTTTAAAGATAGATTCATCCAGTTTTTTACAATGTACTTGCAAAAGCATGCTCTACAAACTGCCTGTAACAGAATTTTGATATTAGTCCCTACGTTTGTAAAATAAACAATTAAAATTTAATAACACTTTTCTGATTTCCTTTCTTGTAAACAAACGGACGTATTTTTAAAATGAAATCAATTAACAAAATTCTGTTACAGAGAAAAGTTTCCTAATAGTCTAAAGAATGTGTGTTCTAAATTTCATGCATGTATCTTTAATAATTCAGAAGTTATATCTATTTTTGTCTGGCAATGTAGCAAAAAAATGAAGTTACCGTAAACCGATAAAAGGGAGCAAGTGATTTAAAAATCCATAGCGCAGGAAGTTTAAAAATGGCGTCTCAACATCCGATAAGGGCACAAATAAACACGAAATGTTATGCAGTGCATTCCACACATATCAAAAGGTATTTTAAAGAAAATTTTTTCAAATTCAATTTACCAGAAACAACAATAAAAGCGGGCGAGTGATTTAAAAATCCATAACGCAGGGAGTTTAAAAATGGCGTCTCAACGTCTGATAAGGGCACAAATGCCCACAAAATGTTATGCTATACATTCCACACATATCACAGAGTATTTTAAATAATTTTTTTTAAATTTACTCATTTTTCACCAAAAAATACCATCCTCTCCCCTTAAACATCTTATTTAATGTTAAAACAAAATTACTTATTAAAATATCTACCTTACTTAGCAGTAGGTGAATCCTTTTTATTGCACCCCAATGCATTAGACATTTTTGGGCAATGTTTTCGCTTTGTTTAGCACACTACTAGGTTTACTATTTACCTACTGATAAGTAAGATAGATATTTTAATAAGAAATTTTGTTTCAACGATACATATGAAGAGTTCGCGGGAAAACGATGAATGTCAGTTTTGTTAAGGTTGATGTCATTATCTAATCCTCATTTCAGTTTGGTTGATAGGCCTTTCCCCTCTACTCACACTCTCTACCAACAGTGAAGGGGAAGATACTTCTGTCCATTTCACAAACATTCGACTATTTGACTTTCAACACAGTGACAAATTTAATTATTTGACATTTGTACCAGTAATCTTTATTTCGGAAGTCTACACTAAGCGTTTGTATTTAATTTTCTTTGCTGTTAAAATCAACTGGCACATTAAAAAGCTATTGACAGCAGAAGATAAATGTTTTCTTCACCGCTAGTTGCTACTCTACGGCATACAGAATGGGACAGTCTGCACTGTGTCGTTCCCCTCTAAATGCATACTAGAAGCTAACATTCCTTCATTTAATTAATTATCAGTTGAAAATATTGCATGAACGGCACTAAAATCTACCCAAACATGTAATTATCAAACATCTGTAAGGCTGTATTTTATTATTTACTTAGTACTTTATTTAATATTTTATTTTCTCGTGTGTCCAGCTTGGGGAGTGCAGGTATAAGAGGTAACAGCTACCATCTCTGTCGCTGACGAACTAGGTGCAAGTAGAAGGGGAAAGAAATGCCTTCGCATCCTCTCAACTTGTATGAAATGTCGTTTAATTCAATGGATCATTACGAAATTTAATGTTGTTCTTATGAAAAACGGTAAAAAGGAGAATTATCACCACGAATAGAGTAATCCTTTCCTTTATTTTCTATAGAAACAGCACTACATCTTGCAGTTATAGACTCAATTAGATCATTATCTAATCCTTAACAGAAATGTGACATTCATCGTTTTCCCCGCGAACTCTTCATATGTGAACAGAAAAATGACTGAAAATTAGTTAATGTTCTTTAGTGTGTGTAATTCTTAATACATTGAAGTTACATGTGCATAGTATATAGGTAATTAATTATTTAAAATTGCTATTTGTGGGTTGTTTTGTAATATGACAGTTTCATATCTCACCAACAGTATAGGCAATATGTTTATCATCCTTCGTGTTATTTCCTCTCATTTTTGCTTACTTCCTTTCATTTTGATTCCACATTTTTTTTAATTATAGTTTTCAACATTACAACTGTGACTTGCGTCATTGTAATGGCCGAATGCTTCAGTTCTGCCACCATCTCTTCCTGTGTTTATCCCCATTTCTCACACTTGTCACCGCTTCTTACTTTCATCATTTCCTGTTCTTCAAATTAACTTCTGAAGGTCCGTCTTTCTGAACAGTTATCTTCCCAGTTGTTTTTCCGTGTATAAGACATTACTGTGCTATATAAAGTACGTATTACCTACACTAAGTGCTTGTCAGATCTAACGATCACAGATTTTTGATACGATTATTAAACTTCTGGTTAACTCCTCCAGAAGCAATCATAGCTAGAAGAACAGAAATAACTGAGCTATTATTTTTATTAGGAATATTCCATTATACAATGGTTCTCCTTCTACCCAAATCAATCTGCTGTCGCCAAATGTTCTGCCGTTAAGAACTCGATCACAGCTCACTGCTTCAGACCCACCGACATAGTGCTGGTACACGCCGCCATTTTTTTGTTTACCTTGTTTACAAGCATGTTCCATTACAAAAATGCAATACTACATGCTAATAGACTACACATTACAATATTGCTAATTCTTCCGAATACAATGTATACACATTATTGCTAGCCTATTCTACTTTCTCTAAATATACTATTTACAACATGTTAACATCTATGCTACTGTTGAAGCTTTTAAATACTTTGTACAACACTATTTTAGTACCTATTCCCTTTTTCTATTTACAGATAAAACAAAATCAATACTATTGCTAATCATTTTAAAAACTATGTTTAGAATTATACTATTGAACAATTTATCCTACTTTCCCTAAATTTACTATTTACAACGTGTTAACATCTATGCTACTGTTGGATCTTTTAAATACATTATACAACACTATTTTAGAGCCTATTCTGTTTTTCTGTTTACAAATTAAAAAAATCTGTACTATTGCTAATACTTTTAAAAACTATGTTTAGAAGAATACTATTTAACAAATTAACCTATTTTCCTAAAATTTACTATTTACAACGTGTTAACATCTACTGTATGGTACTGTTGAATCTTTTAAATACATTGTACATCACTATTTTAGAGCCTGTTCTGTTTTTCTATTTACAAATTAAAAAAAACAATGAATATTATTGTTAATTCTTTTACAATCTATGTTTAGAAGTATACTATTTAACAAATTAACCTATTTTCCTTAAATTTACTATTTACAACGTATCAACATTGTTGAATCTTTTAAATACATTATACAACACTATTTTGGAGCCTATTCTGTTTCTCTGTTTACAAATTAAAAAAAATTCTACACTATTGTTAATACTTTTGAAAACTATGTCTAGAAGAATACTGTTTAACAAATTAACCTATTTTCCTTGAATTTACTATTTACAATATGTCAAAATTAATAGTTTTTGTGAACTTTATGAATGGTTTTGTGTATTTATTCACTAAGTCACAATTGCTCATCGTCCAGTAGTTTCAGGCTATAACTCAGAGCTCTCTACTGGCAGAGATCCGAAACTTGCGTCATTGAAAGCAGAAAGTTCACTGAATACAATGTACTATCACTAATATTTTAACTATATTCACAGCGGCAAAAAAAAAAAAAAAATAGGAGGCATTACTTTTCAGCATACCCTCGTATTTCCGCTCGAAGAAACCCTGCTGTCATTGCAGAGCCTATGTTTCTATGCAAACTGTTCGAAATCGCCTGCAGGATATAGGCCTACGTTCTCAAAAACCGTTGAGGGGGGCGTCTCAATCATCATAACCAGGGTTCGAGACTTCGGACCCAATAGAGCAGATCAGTGGGAAATCCGCATAACGGCGTACTGAGTATAGTGGTAAAGCTTACAGTGGGTGGGGGTACTGTAGAATGAATGACAACAAATACGCAAAGAAAAACGCTCTGGATTTGAAGGTTTTGACGAATAATTTGGTTTTCATACAAACCCATTTTCAAACTGTGTCTGAAACTATTGCAAGGTTAGGAAAGTCAGAGCGTCCACACCTGTGGAGTAACGGTCAGCGCGTCTGGCCGTGAAACCAGGTGGCCCGCGTTCGAATCCTAGTCGGGACAGATTACCTGGTTGAGGTTTTTTCCGGGGTTTTCCCTCAACCCAATACGAGCAAATGCTGGGTAACTTTCGGTGCTGGACCCCGGACTCATTTCACCGTCATTATCACCTTCATCTCATTCAGACGCTAAATAACCTAGATGTTGATACAGCATCGTAAAATAACCCAATAAAATAAAAAATAAAAAGAAAAGTTAGATCAAGAAATACCGGAAGCTCTCAAATTAATTTAAAAATTGAGGCAGAGAATTAATGAGACACCAAATACACCGGTTACTGAACGTGTAAAACAGAAGTAGAAATCAATGTTATGCAAAAATAACGGATATGGAACATTGTGTAACATAAACAGTAAATTAGTGGGCATAGTCACCCGAGAATAAAGGACTGTCTCTTAGAGACTGCAGTGATGTTAGGTTTTCTCGTTTTGTTCTTATCACGTCATGCGACGTTGAGCGCAGCTTTCCACAGTACAAACTTTGGCAGATAATCGAAAAAGATTTACGTTTGAGACACTGAAAATGTGTCTTGTAGTACATTGTAATTCGGTACAATACTGTAACTGAATTTCCTAAAGACGACCAATAGGATAAATGAAAAAATTAAAATTGCTACATGCTTATTTCCACCATTAACACTGTGTATAATTTTCTTTTGATATTGTCACTGTGTAATGTATATTTAGTTTGAGAATGTACATATGTGTGTTTCCCCATACTACCGTACTCTACTCTAAATAGCAACGTTGTTACCTCAACACATCTTTACCTACCTGCATCGAGTTAACAACCTGTAGTGCATGCACAGTAAACTTATTGTATCGAATCCAAAGTCTCGAAGCCTAATCATCACAGAGCTCAGCGTGTACAATGAGCAAGAATGTATGAAAACTGGACTCGGGAACAATGGAGAGAAACATTATTTACAGATAAAGTACCTACACATTGCATTACATTCAGATGACAACAGTATCAATGTCAGCTTACAATGAAGCTTTCGTCTTGGATGCTCCAGTAAGAAGATGGTTCAGCGCTCTTCTGGGAAGGAATCATGATGGGTCGCAGCACAATACTAGTACACATCCAGGGAAATATGAACGCACAAAATTATGAGCACAGCATCCTTGAATACATTATACGTGGATTTGGAGTGTCGTATGGATGTTATTTATTGTAATTTTTGTATTGAATCCTAGAATCCTAGAATTTATAAAAAAAAAAGTAATACAGAAATGTCCTCATCTGTTTCACTCGAACAATTTTAAATTTAAAAATGTATATAAGCAGTTATTATTATTAGTCAACATTAATTTTCAAGATTCTATTTACTGTAATTTATCTATAGTAATCTGACTAGAGGTTTTGATTTATCTAGACAAAATCAAAATTCGAGAGGGATTTATTTATTTATTTATGCTCGACCATGCCGAAATGTACTAATTATACATCTGGTAGCAGTCCTTTAATGCATGTCATTAAAGTACACCTACTCATTAAAGTACAGGTCTTCAGCCAATGATAACTCAGCTCACATGTGTTCAGCCAATGACAAGTCAGCTTTGTACCGTTATAAAACCGCAAGTATAGATTATTCTCGGATATGCAATCGAAAGAGAATTAGCGAAAAGTCACGGAGGCTGGAAATCCAATACTGTCGCAGAAGGTTATGTTCTTTTACTATAATAATTAGCGTTAATTGTAAATAATATTCAAATAAATTCAATTTGTCATCTCGTTTTTCAATGTCGAATTCAATAATCAAGGTTATAATATTATAATATTATCAAGTTTAACGGGACTACGTCAAGGTCAATGACATTATTGTTCCTCGGAAAAAATCAATACTTTCGCGTCTGCGCACATCTCACAACTCAGGACCTAGAACAAGGTCACTTCCGATCTTGTCAGATACAAATAAAATGTATACATCTGAATACCGGTAATTTCAAGTTAGAAATATGGTCGAGCATAAAAAGTCGTATGAAACTCGCCTATAATGGTAATTAAGAAGCTCGTATGAAAATTATGAAACTCGCTTGCGCTCGTTTCATAAATATCCATACTCGGTTCTTAATTATTATCATTATAGGCTCGTTGCATAATTACTATTATTTATTCTTTTTGATAATTATACAAAGAAATATGACTTCCTAAATATACAAAATCTGTCACTTGTTATATTATTTTGTTATCAATCACTAGTTTTGCCCGTAGAAGGTTTTTGCCAGAAACTGCCATTACTTTTGTCATTTCGGTTGATATTTTCATATTGCATTCTTTTAAAACCATCTGTAGTTTAAAAATAGAGCGCTGTAATTCGTCTTCAGTTTCTGCAAACAAAACTTGGTCATCTGCATATATTGTTGTATTTAGTCTTTGTGTTCGCCAATTTGTATGCCTTGTGGTGCTACTTCATTCCATTCTTGAATTGCTTTATCTAAGTATATTATAAACAAAAGTGGGGAAGGCCACAACCTTGTCTAAGTCCTTGGTTAGTTACTATTGTTTCCGTATATTTGTCATGATCTAGCTTAATTTTATAGTAGTTGTTTCATAAACACTTTCTATAAAATTTAAGAGATTTTCTTGAATGCCATAAGATTCTAAAATTAACCATAACTTTTCTCTATTGACTCTATCATATGCTTTTTCATAATCTAAAAATAGCATATATAGAGGGAGGTTAAATTCTCGCCTCTTTTCTAACAATTGTTTTACTATAAATATGGCATCTACACAGGAACGTCCCTTTCGGAAACCACGTTGTTCTTCCGCAATTTGAGCTTCTACTAGGAGTCTGTGTGATGTATCTTGTCTCACTGTGAAAAGAGAGAGAAAGGAGATATGTCTTACTTCGTCTGTATTATTATGGCGATGGGGGAGTGGAACGGTGCCGTCCATCCACCCAGTGGCGGAAGGGACCAGTTGATACATTCTGTAGCGTAAAATAAAATAACAAAATATCTCTCTTTGTACTGTGTAGTTCCGTCACTGAGCTTGTCTTTCAAGAAATTGAGTTCCGGTAGCCTGCACATTAACAAGGTTTTGAAAGGAATACTGAAAATTTACAACCCTCCTATAATCTCCACCCTCATTTGAAGGGACTTGGTTTTATTGCTACTGAGACAAGATAAACCTTACCAGGTATAATGTTTTCAATTTCTCTTTTAAAAATGCTGCATATAATTTTGACGCTGTGTTTATTAATGAGATTCCGAGGTAGTTGGAACAAATATTTCTTGGTATTTTTTTTATATATCTAGAGTTATTCAGAAAGAACAGACGAGCACATATTATTATACGTATTGTTCAAATTAACTCTTAAGCTGCAGTACAATTGGTTGTCTTGTTGCAGAGGATGCTGTGTCTACTGGGAACCTTTCTGTTGGCTCAGGCTTTGACAGCCATGACAGAAAGCGACTGGGTGGCCACTGTTCGCACGCTGGAAGACCAGTCAGCCATGATACGCAGTGGTGCCAACTGGCGGTGCGACTGCTGGAATATAACGGACCACGAACTGCTGATGGAGTGCCGCTGCACCGGCCAGGGTCTTCAGGACGTGCCCAGCGACCTCAACAGCGGCGTGCAGGGCTTGTGAGTCTTCAGTTTTCACCCCTCTTGTTGGATATATTATGCCCTCAGCTTCAATTTTTTACTGTCTTTAAATATTTTTATGCTCGACCATGCCGAAATGTAATAATTATACATCTGGTAGCAGTCCTTTAATGCATGTCATTAAAGTACACCTATCTATTAAAGTTCAGGTTTTCGATTATTCTCGGATATGCAATCGAAAGACGAGGGAATCGTCACGGCGGCTGGAAATCCAATACTGTCGCAGAAGGTTATGTTCTGTTACTATAATAATTAGCGTTAATTGTAAATAATATTCAAATAAATTCAATTTGTCATCTCGTTTTTCAATTCTAAATCAATTTCCAGGTTATATAAAAATTAGTTCATGTTATTCTCTAAATTATATCAAGGTCAATGACATTATTGTTCCTCGGAAAAAATCAATACTTTCGCGTCTGCGCACATCTCACAATTTACGAGCTTGCACAAGATCACTTCTGCTCTTCAGTGAGTTGCGAATAAAATGAATGCATCTGAATAATTTCAAGTTAGAAATATGGTCGAGCATAAAAAGTCGTATGAAACTTGCCTATAATGGTAATTAAGACGCTCGTATGAAAATTATGAAACTCGCTTGCGCTCGTTTCATAAACAAACATACTCGCGTCTTAATTACTATCATTATAGGCTCGGTGCATAATGTACTATTCTTTGACATTACTTCTCAATTGTTCGTTAAAATTTTTTCTCCAGTATGAGATTTCATGCTATTGTTTCAACGTCCGTGAATTTTATCACTGTTTTCGTCTTGCAATTTGAGGTACAAATAAATCAGGCTGCTGCATGGAAAAGTGAATTAACGGCGTTCCGTAATATGTAGTGATGACTGGCGTTCATCCCTCCTACTCTCCCTTATTTGTTTTAAGGACGCAATCACAATTTATTTAAATCTATGTTTATTTATTTATTTAATAATAACATATACATAAAAACGCTACATTAAAATACCCCGAAAGAGCAAAGCTCGTGTTCGGGGACAGTTCTGTTACATAGCTATACATACCAGTACTTTGTAGACAAAACACTTAAGAAAAGATGATAATAAAATTAGTAGATAATAATACTAGTAATAACTGAGTGAAAAAGAAAAGATGATAATAAAATTAGTAGATAATAATACTAGTAATAACTGAGTGAAAAAAGAGACGATGTTGAGATTGGTGGATTAATATTAAATTATTATTAGTAAGGTCATGTTGATATAGTACCAAGATAAGATAGAAAAAATATACTTAGGATAGAAATAAACTTGTTTTACAATACATGGTACATAATATAAATACAGGGAAGTCTGTTATATAATTTTTTTAGTTCTGGATCTGAAAATTTCATTGCTTAAAGGAGTCAATTCTGGATGAAATTTTATTATCGAATTATATAGACGTGGACCATAATTTGTACTGTGTAGTAAAGCAGCAGATGTGAAATAATTAGGTTCAACTAATTTAAGAATTTCATTTCGTCTTGTGTTATGATCATGTGGCTGAGCTGCAAATTTCATTCTATTTTTATGATAGAATTTCATTAAAGAGTATTTATAAATTTGGTCAATTCTAAAAACATTCAATTCGGAATGGTTCAAATTTGTTGGATAATCCAGTCGCCTTTTCAAACAAATTTTGATTATACGTTTTTGCAACATAATTAGAGGAAAAAGAGCAGTTTTTGTAATTCTTCATCCATCCAGTTATAACATATTGGATAACAGATTCAACTATAGCCAAATAAACCAAACGTAATACATGAGTAGGCAAGTAATGGTGAAGGTTTACAAATTTGTTAACTGTTTTACGGATCCTGTTACATAAAAAGGTGATTTGTCTATCCCATTTCAAGTGCTGATCAACAATAATTCCCAGGTATTTCACATCTACAGATTCTTTCAGGCAAGGGCATTTACAGGTTGTAGAGAGTTTACAAAATGAGTTATGGATTATTAATTTTAGATGAGAAAGTGATTTCAATTTGTTCAATCCAGAGACTTAAAGAAAATGGCACCAAAGTAGTTTTAGTTATATTTTTAATGAGAAGAAAGATACAGTTGATGTACACAAATGAATTTTCTATCACACGTACTCCATACTTTCATAACATATAAAAGAGCATGTAAAACATTTCCTTGTTGCTATCTCAGCCATATATAGGTACGGAAAGGAACGGGGATATTAAAATTGGCAGCAGGCACATTGGAGTCCCGTCGGGAATTGCAACCCGCAGTTTCTTGATACCACAGAACTATATATTTCAGAAATTTAACACTCATATGATCTAATCAGCCTCAAATACATTTAGTATCAGTCTCTTGTTTTAAAGTAAAACACTTGCCACCATTAATAGAAACTGTATAGACCTCTGGAGATTTTCAGCGTATTCCGAATCTCACCGGACTGGTGGACAACAATGACGTCACGCTGCAGCGAATTAGGAACAAAACTGCTGGAAGGATTGATGGCTGTCATGGCGACTGTGTAAGTTGTTGTCTGTGCTACGCTAGCAAAATTTTGCGAAATTTCCGTACTGCCATCTCATTCAAAGAAAATAGAGCATAAACAATTGATTTCTTGAACCGTTAGTAATAACTGGTCCGTTGACATGTTCGCTCATAAGCCATTAACATATTGTTTTTACGTTGTGCTCATTACAAACAATACAGCAGAACACACCGCCATGACACAACAGTGCACGATGTCATTCGTCTGCTAATTCCCGTCCTATATAAGAACCAATCATATCCACTGATGGCGGCTGATGGAGACTGCCACCACCTCTGCAAGCTGATGGCACCGGTGCGACACCGATGGAGCATCTGTGAAGCCATCGGTGAAATTCGGAACATCGTGATGCCATCAGATTGCTCAGCGCTGAGATTCAGAATATGCTCATTAACACCTGTATTTCTACATGCATTGAAAATTGGACACATCTATACTAATAATAAATCTGTAGCCGTAATTTTTCTGGTAATTTTCGATTTTCCAAAAATAATTAGTTCTAACATATATAATTAACCACCCTGAAACCAAAAATCGCTTTTTTGAAATTTTTGTTTGTATGTCTGTCTGTCTGTATCTTTGTTACCTTTTCACGCGATAATGGATGAACGGATTTCGATGAAAATTGGAATATAAATTATGTTCGTTGTAACTTAGATTTTAGGCTATATGGCATTCAAAATACATTATTTAAAAGGGGGTTATAAGGGGGCCTGAATTAAATAAATCGAAATATCTCGCTTATTATTGATTTTTGTGAAAAATGTTACATAACAAAAGTTTCTTTACAAATAATTTGCGATAAGTTTTATTCCTTGAAAAATTTTGATAGGACTGATATTTAATGAGATAAATGAGTTTTAAAATTGAAATAACTGCCATCTAAGGCCGTGTAATGAATTACAAAACAAATGACTTGGTCTATAAGGGGCCTTGGACAGCAACAATCGAAAGCTATGAAAGATAGCCTACAGAGAATGTTTCTGTGTTTGTATGAAGTAATATCGGAAGCTAAATTAACCAATTTGTATAATTAATTATTATTTCACCACTGGAAAGTGTAGTTTCTCTAGATGGACATAATGCTATAATGTTATTACAGTAACTTCTGATATAATATAATATAATATAATATAATATAATATAATATATTATATTATAATATAATATAATATAATATAATATAATATAAAATGTAATATTATATAATATAATTTAAGTTATTTGAAGGGTTTAGAACCATAGTGGGCCAAACGCCATTTACTGAATACGTAGAAAACAAGGGTTAAAATTAATGTATTACCATAATTCAATGGAAACCTATAACAAGTAAAATAAAGTATACACATTAAATCTAAATGATATCAATGTTCATTAAACTATGGTTGCATGTAATAAAAATTAGAAACATGTTAAAGGAATTGTCATTGCACCAATGAGTGGTCTTTGAATGTAATTATGAAGTATAACATGTACAGACGTGGACAAATTATTAGCAAAATGTACGATTTTTGTGATACATTTTTACAAAATGTGGCTTTTCAATTTAACATGTTTTTGATTATAGTACTCAGAAGCATGTAAAAATATCAACTGCAGTCAAAATTGAAAAGTCAAATTTTGTATAATCATACAATAAAATCGTGAGTTTTGCTAATAATTTGTCCACGTCTGTAGTCTATATTGTGCTTGGGATTCAAATTAACAAATTTTTTTGGAGTATTACTATAGTAAAAATACAGAAACACATTATGAACAAAATAACAATTTTCATTATTATTACTAATGTTTGGTGAAAAGTAAATATTTTGTATTCAATGGCCTCACCACCTCATTTGTTCATTTTTGTGCAAAACTGATTGTTGTTCCAAGTCACACAGAGATTGTGTGCACTCGTTGTGGGTCTCTGGCGTTTCGTCAGCCCACGCGAGTTGTGTGGATATAAAGGGAAAAGTTGAGACGGTGTCGGGTGGAGTTCTCGGGTAGCTCAGTGGTAGAGCGCTGGTACGTTCAACCAGATGTCTCGAGAATTATCCTGTCTTCGTGAATTCAACCTGTGTCAAATAATTAACGAGCAGATCACTTGTCGTCCTTCGTATATGCCTATTCATGAAAGTACGCGTAACTATCCGTAGGGAATACCAGACTAAAGTCCGGATTTAAAAAAATTGTGATTTTTAAAATAAAGGAAGAGCAAGTGAAACTTTAGTAGACTGTTGTTATTTTGCAACATTTTTTTTTTGTACGTAAGTATTACAATATTTCAGCAATATTCTCTTAGTAGAGACATGTGTCCTGCTTGAACTCTATATTCTACGTACATCTTTATAGAAAGTATAATTTCTTATATTGAATTAACTATGTGAACCTCTTCAAGACCTCTAGCAGCGGAAAACGTAAAGTAATGTGATTGGCTGAAAAGTGAAAGAAAGCTCCTGCCGGACTCATAGGAAAGCAAACGAAAACATGTGACAAATTCCTGCTGATTCATGGTTTCCTTACTTACTTACTTACAAATGGCTTTTAAGGAACCCGAAGGTTCATTGCCGCCCTCACATAAGCCCGCCATCGGTCCCTATCCTGTGCAAGATTAAGCCAGTCTCTATCATCATACCCCACCTCCCTCAAATCCATTTTAATATTATCCTCCCATCTACGTCTCGGCCTCCCTAAAGGTCTTTTCCTAGCTTTCCGAAATACTGAAGACGCTGCAGCTTAATGTTTGTTATTCTGTGAAAGGAAACATTCTTAACACAGAATACTGTATTCTGTAACAGAATGTCAAACAGAGTACAGAATATAATTATAAGAATAAAAATAGAATAAAATAAAATATAAAAAAGAGAATACAATAATATTCATACATTTTAGGACCGAATGAGCAGCTCTCGTGTTCGGTCGTAGTTTAGATGTGTTATTAATATAAGACGAATGCATAAATAAAATAAAATAGAAACTAAAATAAAATTACAGCTATAATGAAATTATATAATATAATATTAACATAGAGATACATACAAAATGATTGTTGTATTATTTATTTATTTATTTATTTACTTACTTATTTATTTATTCTGGCAGAGTTAAGGCCTTCTCTTCCACACTACCAGAAGTGAAATACATAATGAAACAATGACAAAAATAGTAAAGTCTTACTTAAATATAATAGTAATATACGTTACAAGAGCGGTATGTTGACGTTTTCATGTTCTCGGAAATTAAAAAAGCTCAACTACGTTTCGCTTTTTCAATCTTTTCCTCGAACATGAAAACAAACATACCGCTCGTGTATCGTACACTATTTTGTGCGAAGATCGTTTATTACAGACCTGAAAGACGAATTTCTAATTAGTTGTAATGAAATCTCCATGTTGGTTTCTGTTTAATGACGCCAACTTCGGAACACCAAAATATCTTTCTTCAACATTGTTGCTGTAAAATGTTTTCTGTGTTTACTATACTCCAGCAGGCCGTGATATACGTCTGTCTTTTTTTTCCCCCAGTCTATAAATGCGAACTTAAAATAAACGGTAAGGTTATGTAATGATTTATTTTTCATTTTAACATTTTAACAATATTATTTATATAACATATTGCAGTAATAACATCGGCATCTGGAATCTGGTTGATTTTTTCACGGCTTCCTGAATGTTACTTGTATCAGGAATGCAATAAGTTTCGTGGAGTAGTAGACTTTACTTAATTTTTGCAAATATTTAAAAACAATAATTAACATTGCAATTTAGGTGAAATTGCAGTGGTAAGTTTCCAATTTATAATTATTACTATGTTAAACGTCTCTAAAAATAATATGTTAAAAGCCTTTAGCAGTAAAATGAATGTCGCGCTTAAGCGGTAAGAAGAGGGAAATTGTTATGTGTGTTACGTTGGGAATACTGAATGTGGTATTTCACACTTACCGCGTATTGGTTCTGTGCGGAAAACAAGCAAATACGCACGATCTCGCACAAAAATCATTTTCATGCACATTAACAAGCTTACACGGGCTACAATGAAATATTAACTGAACATGATACATAATTAAGTTATTTATAATTCATATCCTAATTCTACTTTATGATAGAGCTAAATGACAATTTATATGCACAGAATAGCCTCTAAAAATCTGCTAACACTCGCAAATCAATTTCATGAAAAAGTATGTAATTCTTAATTCTTAATTTAAATTGATTAACCGTTCGGCAATCCCTGACATGACGATGTAAGGAGTTCCATAGGCGACAAACTGACACTGTGAAAGAGGATGAATATAAAGAGGTATGGTGACGAGAAATGGATAATAAGGCCTGATGTTGATTCCGTAACGTTGTATGATATTCAAAGCGAGTTGTCAGATATTTTGGAGTAGAAGTGAACAATATTCCAAACAGAACAGATAAAGAATGTGCTATTCTACGTTCCCTTAGGCGGACTCATGAAATAACTTCAAAAGATGGCGTTATATGGTCAAATTTACGAGTATTGCAGATGAAGCGGACACACACATTATGACCACGTTGTAGTCTTTCAACTAAATTGACAATATTAGGCAATTCTGAGAGTATAACATACGACATGTCAGATTAAATAGTGAAAAAGAACAGGTTCGAATCCCGGAGAGGCCTGGCACGTGTGGTAGTTAGGATTTTCCCGTCCCTCCATATCAGGCATCTAATTCATTCCGTCATCATTCCATAGCTTTTCCCGGACGTCGACTGGCGACGCACGGAGGGGGCTGGCCTAGGGACGAGTGAGGTTACCTTCTGGAAACCTGGATACGGAGCGAACCTTAGTGTAGTCAGCCGGTGTGGGTTTGGAAATGCGCGTAGCTTGAGGGTTAGCGTAATAGATCGCAAAAGATCGCAGTGCTGGGTCATTGTGCCGCCTTCCAAAAATTCCATTAAAGCAACCTAATTTAAAGGAACTAATATTAAGTCTTAAGGCTCATTCACAATGAAAATTAAACATAACGTAAGCGTTAACTTAAGAATATAAATGTTACGGTAAAATCAAGAAGTCATACCATCATTCATGATGGGAACATAAACATAACAGCAAACATACTTGGTAACCATGGAAACATAACAACGACGTCATTTCCTCATATTCTGTTGTATACTTCAGCGCTCCACGATTGTATTCTGTTTGCAGATCACGTAAGCACAAGCATGAAAGTTTGGAGTTTGCAGACTTGTATGTTAACGTCTTACTGTAATGTTAATGTCAGTGTTTATGTGAATCATTGTGAATGATCCCAATTGGTAGCCTGGCCGCAAACTTTGTGTTTATGTTACGGTTATGTTTAATTTTCATTGTGAATGGGCCTTTACTCAAACAAACTACAAAAACCAAAACTACTTTATCCTATTATCTGAACCAACGTACACCCCAACTACCTCTGACTGAACTTCAACTCTTATCCATAATACCTACACTAATAGAAAGTGAACTTAACATAATTTCCACCTTATCCTACATAAACCATAATACTCGTACAACATAGTAATATATATTTGTGCGAGATCGTGCGTATTTGCTTGGTTGCCACACAAAACCAACCCGCGGTAAGTCTAAAATTCCACATTCAGTATTCCCAACCGAACACACATAACAATTTCCCTCTTCTTACCGCTTAACTGACATATTCATTTTACTGCTTTAGGCTTTTAACATATTATTTTTAGAGACGTTCAATATAGTAATAATTATAAATTGGAAACTTACCACTGCAATTTCACCTAAATTGCACTGTTAATTATTGTTTTTAAATATTTGCAAAAATTAAGTAAACTCTACAACTCCACTAAAGTTACTGCATTTGTGATGCAAGTAACATCAAGGAAGCCGTGAAAAAATGAACAAGATTCCAGACTCTTCATAGACTGGGGAAAAAATGACAGATGTATATCACGGCCTGCTGGAGTATAGTAAACACAGAAAACATTTTAAAGCAACAATATTGAAGATAGATATTTTTGTTTTGCAAATTTGCCGTCATTGAACAGAAACCAAGATAGAGATTTCATTGCAACTAATTACAAATTCCTCTTTCAGGTATATAATAAACGATCTTCGCACAAAATAATGTACGATACACGAGTGGTATGCTTTCTTTCAATTCTCGGAAATTAAAAAAGCTCAACTACGTTTCGCTTTTTCAAACTTTTCCTCGAACATGAAAACTTCAACATACCGCTCTTGTAACGCATATTACTATTTCTAGTCCTTAAAAAATCATCTAGAAATTATGAAAACAGCAGTTATTACATCATTGTTAGAATTACGTGTAAAATGCAAGGAACTACGGATTATACAGGGTGTTTAAAAAATACGGGGCATAATTTCAGGTATGTATTTCTCACATGTAGACAATCAAAATAGTTCATTACAACATGTGTCCGGAAATGCTTCACAACATTGAAATTCACCGGAACGTTTTTCTTTCCGCAGGTCGTTGTCATTATAGAAGATGTTCAAAATGTCCACCTCCTGCTTGAATACAGACCTCACATCGATGTCTCATTGACCTGCGAACACGATCCCAAACTCCAGGACTATTGCGTATGTCCTCAGAACATGCCACAATTCGATTCCGAAGGGATTCTGAATCAGGCACCGGAGACGAATAAACCAATGAGTTTAAATGGCCCCACAAGTAGAAATCGAGAGGGTTCAGATCAGGTGAGCGTGGAGGCCAAGCAATTGGGCCACCTCTACCTATCCATCGATTAGGAAACCTTCGATCCAAGTACCGGCGAGCCGTACGACTAAAGTGTGCAGGAGCGCCATCATGCAAGAAGAATGTGTTGACGATTGATCAGTTGAGTGTCTTCTAAAACATTGCAGTCCGCCTTACCGTACATGAAGTGTATCTCTGTCAGCTCTTGATTTCAATACATGTCGCACAGTCTAACGCCTACACAACACTGAATGTAACCTTCGCCTCGGAATGAACTGTCAGAGTGCCCTCTTAATGTCTCCTTTGACGGCAACGACCTGCGGAAAGAAAAACGTTCCGGTGACTTTCGATGTTGTGAAGGCCATAACTCGGAAATAAAGCATTTCCGGACACATGTTGTAATGAACTATTTTGATTGTTTACATGTGGGAAATACATACCTGAAATTATGCCCCGTATTTTTTAAACATCCTGTATAGTCTAGCAGTATTATGAGTGCATGTATACAAACGACGAACCGTCAGTTTCATATTATGAGTAAAACCATACACGACTCTAAAAGACATTGTATCATTCTGTCAGCTTTGTCATAGTGATGGAGTGACAAAAAATGAAAGCGCTCAAAGCATTTTGAATGGAAAACATTACGTTTTTATATGCAGAGTGTAAATGTGTGTTGTAAAATGTGATATTCAGTGACAATTAAAGTGAAAAACTAAAAGAGACACGAAAATGTGTATGAAAATGCAGCTGTGTTTTGCTTTGTAACGATTAGCGGCTTATTGTGGCGTGAATTGTGCAGAGCAATAGGCTGTGTTATTGAACTTCCTCCAGGAGTAACGTTTTAAAACGGGAAGCAGGCCTAAGCATAGCGCTCCAGCTGTGTTGCAAGAGTGCGTTAAGTTCAAAATCGCGCTCTTTCACGGGTATTTTGACCGTACTTGGTTTACAAAACATGTCCTACTTTGTAGATTTAGCCCCCCCCCCCGCCTATGATTAAATCCAAACAGTCTTCATAAAATACACAGACTAATATGACGATGGTACAAACAAAACACATTATATCATTATAGCCTATCCTAACCTAACATACAAACATTCATAAAAGTGTATAATTCAGTAGTTAGCATTATCACTTTGTCAGTTCGTATCATAAACTTTAACAGCTGATATCTAAGCTGTCTCGCCTTGAAGAATACTTATGTTCTTTAATTTAAAATTTAGAATACATATTTAATTGTTCATTGATTAAAGTTCTCGTTAACACTTTGTTAAAAACATAAAATTTACTTTGTCATACGTTAAAAGTGTTAAAATTGTTAAAAAAAAGGTATATACCTTCGATAGACGGCGGGTTTCGACGCTATGTGTCGTCGTCTTCAGTGTCTCTTGAACCACTGGTGATCTTGACTCTGCGATGTGCAGTTGTCGATGCAGTTGTCGATGGTAGGGGTGGGGGTGTGTTGCTGCTATGGTGGGGGTTGGCTGTTTGTATGTTATGATGTATTATGACGTCAAATAATGTGTGCGTATCGAACTGTAGTTGTGTGTTAAGTATATATTGTGGGTATGCTATTGTATTCTTATATATTTATATATATATACAATAATATAGAAACAGATATGGAAATTTTACACATCACACCAAAAAGTTCACAGTTAAACATCCTAGAACAGTACGAAATATATAAGAATACAATAGCACACCCACAATATATACTTAACACGCAACTACAGTTCGATACGCACACATTATTTGACGTCATAAAACATCATAACATACATACAGCCAACCCCCACCATAGGAGCAACACACCCCCACCCCTACCATCGACAACTGCACATCGTAGAGTCAAGATCATCAGTGGTCAAAGAGACACTGAAGACGACGACACATAGCGTCGAAACGGGCCGTCTGTCGAAGGTATATACCTTTTTTTAACAATTTTAACACTTTTAACGTATGACAAAGTAAATTTTATATATTTAATTGTTTATTGTTGACTATTACCCTATGTAAAATTAGTGTACATTATTTTCGGGTTTATTAAAGTAATTTAGCGTTAAAAGTAATAAAACAAAAATAAAAAATGATAAAATTAATATAAGAACTTGGTCTCATAGTGAGCATTTGTTGAGTTTTAAAAAAACTTATAGAATTTACAATTAAATATAGTAAAATATTAAAATACAATTTTTATTTTGATAGTATCCTTAAATTAGCCTTCAATATGACTAATGTTTCTGTGTGTGAAAAGTATGGAAAAAATAATAATTCTAGGTGTAAAGAAAAAAACATAATTAGTGAAAAACTGTGTTGGTAACGTTTTGAAGAAACGCTCCTCAATTGTTTTTGCCACACCTGCTAATTTGTTTTTAACCCTTAGGATGTCGCATGGGGTGTTGTCAACATTCCAGTCACATATACAGAGCTGTTAATTACATATTGAGTGAGCCTGTACTTCTGAAACTTTCAGTACCTTTCTTAGACTTGGTAAGGCAACAATAACCGTAAACAGGTTTGAAATCGCAATTCGTATACTCGAGATAATAACGGTTTAAGTGGTGTGGGGTGACTCCAATACGCCGCGCTCCTATTGTAAATAGTGACAGTGACTAAACGGACCATACTTGTGTAACAAATAATAACAATGGATGTTAAGTAGTGACTGTGCGCACAGGAAAATCAAGAAAGTGGTCTCGAAAGAAAGATAAAAAGTAAATTATGATTAAGAGTAAATAGACGTTTGAATGTTACATGTGAACCAATGTTGAAATATTATCATTACTGTACAGATGGCTCAAATTAGCAAGCTGTCTCGTTCGCGCAGGCGCATAGAGCACTTCTCCCCTACCACTGTCCGCCTACTGCTGTGCACTGTGGACTAGAACGGTACAGCCCAGTTCTAATAACAGTTGAGAAGGCTGCATAGGGAGGGTACATCTTGAATACATTGTCAAGCGGTCAATTTTTCAGATAATATGACTATACCTGGGTATCGGAGCCTAGGTGGGCCCCCTCCGTTAGGTCTACTACTTCCCCTCTCCAGGCAGCTTCCTAGTTTGAGGCATCTGTACATTAATTATAACATTGTGAAAACTAAAGAAATGAGATTAAATAGTAAAAACACAGATGAAGTTATAATAAATAATAATAACACTGATACTGTTCAAGAATTTTTAATATTTGGGTAGTATAATTGACAAGGATAGTGGAGCCTTTGAGGATGTAAAGAACCGATTAAAAAATGCAAATAGTGCATTTGTCCAGTTGTACCCAATATGGAGATCTTATATTATATCTAGATATACAAAAATTAAAATCTTTAACAGTAATGTGAAATCAGTCTTGTTATATGGCTGTGAGACATGGAAAACAAGTAAAATTGTACAAAATAAACTGCAAACATTTGTTAGTAGGTGTTTACGAAGAATTTTAAAAATTAGATGGCCAGATATAATCACAAACACAGAACTGTGGAAGATAACAAATAAGAAAGAAATCAAAAGACGAAAGTGGCATTGGATAGGGCACAGAATCAGGAAAGGAGATGGAGCAGTAGAAAGAATGGCTTTGGATTGGAACCCCGAGGGTAGTAGAACAAGAGGAAGGCCAAAAATACATGGAAGAGAACAGTTTTGGAGGAAATTGCTAGGGAGGGGAAAACATGGAGCGAAGTGAAGAAGTTGACTACAAATAGGGTCCGATGGAGGCACTTTGTGAATGCCCTATGCTCTTCATGAGGAGATACAGGAGTTTGATTGATTGATTGATTGATTGATTGAATTATAACATTGTGATAAGTATTTAAGTATTTCATATAGTTGTATAAATAAAAAGAGCGATATTTTAATTGTTCACTAACAAAATACCACATAAGAACCCATTATATTTGGGGTGTCAGGAACACCCCGCGCGACTCTCAATGTTACGAAGTTAAGTGCGACTGCTTAAGGGTTAATGACACATTTTAATATACAGTAGTCTTATCGAAACCAACGATTGTGCATTTCTTATGGCAGAGCTATCTTCAGTATTACAGTGTTGTTTTAACGATTACAATCTCCAATTTACAATGGAATTTTATCTATTAAATTTCTCCAATAACGTATTAAATGTGACAGCAAGTGATGTTTCTAACATTATTGAAGTTTACATAACCATAGATAAGGCAGGGGTTCCCAACCGGTGGAGTGTCACGCAGTACCATGAAGTGTGTCGCGAAATTTTGAAATTGAAAAATAAATTTTATTCCATCCAAAAAGGCACTTTACAACGCATTTTTTTTATTTACAACGAAGTCTTTCACATGGTACACTTTATTTTGAGACAGACTTTACCAATGAAACGTGAACACTTACAACAATGCTCAGTTTAATTTTTCTGCCTGGCAATAATTCGAATGAATGTGAACACTGCAACAATGCTTAGTATTTCGTTTACTCCTTCTACTTAGTAATAAATAGAGTTTAGAATCTGAGCACATATTGGTCAGTTTCAGCATATACCTGTACGTGTGAAGGGGTGATATTGTGACTATTTTATAAAAAGTACTTTATTTAGATTTTACCATGGACAAATTTTAATTCGAAAAATACAACCTGAATCAAGTTCTAGATTAGATAACAGCAGTGCTAATTCAAGTAATGTGAGCGAAAATTCCCTTCAGGATTCACAAAAACGTAGTTACTGTGTTTCTAAATATAGTGATAAATACTTCCAATGTGGTATTTACGTGGCGTGGCGATGAATATGAACAAAATCCCGAGCGTCTTATATGAGGAAATGTTTTGTCAAATAAACTAAAAAAAAAAAAAATCTATAACCGCATTTTCAACGTCATAATTGTGTGCATCAGCATTTTCTACCATGAAAATAGTGAAATGTAAACAAAGGAACAGACTGCTGCATTTTGAAAATGATTTACATGTTGGCCTGTCAACCATAAGACCACGAATAGAGAAATTCTGTGCAACCCACCAAGCGCAGACTTCACATTAATTTAAATAGGCTAGTTTTCAAAAATGATAATAAACATTTTTTATCTGATATCCAGCATAAATAGGTTGGGATTTTTGTTTTTTTCTAATGCCGCTCAAGTTGCTGCTTGTTGTTGTTGTTTTTTTTTTTATAATTTTCGATTGTGTCTTAACATCCACCTATCCACAACACTAGACGTCCGACACTAAAAACAAGTTATCTATGCTTTTCTTCTGGCGGAACGCGCTTAAACGGCGTTCCGGCACTATTTTCTTGCAATTTCAAACATGAAACCGAAATATGTGCGAATAACTATGTTTTTAATACAATTTTTCTTTGAATTCCGCATAGAACTTGAAAGACTTATTTGGACGAAAAGGAGCTTAAAAACGACAAAATTCCCTACCAGTGAACAGTAAACATTTCTCCGTCCGCTGTAAAATATTCTACACAGAGATCCACCACCTTTTTCTCCAGAATAAAAGCATTGGTTATTATTAAAGGGCGGAAAAATGTGCGTTATGCCTTAAGTTCAGTATCAACGGATATACTGTTGTCATTCACTCACGTAAACAGCGGCAAGAGAGTACAGTCTGGTAATGAGAACCTCATTACTCCATTCATTCGTTCTATAAATACTGGAATGAAAATGTAATATAGTTATGATGATTTAAAATCTTACCTCAAATGTTAACTGCCACCGCCTGGATGATTAAAGGATGCATTACACTGAACCACAATATACATCCGTCAATTATCGAAAGAAAAAGTTCGACGTCTCTCATTCAAACAGTTTTTGAACATCGAAAGCTTATTTCCGTGTCACAAGATGTTAGAGGTGCAAATGAATGTAGCGCCGTAGTATCGTCGTTTTTCCCTCCACTCAAAATGTTACACATAACTGTATAACCGCTTTTTTTTTTTTTTTTTTTTTTCAGAATTTGTGGAATTTTTCTTTCACCTCTTCACCTCTAAAATGTGGTTTATTAAGTTTCTTGAACGGAATATTTGCAGAAATCATCATATTACATAAATCCACATTAAATTCAGATCGTGTATGCTTTTCATTATTTGGTGTCGAAGACCTGTGTATGTTTCCGGTATGTTCCTTGCTGTTACAATGCTGCTCCATGTAATATTTCCTACATATTTTAATTTCGCATTTGCGTATGGCACAGAAAATATTTTCCCTTCTGGAATCAAAATCTCTCTTCCGTATTTATTTCTTAGACTGTTTAATTCCAAACCCTTCGACTTAGGTATTTTAAATTACTTCTACACAACACTACTACCAGCACAAAGGTAATAAACAATATTGTAAACACCTGGATTTCTTTCCCATACGACTAGAAGTTGACACTGAAGAGATCATTTGTTGGTTCCTTCTTGTACTGCTGCCCTCTCGCAGTGCATTTATGTTATTGCGTTTGTACCTGTGACGTCATCCATACTTCAGACCAAACTAACCTGTATCGCGTGGTAACGCACATTTTTCCGCCCTCTAGTTATTATTTACTTACTTACTTACTTACAAATGGCTTTTAAGGAACCCGAAGGTTCATTGCCGCCCTCACATAAGCCCGCCAGCGGTCCCTATCCTGTGCAAGATTAATCCAGTCTCTATCATCATACCCCACCTCCCCAAATCCATTTTAATATTATCCTCCCATCTACGTCTCGGCATCCCTAAAGGTCTTTTTCCCTCCGGCCTCCCAACTAACACTCTATATGCATTTCTGGATTCGCCCATACGTGCTACATGTCGTGCCCATCTCAAACGTCTGGATTTAATGTTCCCAATTATGCCAGGTGAAGAATACAATGCGTGCAGCTCTGCGTTGTGTAACTTTCTCCATTCTCCTGTAACTTCATCCCTCTTAGCCCGAAATATTTTCCTAAGCACCTTACTCTCAAACACCCTTAACCTATGTTCCTCTCTCAAAGTGAAAGTCCAAGTTTCACAACCATACAGAACAACCGGTAATATAACTGTTTTATAAATTCTAACTTTCAGATTTTTTGACAGCAGACTGGATGACAAAAGCTTCTCAACCGAATAATAACACGCATTTCCCATATTTATTCTGTGTTTAATTTCCTCCCGAGTAATAATAATAATAATAATAATAATAATAATAATAATAATATAATATCATCATCATAATCAATATCATCATCAAACTTGGACCACAATAAAGAAAGATGAATCCCGCATCACTGCGATAGAGAATAAATTCCTGAGAACAGCGTAGTACACATGGCACTCCCAGTAAAATAGTTTCGTAACTCTAAAATTATGATTTGTAAAGATATGCTATTTCCTAATAAATTACTGCTGTAAAATATTTTAATAAATAGGTACCGAAGCCTTGGATAATTCACTATTTTATTATTAGAATTTAATACGTCCAACCAGTAAAACAGTATTGGAAAAAAAATTACGAAAGTAATATGTGATTTTTACAACGACAGTATTTACTCAGAGGTCGACATGGGGAGATTACAAGACTAAAGAGGATGTTATTATGAGAGCTTAAGGTCTTGTACTTGACAAAATACATCAATATAATATGAAGAACTAAAGATTACGGTATATGTGCGAATAATGAAGAGGGATAGATTTAATTTAATTTCAAAATACAGCAAAATTTCATGTAAACTTTTCTCACTTGTACTTTTTTTTTTCTGAAGTTCCAGCAAAAATCATATAATTTCCATGTTAATTTAATTCAGTTTCTCACTTATACGATCGTATTTTAAACCCCGAAAAGTACAAAACTTCATTTATAAGTTCTAATTAAATTTTATTCGAAAATAGGTTTGCCGTGAAAATGTAAGAACTCTAAAATACTTACCGTATTTTCTACAATATAATGCACCATCGAATACAATACGAACACCAATTTTTTTTAACCTAAAATCCAGAAAAATAAAATTTATATAATACGCACCTCTGCTAAAAACCACTAAGATTAAAATTATATTATCAATACAGTTTATTTAAAGGCATTCCCTTATCTCTAGCTATATAGCCACTAGCGTAGCTCAGTCAGCTGAGACGTTTACCTGCCGACAACCTTAGTTGCGCTCGGGTTCGATTCTCGCTTGTGCTGATTATCTGGTTGGGTTTTTTCCTCAATCGTAAGGCGAATGTCAGGTAATCTATGGCGAATCCTCGGCCTCATCTCGCCAAATACCATTTCGCTATCACCAATCCCATCGACGCTAAATAGCCTAGTATTTGATACAGCATCATTAAATAACCAACTTAAAAAAACCTTTAGCTATAGACCTACATCACATTCATCCTCATCTGCAGTATCATAACCGGAACTTCCGGTCAACAGGTCTGGATTGGTTTCAGAACATTGATTCACAATGACTAACTTCGTGCTATTCTTTTGTAAGTAATTATTACCGGTAAATTCTTTTGGTTTAATTAAAGACGCGCAATTGTTGAGAATTGTATTCATAAAATCTCACAATAAAAAAAATCAGTAATTCTAGTAGTTGAAAATATGATTCTTAATAATGATTGTTTACCTCTGATTGAGGTTCTATCTGATAGTCTATTATCAGGCAGTACATCTCACTTGACGATATGTGTTAGAGGAAGAACAATAAATTGTTTGTATATATCTAAAGACTGATTAGTGTAATATGTTACTAGCCAGAGATGTATGCGATGGAGAGGGAAAGGGATTGGCAACCGTACTCCTGGCTTGAAATGTCGGAAGAAATATTTCATCACAGATTAGTGTTAAAAATAAATAAATACATAAATAAATTATAGTCTACAAGGTGGTTAGCTAATAAAATTATATACGGATATCTTGAGTGTCAGAAGTTATAGTACACCTTCTTTTATAAAAACAAAATTAAGCCGCTGTTTAGAAAGAGAAAGACAAAACTGTATTTATGATTCATATTATGATTAAAGAATAAGTCTAGTTGCCTTCTCATGATGACTTACTCTGATTCTGCATTCTTCCAGTCAATAAATCCATGTGAAAAATTGACTGCCACCAGTTCCACCTCCACAAGGTACACAGTACCTAAGTTACATCTTCCCGGTACTAGGAGACTAAACAAGAAAATCCTCGAATAATTTCTTCCCATTAATCAAATTCCTTTCAGTGAGATTTTAGAAACATATCTCACTTTTTCAGGATAAGCTGTCTGTGATTTTGAAAGATACGATCTATATTTTGTGAAAATGCATTAACTACGAGATATTCGAGCGTTGCGTCATTTAGAATCCACTCAGTTGGGTCATTGCACATTACCAAATGTGCTGGTAAATTCTTCGGATTTGTTGTAGACTATCATATGGAGTAGATGGAATTTCCGTCTAAACCACCTCTTGTTCTTCCAAACCACAATTAATGTTATTAGCAGATACTGACGCAAAAGACTGTCCATTTTTCTTGTTTTCGATACTATTTCGTTAACTTTCGCTTCCTTCTCTTCTTATAATCACTGCCACTATGTCGTTTTCTACCGCCACTTACAACGTTTAAAATTTAACATTAACTTAAAATGCGCAAATTTTGGAATAATTTATACTATTTTAAAGGTTTCAGAAATCAAAACAATAAAAAAGTTAAATCTCCAGCTCGATGGTAATATAACATAAATTACTCTAAAATAAATTTCGCGATTCAGTACGTCTTCACTGTCACAAAGGTAAACTTGCCTACCAATTTTTAAAGAAGGGAAACGATAATGAAACGAGGAATGTTTCAACTCAGGATTCCATTTACCGCTGCACAAGCTTAAAAAACAGCTAAACTGTAGTTGAAAAACTCCAGATTTTTCTAAACACATCACTTCTAAATTTGAAGTACAAACTCTACAATTTTAAGAACTGGATGATTTTATAAAAATTTAGACTAAATTATGGAAAGTGTGTATCACTTCGTAGGCTCTATATTCTTTGCAAAATCATATGAACAATTAAATATTAATATTTTGCATTCAATATCACCTTATACTATTTAAATTGAGCTTTCCAACTATCACTGGCAACTTCTTCCACCCAATATTTCAACACTTTTTGTTTTTTTTTACACATCTCTAAACTTTTGTACGTATGGAGTTTTACATGGCATATTTCTTCAAAATTGAATGAAGTAGCTCAAGAATATACTGGACACTTCGGAAACAATCACATTCACAATCACACCAGTCGGCTTGAAATCTGATTTCACACTGAGCTGGAGACGTGCCTGCCAGCAATGAGTCTGGTTTTAAAAATAATATAATATGTAATATAAGACGAAATTAAGATATATGTGTCATATGAGGAGACAAAGAGAAAGGCAGAAAGTAGAAAAGACAGGAGAATGCTGGGTTTGCAGTGAAAGACCTGCCCATAGGCAGAACATTATGAATGAATCATAATATAAGTTATCATAAATGAAAATAATAATTCAGTTCATTATCTCCTCTGCATGATTAAACATATCAATTCATTTACAAAAGCAATGCCTACATGATTAGACTGAGTTTAACGAATGTGGCATACCTTACTTGGACAATAACAATGGATGAGGCAGGAAATGGACGTGGTTGTACCAAATCGAGTTGACATAAAACGTTGATATTTTATACTCGCAAAATGAACAATTGTGATAATACCAAATTAATCTTTGGTTTATGATGAACTAATATTGTTGTCCGCAGGTACATATAAAAGCAATTACATTTTTACAGAAAAAAACTTAAATCTTCTCCCTCTTCCGGAATAATAAAAAAACGTCAAATAAATAGCTAGCCGCTGACGGTAAAATTATGTAGCTTACCATAGTCCTGAAAACATCACATTTAGCTACAAAACCGCTGACTTAGCAACAATGGAAACAAGATCACTGATTTGAATTTATTATGAGGTATATTTAATTGTTGTCAAACGAGTCTTTCTGAGAAGGAAGGGAGGAAGGAAGAACAATACCGACACAAAATTAATTGCATCATTCTCTCCCGAACTCGATCTTTTTAAAGTGTATGTGCGTGTCAATTTACCGAGAACAATAAAAGTTATCCCCGCGCCCGTGTATAATAAAGGATCTAATTACAAGTCAAAATGCATGCGTATTGTTTGAACTTACAATGATGAAATGAAGTACATTTATTTTCTATTATCACGTGTGGACGTAAACGGCATAAAGGACATCTTTTGTATTATAAAAATGCCGCCCCTCAAAATTTGCCGCTCTAGGCCCGGGCGTATAATTATGGTCTCTACCTAAATACGCCACTGGATACATTTGCAACTGTTCTTAGTATGGAAATGAATAGAAGATCTGAAATTTCATTGTGAGATCTGGTAACACAACAGACATACCGAATTCTCATTCATTCATATTGTCATTCATATCTTTTATCTTCAGACAACATGTAGTGGTTTCCCTCCCATGTCCGTATACGGTCCACAATTAATTCTAATTCTAATTTAATCACAATTTACATTTGAAATAATACATATGAATTGATACCCGAAATGAGCATATGCTCGTGCTTGGGTACAGTCCGGTAATCTGCATAAATTTTACAGAGATCAATAATAATGTTGATAATAGAAATAATAATAATAATAATAATAATAATAATAATAATAATAATAATAATAATAATAATAATAGCAGTAATAGAATAACTGTGACGGAGATGATACAAAGATAGTAATACAAATTAATTCATTAATAATAATAATAATAATAATAATAATAATAATAATAATAATAGCAGTAATAGAATAACTGTGACGGAGATGATACAAAGATAGTAATACAAATTAATTCATTAATAATAATAATAATAATAATAATAATAATAATAATAATAATAATAGCAGTAATAGAATAACTGTGACGGAGATGATACAAAGATAGTAATACAAATTAATTCATTAATAATAATAATAATAATAATAATAATAATAATAATAATAGCAGTAATAGAATAACTGTGACGGAGATGATACAAAGATAGTAATACAAATTAATTCATTAATAATAATAATAATAATAATAATAATAATAATAATAATAGCAGTAATAGAATAACTGTGACGGAGATAATACAAAGATAGTAATACAAATTAATTCATTAATAATAATAATAATAATAATAATAATAATAATAATAATAATAATAATAATAATAGCAGTAATAGAATAACTGTGACGGAGATGATACAAAGATAGTAATACAAATTAATTCATTAATAATAATAATAATAATAATAATAATAATAATAATAATAATAGCAGTAATAGAATAACTGTGACGGAGATGATACAAAGATAGTAATACAAATTAATTCATTAATAATAATAATAATAATAATAATAATAATAATAATAGCAGTAATAGAATAACTGTGACGGAGATGATACAAAGATAGTAATACAAATTAATTCATTAATAATAATAATAATAATAATAATAATAATAATAATAATAGCAGTAATAGAATAACTGTGACGGAGATGATACAAAGATAGTAATACAAATTAATTCATTAATAATAATAATAATAATAATAATAATAATAATAATAATAATAATAATAGCAGTAATAGAATAACTGTGACGGAGATGATACAAAGATAGTAATACAAATTAATTCATTAATAATAATAATAATAAAACAAAAATATTTACAATAATAAAATAAATACTAAGACGGATAAAATAAAATATAACACCACTTAGCGAGAGTTAACACAACTTAAATAAGCATATAATAGCCTGGAAAAAAAATTAACTCGAAAATCAACAGAAAAGTTCGTTGTATCGCAGACGACAGCAACCGCCGTATTGACATTGTGTTATGCATTATTGATAGGAGGGGGGAGCCGAAGGTCTACGTAACTGCCGTTCTCTTCGAATCTTCTCATACAATTATGGGAAGTTAATGCTCAAAAAGAAAATGTCTATGAGTGAAACTGTTCAGTATTACCAGGATAAATACAAATAATACTGAAATATATTAATCAAGTTTCAGTTATAGATCTCCCCTTTTGTGCAAGAGGTATCATATCAAAATATTTTATGAATGGCGGGGTAAATATAAATTTCAAGAACTCTCTAGTGACAGAGATAGTGACAAGTACAATCAAGTGTATCTGTGGAGATGCTAAGAAATCATTTATTGGAGATATGCACTGTTATTAATAAAATTAGGAAAGTGATCTATTTATATTTATTACAATGTTTTATCTTATAGGCTACATGCATCAGATGAATACAATAAATATTACTACAATAACTACATACATTGTCACAATAATTGTCATTTATCCATCTCCCATTGTTATTTATCCTATCCCATTTATCCCCTCTTAACTTTCAATAATGAAGTTAATCTGTATTGCAATGTACAATTTCCTACCTCTAAGCTTTCTGATATATTTAAAAAATTTCACTTCTTTTATCTTCCCTCTATCCTATTCCTTCTCTTATTAGCTGCTGTACTTGTCTACATTACCCTTTTTTAGAAACAGTCCCTGCTGCAATCTACTATTCCACATCTATCACTGCTAACTTCCTTAAATATTATTTCTATATTTTCTGTTTATCTTCAATCATTTTTCTTCCTAACTACTATTCATAATTACAGTGAAACTTCTCTTAACGGACACTTCCCAATAGCGGACATTTTTAAAATTCCCCTGCAAAATAACATTGGCCCTTATGATAAAATTCTTCCAAATAGCGGACATTCTCAATAACGGACGCGGACACTGAAATGTATCTCCGAACAACAATTAAAACTTCCAAGTAACGGACAGACGGTTGTAAATTAAACGGAATTCTTTGCAACAATCATTATCGTGCATTTGAACGTTCTTGTACTTTATTGAAGGTAAGCAGCACAGTTGTTAGTTGTGATAATGTACGTGAGCAGTCCGTACTTTCTTGGTTTGTCAAGTTGAGTGTTTGGAAGTACAGTCACATTAAAAATGTCACAAAAACGTAAACGTTTGTCACTAAAAGAGAAAGTGGATATTGTAAAGCATAGTGAGAAGGAGAAATTAAGTGTTCGTGAGCTGGCCACAAAGTTTAGTGTGGGAAAAACTCAGGTTAGTGAAATTTTGAAAAACAAGGATGTTATTTTAAAATCATACACTGAGAATGCAATTCTAGATTTCTTTGTGTAAGGTGGAGTGGTACAGTGACTGATGTTTATTTCATTTACAAAACATTTACTGATACGATTTCTCTCTGGATGAATACTGTAAACAATCTCACTGTCTACTATACTTTAGGGGAGACTGTTGTACCTTCAAACATTTTTCACATTTTTTTTTTTTTTAATTTCGGGAAATGAAATTTTTTTAATGAAAAAATGCTTGAAATAATTGTTGAAGATTCCTTTACAACTTCCTGTATGTATTTTCCTGTTTTATAGATCTATTAAGGATGGAAAAAATAAAATGAAGGGATATGTAAAGTGTTCAAAGGTACAACAGGTTCGTGTACCTTGGAACATACCCTCTTGTAAGTTGGAACACATAGCACATATGTGGGAATATAGCTCTAAAACTGACAATCATATTTAAAATGTATTTGCCATCATAAACCAGAGCAGGCTTCTCTGATTGAGATTTTATTTCCTGGAGGAGCAATAACTGCTTCAACAGTTTTCTTCAAGACATCCGGATCAACTGGGAGGCCTCTTAACTCCAGACTTACTTCGTGGCATGATCTTAAAATAAAAGAAAAACAAAAACCGGTAGTATCGTGTACTTTGGGACATGTTCCATGGTACAAGATGTTTTGTGTCCAAAGGTACAAGAGGGTGCACTTTTATACAAATATGGCTCCCAAAACTAGAGATTCGAATAAATCATGGAAATTAAAATATATTATTACTCACCAGATGATAGGGAACACACCGTACTTGAAAGATATTAACAAATACAATCTAGTTTTGTGTTAGAAAACATACATCAATGAACGAAATGTTTACTTTTGGTACTAAGGAAACTTCTTTTGTCCATGGAACTCACACTTTGCAGTAATTCAAACTGAAACTACGACCAGAGCTACTTAGCGGCTTTCTCTACAATCTACTTCATTTTGAGTCCTCTAGGTAGCAGAAAAAATTAAAAAACAAAAAATGTTCAAAGGTACACTATGCTAAAGGTACAACAGTCTCCCCTACTGTAAAATATAGTGTTGAATATGTATGAGAAATTTTAATGTACTGTATGCATACTAACGATTTTCTAAATAGCGGACACTTCTCAATAACGGACAATTAATTTTTCCCCGGTGGTGTCCGCTATTGGGAAGTTTCACTGTATCTATATTATACCTTTCCTCTATCTTACCACATTATATTATTCACACTATTTATCATTCATTGATCATTTCCTTGTCCTTTCTCTTGTGTTAATTCATTGTTCAAATGTTTGAATGTCAGTCATACTTCCTTCCATCACATTGATTAATTCAATTATCAATTTTTCTCCTTGTTTCATGTAGCTTTTGTGACTCACTCTTTCTATTTGCACTCACTTTCACTTTCTCACTATACCACATACAGTACAGCAGATTCTTCCTCATTCTACTACAGAAAATAGGTATCCCATATACCTTTCTCACTATCCTTCACTCGTTAAAACTTACTTCACTTACTATTTCCTTCTCCCTGGTTTATTCTCCTCATCTTCCCCTCATAATTGATCCCATTACTTCTCGATCTTTTCCAAATTCTACTTGAGTTACACTTCCTAATCTCACCCCATTTTCATGATATCTCTGCAATTTTGGTCTGATATATCTGTGCTGTATACGATGAAAGAGTAATGGAACGGAGAAAAATTCTCTCCGGCGCCGGGATTTGAACCCGGGTTTCCAGCTCTACGTGCTGACGCTTTATCCACTAAGCCACACCGGATTCCACCCCGGGGTCGGAAGAATCGTCTCAGTTTTTAAGTTCCAACTCTTGGGTTCCCTCTAGTGGCCGCTCTCTGCACTACGTCATAGATATCTATGAACCTAGGACCGAAGTCCACATATGTGCTGAGGTGCACTCGTAATGAGTGACTAGTTGGCCGGGATCCGACGGAATAAGCGCCGTCTTAAATCACGAAGTGATTTACGCATATCATATATATTATTATAATGAACCGAAGTACATATGATATATTCATGGAGATATTCTGCGTCATCATACGATTGAAGAGTAATGGAACGGAGAAAAATTCTCTCCGGCGCCGGGATTTGAACCCGGGTTTTCAGCTGTACGTGCTGACGCTTTATCCACTATTAAATTCACAATAACAAGACTTCAACTCAAAATGAAGAGAAAGCAATTAGTTCATCATTCCAAGCACGCAGCCGACCGCCTTTAACAGAACTACTTTCGTCCTTTCCTCCAAGCAAGTCCTCTTGTCCCGGAATTGAAACGCGCTTCAGTGTTTTGTTTCTTGGCTTACAGGATTCTGTCCGGACTGGGAATACGGATTCTAAAGAAGAATTCGCTGCAGCCTTACAGACATTCATTGCAAGACATGTAAGTATTTAACATTCTGAGATGCTGTGGTATAAGCTGATATGTACATTTTCCTTATTTTACAGGACAACAGTTTTAAAGTTGATTCTTTCAAGAAAACCCAGGAATACATTAGAAGGAAAAATTTTTTACTGTCAGTGTTAGCTACAATGACAGTAGACATACCATGTTTTCCCATAACGTTAAAAATAACATTTGTAGCATATTTAGACAACATAATATTTATGCTGAAATTGTACAGGGACATCATTTTATTTTTACTTCAATTTTTATTGTACCTGGGTTTTTTAATGTACTTCACTCCCACCCCTTCAACCGTCTTCCACACAGATCCAAGACCGCATATACAGTCATGTAGACACAGTACGTTCCAAAAATATGTTAGCATTTTCCAGTGACGAAAGAGCTTTCAATATTGAATCATTTTCGCACAGGTACTGTCGTTCATTTGCCTACGTCGTATCCCGGTTTCCCCAACCAGCTTTTATTCGCCAGCTAGTGGTTGGGCTGTCTTAGCTCTTTTCTGAGAACTTTAATTTCTGTTAGGAATTGGACGTCTACGTAATATTATACAACTGTTTAAAATAACTTAAATAAAAGGGGCTCGTTAAGTAATTAACTGCTACGTGATTTCCCTCCTTTCTACGACCCTACGACATAACCACTTGGACGGGCAGTAGATAGTATGTCTGAGTAATTTTATCTTTTCGGGTCGGGCAGAAGTGAAGATTGAATTTACAGTACGTAAGATACTCTTTTATAGAGTAGGTACAGAATTATTTCAACATGAGTTACTAGTACGAAGAACTGGTAATTGGAATTAAGTACAATATGCTATAGTGCGATAATATGCACATTAGGCCTATAACTGGAGCTTGTATCGAAATGTGTTTAAATATCCATATTATGATTATTTTTCAATTTAACTTCATTCTCTATATTGTACACCAGCCGTGGCGAAAAGGCCATGGTACGCCGAGCCACTGTGTAAGCTGCAACGTGCATAGCACCTATGGAGGGAGGCGGACAACCGAAGGGGATGTTGTTTAGTACGTGTAACGAAGAAAGAAACGAACAAGAAAACATGGGACACATTATCACAACCTAAAATTAACTGTCTTCAGAATGTCTCTGCGACAAAGTTTCAAAATCAGGAATTATGTCACTTACTGCCAGTCGTAGTTGATCACGAAGGTATTTGTCTGTCAGTCGTGATCTAAATTTTATTTTTACTATTTTCATTGTTGAAAATAATTTTTCACAAACGTAAGTTACAGCGAACATGGCTTCAACAGAGCAAGCGAAAGAACGAAGCTTCGGATATTTATTTTTTTCCAAAGATTTGAAAAGTTCAATATCTGTCAAGTCCTTACATCTAGCTTTCATTTAACGTCACATTGTAAATCTGTGAGTTTAAATTGAAAATGTAACCGCATTATTCGTACATCTGCTGTAAAAGAATCGACGTACAGAGATGATAATAATAATAATAATAATAATAATAATAATAATAATAATAATAATAATAATAATAATAATAATAATAATAATAATGATAATAATAATAATAATAATAATAATAATAACACTTAACCTTTTAATGTTTCATCAGTAACATGTAGTAACTTACAATGCCGTTTTATGTTATACAACCGTTTTCCTAGTAATATTTGTGAACAAATCATACATTTAATATTTTCATCATATTCTAAGCAAAAGAATGCATCCTCCCATCCTACTTGAAACTTTCGTTTTTTATAGAGGTACATGGTTTCGAGAGAGATATTGCGACGATACGCCACTCGCAGGTCCGAGACAAATACAAATGGAACGGAGTTTGACTCCAGTGAGTAAGAGGGTGGGGGTTGTAGGTAGGAAGCGAGAGAAAAGCACTGCGAGCCACAATGTGCTCGTGAGTCGCATTTTCCTCACGGCTGTTGTACGCTAATGTGTTGTAGACAGTAGGCCTATAATATACACTGCATAATGAATACGTCCACATGGACAGCTCAGTTCGTGAGTAAAAACACTCATTGTTAATACTATACTGTATTTTGATTAAACAAAAACCTAATGAAAATTATTAAACTCAAAAGCGCAATATTTCCTACTTTACATAAATGGATGAACTACCTTTCTTCCCTCCTATACCTAGTAAAGTGATTTGTTTGTATATTACGTCAGTATCATCGAACTCCAGTCGTGGAAGGGAATAGCAAACGGCGTTGATCCAGAGGTATAGGCAAGTTAATATTAAAAATGTTAGTAAAAATAAAATGATGTCCCTGTATATATCAGATTCTGCCATAACATCACATATTTATTTACCGCTATATGTTGTGCTAAAAATTGTAAAATGGATTTGGATTAAAAATTCCCATTTCGACAATGACAACAAATTTGGATTACAAATGAACAAACTGAATTTTGAGTATTTGTGAAGTGTTTACACTTTTTCTATTGGTTGTAGTACATCAGTGAATAGTACTAGTCAGTCTGTTCTTTGTCATAATTCACAATGAATATGAACGATCCGTAAACATTTTCTACAAGCAAGCCCAAAAAGACAACTTTGTGGTATATCCAAGTTAAGTACGAAAAATATAAGAGCATTGGGAAGTACAACATATGTTCTGAGCTCAAATCACGAATGCGATGCGATTTTGTAAGTAACACCATACCACAAACTATAAGAAAATTTCCAGCAAAAATAATTATCATGATCAATTTTCGCAAGAGATGACGAAAATGCTTTACAAACTCGGCTTGACGACTTCTTTAACTTCAAACCAGAAGAATGCTTCAGACGCGGACTCGAAAAACTAGAGAGTCACAGAAAATGTAGGGAAATATATTACTGACTAATTTCTGTCTTCTAGTCATCTAAAATAAAAACCTTTTGTAGCAGCGAAAACCCGCTACGAACTTTTGCATGAACCCAATTTTATACTATAAAAAAAAGGCATTTGAATTTGTTAATACATACAATATGTGAGCCGTTCAGAGCAAAAGTGGTGTAAGTCAAAATTAGGTAATGAGGTTTAAAGTAAAAATCCTGTAAAATACAGCGCAAAGTAGCAGTTAATATGTCCTTCATGCTGTCCACTGGCTATTAATAGTTTAAATAAATTGAATATTAATTGCTACTTTGCGCTGTATTTTACAGAATGTTAACTTTAACTCTCATTACCCATTTTTGACTTACACCACTTCTGCTTTGAATGGCTCATATGTAGTTTAGTAGGCTATTCATATTGAAATTGAAGATTACTTTTCTTCTTCTCTGTTAAAATTAGACATCTCTCATTTAATTTTAGGGGAAACCTGAGCAAAGCGGATAAGCTAAGAATAAACAATGGCACAGGCTATATTTTGGTGCTCCCGAAATAAAAACTTCATGACTTTGGTTGTGACACATGTTGTCCACACATCTACAAAACAGAAATTCGTTTCTTATACCCACTTGTCTGTCATCACCATTTTATCGTACCGCTTACCTCCCGTTTCGATATCTCTCCGCCACAATGCAAGAAGCCCCTTGTGTTTTAACGGACGGGAACCCTGATGCTACAATGTATGCAAGCTCCAGTGAGCCAAATTTACCACTTTTATTTTTGTGTCCAGTGGTATCCGCTCTTATCTCTGGAGTTTTTCTGGACTTTGTTGGAAGTTCGACATATCACTCTCTTCTGCTGAGATAGCACTAGGTGTTTCTGCATCCTTTTCAGGAACAGTTTCATCGAAGATTAATTCTTCTGTATCTGTTTCTAGAGCTTTCATGAATAAATTTATAGACTCGTCACCTATCTGTAGAGACTGCAAATTTACTTCCGCACTGGAGAGGTCTTCGATCAGTCCCAACTCTAGAAGCCGATCTGGTAGTTAAAATAAATAGGCTAACATAAAACAATTCAGTGCATGTAACAAATGAGTAATCTTTCAAATTATGTTTCATGTAGCTAATTTTGTTATTATTTTCATGACTGTATTTCTACTATGAATGAAAATTGATACTAAATTTTATAGAACGAAAAACCCTTATAATGATCATGGTAATTATTTTTAATAAGTAGCCTTCACCTTGAAAATATCGCACCGATTCCGTAAGAACAGTTTTATTGACAGTTTCCGCATTCACCGAAACGTCGGGCGATGTGTTTGTGTCCTTGCCACTTGACATTATTGAACAAGTAGAAGAAAATCAACAAACAATAATTATAATAAGTAAAAAATAATAGGCTTAATAATACGAGTATCAAAACAAAAAATATTATAACGTGTTGTAAACTCGGGTACAGAGATCGAAGACATCAGTCTGTGTTGCCGTGTGAGCGGTGATTAATTTGCATGCAACAACGACTCAAGAACACTCGGTAGTATTTCATACTTTACTTTTTACGAGTAAACTAGCGCCTATAGGAGAAAAAACCGAGACACGGGTCGTTTTATTTTTGGTGTATTTACACCAAACAAATCCCCATACAAAACTGTGACATCGATCTGACAACCTCTCCTTGTAAGTTAAATATTGTATGCCATGGCAGTTGCATGACGTCAGCAATTAATTGATTGTTGTCCACAAGTTTTTGACCTCTGTGCTAATGAATTTTGCTGCAGCTTTCGGGCACTGAAGAAAATACACTACGAATATTGTCATGTGCAGATATTCCAGGAACAGGCAACTGCACTGACGTTAAAATTCTGTCAGGATTGTTTGTAATAATTAGATCAATTAGAGTTTCAATAGTATTTGTGTGATGGGTGGAATTAAGGGAACAAATTTTAAGTCAAACGTTTCTAACTTATTAAATAGTTGCTTAGTCCCATTTTATTTAAGGGCCAGAAGATTGGTATTTAAATCACCGAAAACAAGATCGTGTTCAAATTGCGGTAAAAGATTGGTTAATGGACTTTCTAGGTCAGATAAATGCCCTACTATACGATGGTTATAAACAACAGCTACAAGACATTTCTGTAGGCTTGCTTGTACAGGGACATCATTTTATTTTTACTTCAATTTTTATTGTACCTGAGTTTTTGTATGTACTTCACTCCCACGCCTTCCACTGTCCTCCGCACAGAACCAAGGCCGCATATAGTAAACAGCACTTAGTGAGTATAGTACGTTCCAGAAATATGTTCGCGTTTTCCAGTGACGAAAGAGCTTTCAATGTTGAATCATTTTCGCACAGGTACTGTCGTCCGTTTGCCTACGTCGCATCCCGATTTCTGCTTCTGTTCGCCCCTCTGTAAAAGTTGGCCTGTCTTAGCTCTTTTCTGAAAACATTAATTTCTGTTAGGAATTGGACGTCTACGTAATATTATACAACTGTTTAAAATAACTTAAATAACAGGGCCTCGTTAATTAATTAACGTGATTTCCTCCCTTTCTACGATTCTACGGCATAACCACTTGGATGGAGAGTAGATACCATGTCTGAGTAATTTTATCTGTGCGGGTCGGGTAGAAGTGAAGATTGAATTTACACTACGTAAGATACTATTTTATAGAGTAGGTACAGAATTATTTCAACATGAGTTACTAGTACGAAGGACGAAACTGGCAATTGGAATGAGATGCAATAGTCTATAGTGCGATGATATGCACAAAAGAACTGAAGCCTGTATCGAAATGAACGGCCACCATTTTCGAAAATGTGTTTAAATATCCATATTATGATTATTTTTCAATTGAACTTCATTCTCTATAGTGTACGCTAATGTGCTGTAGACAGTATAATACACACTGCATATTGAATACGTTCGCCTGGATAACTCAGTTCGTGAGTAAAAACACTTATTGTTAATACATTACTGTATTTTGATTAAACAAAAACCTAATGAAAATTATCGAACTCAAAATCGCGATATTTCCTAGTTTACGTAAATGGATGAACTGCTTTTCTTTCCTCCTATACCTAGTAAAGTGATTTGTTTGTGTTTTACGCCAGTATCATCGAACTCCAGTCGTGGAAGGGGGTAGCCAGGTTAATATTAAAAATGTTAGTAAATATAAAATGATGTCCCTGTATTTCTATGAATAGATATTCGGGATGTGCAACATCGCCATGGAATTTCAAAAGCAGGTCATTCCTAATATAAGCTAACACTCCACCCTTCGCTTAATAGGCCTACTCTGTCATTTCTGCATGGAGTGTAAGCATTTAAATGGACGAGAGAGGGGGCTTAAACCATGATTCACAGACGAGGATATAATGAAGGTCTTGGTTAGAGAAAATTGAAGATAATTCTTCATAATTAGATAACAGGCTTTGTGCATTCATGTGCGCTAATTTCAGAGACGTGGACTGTAGTGAGAAAGATTGCTTCAACAGCTGTGAGGTAGGTTTAGCAGAGGTTGAGGGAGCTGGGAAGTGCCGTGTACTGCAAGACAAGGAGTTAGATGCGTGTTGTGTTTCACAGAATTTGGAAGTGTAACATGAGTTCAACGTCGTGTTCGCCTTCAGTATGATGTTCCGAGAACTCCGAATTACAACTCGATAACGTTACGATATCACGTGTTTTAAAAAAGTCTGTTATAGCGACGAAGGCGTGTTCTCAAACCGAAGCTGTTGGTGGCTCTGCTATGACAAGAAGTTCCAAGAAGAATCTTAAACAACTGTCCGCAGAGATGGCTATACAAAACACAACTTTCAACTTTATCTGAAACTTTATCTCAGGATAGGGGAATACTTGGCCCCTGGGTTAGATACGTCATAATGTCACATATCTTCTTTCTCCCTCCACCACGACCAATGGTTAATGATCAATGGAAGTAGACGTAGTGGCGGAATTTCAGTACCTTATGCACCCCAGCAGTACGATGCAAAAATAAAAGTAAGAACATAGAGCTATATAAAACAATACAGTAGAACCCCGATTATCCGACACCCTATTAACCGATCGGCGGATTATCCGAGTGTCTTTCTGTTACTCTTTTCTTTCTTTCTTTCCTTTCTCTTTCTTTCTTTCCTTCTTTCTTTCTTTCTTTCTTTCTTTCCTTCTTTCTCTTTCTTTCTTTTCTTCTTTCTTTCTCTTTCTTTCTTTCCTTTTTTCTTTCTTTCCTTCTTTCTTTCTTTCTTTCTTTCTTTCTTTCTTTCTTTCTTTCTTTCTTTCTTTCTTTCTTTCTTTCTTTCCTTCTTTCTCTTTCTTTCTTTCCTTCTTTCTTTCTTTCTTTCATTCTTTCTCTTTTTCTTTCATTCTTTCTCTTTTTTCTTTCTTTCTTTCTCTTTCTTTCTTTCCTTCTTTCTTTTTTGTCTTCTTTCTTTCCTTCTTTCTTTCTTGTCTTCTTTCTTTCCTTCTTTCTTTCTTTCCTTCTTTCTCTTTCTTTCTTTCCTTCTTTCTTTCTCTTTCTTGCTTTCTTTCTTTCCTTTTTTCTTTCTTTCCTTCTTTCTTTCTTTCTTACTTTCTTTCTTTCCTTCTTTCTCTTTCTTTCCTTCTTTCTTTCTTTCCTTCTTTCTTTCCTTCTTTCTTTCTTTCCTTCTTTCTCTTTCTTTCTTCCCTTCTTTCTTTCTTTCTTTCCTTCTTTCTTTCTTTCATTCTTTGTCTTTTTTCTTTCTTTCTTTCCTTCTTTCTTTCTTTCCTTCTTTCTTTCTTTCCTTCTTTCTCTTTCTTTCTTTCCTTCTTTCTTTCTTTCCTTCTTTCTCTTTCTTTCCTTCTTTCTTTATTTCTTTCTTTCTTTCCTTCTTTCTTTCGTTCCTTCTTTCTTTCTTTCTTTCCTTCTTTCTCTTTCTTTCTTTACTTCTTTCTTTCCTTCTTTCTCTTTCTTTCTTTCTTTCTTCTTTCTCTTTCTTTCCTTCTTTCTCTTTCTTTCCTTCTTTCCTTCTTTCTCTTTCTTTCCTTCTTTCTTTCTTTATTTCCTTCTTTCTTTCCTTCTTTCTCTTTCTTTCTTTCTTTCTTTCCTTCTTTCTTTCTTTCTTTCCTTCTTTCTTTCTTTCTTTCTTTCCTTCTTTCTTTCCTTCTTTCTCTTTCTTTCTTTCTTTCCTTCTTTCTTTCTTTCTTTTTTTTTTCTTCCTTTACTACGGAAATAAACATGTGAGAAACTTACTACTATACCTTATATTATAATCCTATTTTTTCTAGAGTGTTTTATTAAAAACCTTTATCTTTACATAGTACTACTGCAAGCAATAAGAATGTTGCTTGAAAGTGTTTTTCCCAACTTGTAAAATAGTCACTACCTGCTTTCAAAGAAATAGTCCTAAGAACTTCCGCACAAAATATAGCAAATCTGTGCAGCATTCAGTCCTTGTCCTACTGCTCGAATGCCAGTACTATATAACTTCTATGCAAAATATCTTCCACGGGTGTCAAAAGTGTTTTGCTGAGTATCAAAATAAAAATGCAAATAATTGAGAGATTTGGGGAAAGAGAAACGTAGCTCATTTCGCACCAGAATACGTAATTGGCGTTACAACTGTGCACGATTTAACGAAAAATAATGATAAAGCGTATAACGTACCAGTATGTAGATATACAACAGGAACCCTCTACTATCCCTATCCTTTCGCAAACAACCATCATAAGGCTCTTCCTTGGCCCTTATAAACCAAAATTAAATTAGTGAACTTCTGATTCACTATCTAGCATGTTAAACACAACACTACGGAGGAATATTATGAGGCTGTAGTATGGACTTAAGAAAATGGTACGGATTATCCGATTTTTTCGATTAACTGTCCAGTCCACCCCCTTCATTACCACGGATAATAGAGGTTCTACTGTACTTACAAAGACAAGAGTACGGTATGTATGCCGTAAAATGTAGTGAAATACTAGTGAAAAGTAGTGTCAGCCCACTTTGAGGTCTGTGGGAAAATTTGGATCGGTGTCGGGTTGAGTTCCTGGTAGCTCAGTTGGTAGAGCGTTGGTACGTTAAACCAAAGGTCTCGGGTTCGATGCCCGACCCCGGAACAATTTTTCTCTCGAAATTATTCAAATCAACTTTACAGGGAGTTACACTTGAAAATCTTGATTTGCGTAGTGAAATACTGTCTACAAGGGCGTAGAGCGCTTGATAGAATTTCATTGAGAAACATGAGTGTGCATCACTGAAAGTTAAATTTGTTGTATAATTATTATTATTATTATTATTATTATTATTATTATTATTATTATTAAAGTTATGATAATTAATGCTAAATATTATTACGGTTATCATTACTAATAATTATAACAATAAACTACTAAAATTTATTTTTCAGAAATTATTATACCTTCTATTATCAATGCAGCTAAGACACTACTTTTTTATTTTTCCATTTTAGTTTATTTGCAATGTTTTATTGTGCTATTGTATCTCTTTATTAATTTCTTATTTTTACAATTACTTAAAAATTATGACATGAATTTATAACTTCGTGAATCAATTACATACATTCGGAATATGTATGATAAGACTTTCTTCTGTTAAATTCTAACGTACCTGGTTTACATGTTTCGACCTTTTATGGGTCATCCTCAGAACTGGTCGTTGTTGGTCTTGGCGCTTCTTGTTTTGTTTCCTGTGAGGGTGTATTCGTGTAGTGTAATGTAGAGTCAAAGAGTGTGTGTGTTCTGAAATTGAGTTGTGTGTTGAGACAACAACAACAACACACATACACAACACATCAAACTACCCAACACAACACAAACAAGCTGCATTCCGAACAATGGTACACAGACTACTCAACATACCAATGAACCAACAGGATTACAACGAAGAGCTAAACACAATCAAATACATGGCACAAGAAAACGGATACAACCCTAACATAATTGACAACATAATAAGAAAGACAAAACATAATCACAAAAATCATAAGAATACAACACAAACACAAGAACACAAAAAATACATCACACTAACATACGAAAACAAAAACACACACAAAATTGCAACCTCATTCAAGAAATTAAATTACAACATCGCATACAGAACAAATAACACTCTACAAAAACTTCACAACACACAAACAACACAAACAATCAAATACAACCACACAGGCGTATACAAACTCAAATGTAACACCTGCAACAACTTCTACAACCCGTTTCAGCTCACACCCGCGGCGTCTTCGTGAACCATCCGTTACGTCATACACTGTACAGTCGCGAGAGAATATTAGTTTAGCAGTCTAGACTAGAGCAGTGTGAGGGACGTGCCTACAATCCGTTGGAGCATTCTAATACTGCATTAGTGAATTATTTAGTTGTGTTATCATTGAATATACTGTGCATTGAATCGAACGGTACGTATTTATATACTCCACTGAAGCATTTTAATACTGCATTAGAGAATTATTTAGTTGTATTATCATTGAACATACTGTGTATTGAATCGAACGGTACGTATTTATACTCCACTGAAGCATATTAATACTGCATTAGAGAATTATTTAGTTGTATTATCATTGAATATACTGTGTATTGAATCGAACGGTACGTATTTATACTCCACTGAAGCATATTAATACTGCATTAGAGAATTATTTAGTTGTATTATCATTGAATATACTGTGCATTGAATCGAACGGTACGTATTTATACTCCACTGAAGCATTTTAATACAGCATTAGTGATTCATTTAGTTGTAATATCTTTTAATATGCTGTGTATTGAATGAAACGTTTCGTGTTTAGATGCCGTTGACGCATTCTAATACTGCATTAGTGATTTATTTAGTTGTAGTATCATTGAATACACTGTGCATTCAATCAAGTTCAGTTTAGGTTTTATATAACCGAATCCATAAGATAGCCTAATGTACTGTGTGGAATTTTCAGGGAAGGATTGAAATTGTGACAAAATATGGAAACTCTTCCAAAGAAGAAACCATCCCCGAAAGTGTACAATTCTCAAAGCAGGAAGATAATTTATAACGTATTGAAATTTTGTAGAGAGGAAAAAAGGGCGGGTCTCATTCTACCTTTAGCAAAAGCAGTAGAAAGAGCAGCAAAAGCCTTTGGGGTAAGCGAAAAAACAATAAAAACAATTGGGAAAGAGTGTGAAAGAGCAGAAAAACTAGGAATTCAAATATTAACCTCCGGTAAAAACCCAAGACGCACAAAAGTAGTAGAGCTAGATGACTTTGACAGGTACTACCAGACGTCAAGGAATCCTGTTATACTATGATCGCTTCCATTCTACTGTTGCATGGTATGCGAGAACCTACATACTGTCTATAACATTGCAACACGTACTGTACCATGTTTCCTACCCCCGCAACTCCGCTTGCCGCCCGCAGTCACCGTAGTTCTGATGTAAACAGAGACGGTAGCGACATCACTCCGAGAGGTAACGTGAAGTGGAACAGGTAGTACATAGGACAGACAGGCAGATCATTTCAAAGAACACATCACAGCCATAACAAAATTACAAAACACTTCCACATATACAGAACACATCACAAATGCTAACTACACCCACAGATACATCAACACAGACATGGAAATACTACACATCCAACCAAAAAGCCAGAAACTAAACACACTAGAACAATATGAAATATACAGACACACGAAAACACACCCCAACGAAATTCTCAACACGCAACTCAATTTCAGAATACACACACTCTTTGACTCTACATTACACCACACGAACACACCCTCACAGGATACAAAACGAGAGGCGCCAAGACCAACAACGACCAGTTCTGAGGATGACCCATAAAAGGTCGATACATGTAAACAAGATACCTTAGAATTTAACAGAAGAAAGTCTTATCATACATATTCCGAAATGATACAGTGTTAAAAGTTATGTAATCATTAAATATCTCATTATTTGAACATAATTATTTTTATGTGTCTTACTTTCCAAAGAATAAAATATAACGAATGACGCTATTCATCGGAACAGAAAAGACAGATATGATTAACAGTTGTAATTCGTCAGTCGGCCAGTTGCTAAGGTGACTTGTGTTGTTACTGTGTCTGCATGTTGAGATGACTTGTATCTCTAACCCTCTCTCTCCATTTACCTCCACTATTGCCCCTAACGCGCTCTATTCTACCGTATGAACTTAATTTTCTGAATAACAATATACATCAACCGGTGAGGTTTTAATGGACCAATTACTGCACAAGGCCTTCAAATTCTTCAAACCTGACAATACCAGATTCCTTTATTTGAAGTTTTGTAAGGAAAGATGTACAATTGTGTATGTACAGCAACCCAGGAGTACTAATGATCTCAAAGCAAGAAATCTCTCCGCTTAAAAAAAAAATAAACCCTGAGATGTAAGCTCACAAATGGCAAATATTAGATTCGTGGTGTGAATTATGTCTTGTGCACAATGGTGGACACGTGGAATTCTAGTGCGGTCAAAATTCCAATTCTCCTGCAGTGCATTTACAAATTACTGAAATCAAATAGTAACTGTTCTCGTGTTACAGCGATTTTATTTAGCGTTTTCCCAAACGGTTCACTCTGTGTATTATTTGAAATAAACATTTATTTTGAATATCCGCCGACATGATCATATATCGGAATTTTTTCTACGACTCTCCTGGCTCCGCTTGCAAGATAGACGTTTAGTACATTCTCTTTGCCTGCTATATCCAATTATAACATGATTCCACACCCAACTACCTTGCCTCTCGGTTTACTTTCCTAGCTTCACATCATAATCGTAATACACGTTCACAGCACAACCTGTTGCTATCAATACCACGTCATCAGACATCTCTGTACTCAAGTTCTTTCTCAATAGCCATGGCCCGCTCATGGAATTCGCTGCCGCTCGAAATCAGGGGTAGTCTTAGTCCCCAGTTGTTTAAAATTAGGTTGTTTAGAAATATTTTAAATGCACAGAATTAGTTTTTGGGTACAATTTTTATTTATTATTATTATTATTATTATTATTATTATTATTATTATTATTATTATTATTATTATTATTATTATTATTTTATACAGTCATTACTTTATTTTTCCATTAACACTAATATCTAGGTAATTGTCATTGTCTCAATGTAACCCGTGCTGTGCTGATCATACTAATTGTACTATTCCTTTAGTTGTGAGATTATATTCACATGTATTAATTATTTTTTTAAGTTAATACTGAATGTATTTTCCTGTTTGTGATTATGTATTCAGTCTCTTTTTTTATTACATATATTTTTATTATCATTATTTTAAAGTTAATACTGATTGTGTATATGTATTAAATCTCCCTTTTACTTTATTATGTTCATTATTATTTTTAAGTTAACATTTGTATACCGATATGTATTTTTCTCTATGTGGTTTGTAAAGTATAAAGTATAAAAATGAAACAATATGTAACAATAGATGGATTACACAAGGTATTAAAATCTCATGCAAACCCAAGAGATCATTATACCTACAGAGCAGAAATAGTAATGATACAAACTTAAAACAACACTATAAAAATTATTAAAAATATTACACAAAGTAATTCAAAAAGCTAAAGAATTACACTATAATACAACAATACAAAACTCTGATAATAAAATCAAAACAACTTGGAACATAATTAAAAAAGAAAGTGGACGATCAAAAAGTAAAGTAACAAACTATGCCCTTATATCTAACAATACAAAAACGTCAGACCCAAATGAAATTGCAAACATATTTAACAAATATTTTCTTACAATATCTGATAACCTCAACATCCCCCAAGGTAATGTTGCTAACAGTTTAGATTCTTTAACACAATATTTTCCGACAAAATTCCCAAATATTCAAATATTTCCAACAAACAAACAAGAAATAATTGCAGTTATTAAAAATCTAAAGTAAAAAAAACTCCTCAGGGTATGATGAAATAACAAGCAAAATATTAAAATTGAGTTCACATATTATAGCTGGGCCATTAAGTTATTTATGTAACTATTCAATGTTCAGTGGTATATTTCCCGAGAGATTAAAATATTCAGTGGTTATTCCTATCTTCAAAAAGGGAGAAACAAAGTCTCCATTAAAATATTCAGTGGTTATTCCTATCTTCAAAAAGGGAGAAACAAAGTCTCCAGAAAATTAGAGACCCATATCACTTCTACCAGTCTTCTCCAAAATCTTTGAAAAAAGTAATGTATAAAAGATTATATCATCATCTAGAAAGATACAACATTTTAGTCCCAGAAAAATTTCGATTTAGGAAATATAAAGGCTAAGAAAATGCAACATTTAGTTTAGCTGACAAAATTCTGGAGGCAGTTAATAAAAAATTACAAGTTGGAGGGATTTTCTGTGATTTATCCAAAGCATTTGACTGTATAAATCATAAAATGCTGCTAGATAAATTAGATTATTATGGAATTAAAGGTGTTGCACACCAATGGTTTCACTCATATCTCGTAGACAGGAAACAGAAAGTTGAAATCAATACAACTATGAAATCTGCATTGACATGGGGAACTATTAATAATGGAATTCCTCAAGGATCAATATTAGGTCCCCTACTTTTTCTAGTGTTTATAAATGATCTTGTCCCCCTAATAAAAGATGTAGGTCATCCCATATTATTTTCAGATGACACAAGTATAGTAATTACAGCCAATAACTCCGACACATTCCAATCTTCAACAGAGGAAATTCTCTTCAAAATATGTGACTGGTTCTCAGTCAATAAATTAGTATTAAATTGTAAAAAAACTAACATAATTCAATTTTAATCCTGTCCAAATTCAACGTCGCAAATTTCTAGCGCAATAATTAATAATAGATCCCTATTAGAAACAACAACAACAACAACCAAATTTCTTGGCTTAAAAATCGATAATGTGTTAAATTGGAAAAATCATATTAAAGAAATTACCCCCAAACTAAATTCAGCTTGTTTTGCTATTAGGTCTATGCAAAAGACAGTAAATATCAATACATTAAAAACAATATACTTTGCATACTCCCACTCGGTAATGAGTTTTGGAATAACATTGTGGGAAAATTCCACAGATAGTAACAATATATTTCTATTACAAAAAAGATTAATTAGAATAATAGTAGGTGCCAAATCTAGGGAATCGTGTAGGACTATTTGAAAAAAAAAACTACAATTAATAATGCCTATGGCTTGTCAGTATATCTTTTCATTAATAATCTTCCTCGTATGTAATCGAGAAAATTTGTAACTAATTCAACGGTTCATAGCATAAATACACGTCAAAAAAATTATGTATGAATACCATGAAATGTTAATAAATACAATACAATACAATACAATACAATCTTGGTTGAGTGGAAGAGAAGGCCTGATGGGCTTAACTCTGCCAGGGAAAATAAAACTATTATTATTATCATTATTATTATTATTATTATTATTATTATTATTAATAGTTATTGTGCATTGATTAATTTGGTTAGTTTTCGTTAATCATATTTCAAGTAGCAGTAATGAAAAGTAATAACTGAACCTTATACATCGATAATGTCGCAGATCTGCATATTTTGATCACATAGAGAATAGCCAATCACGAAGTGGAATGAAGGCAGAAATGCAAGAATGGACTATGAAAGTCTGGGTCCGTTTGTTTGCAGTTGTAGTCAGCCATCCTGACACCAAACACAGCAGGCATGAATCTTCACTTTGCAGAATATGGCATCGCTGTTTCTCTTAATTGTAACAGATGACTATCTCCACTCCACAGCGCTACGTAGCGGAGTTAGAAACAAGCTGCGTGCTTGTCTTAATAACAGCGAAGTTTTGTCCCTCGAAATTTGAACACTACGGCCCACTGCGTTCACTTCCACATATCTCACGTTACCCGCAGTGAGGCTTTAAGAAGTTGATAAGACACGTGATAAACACGAAAGAGTGTTGCTCACTCAGTTAAACGAATTAGTGAAGTTCTTCGCATGTAGCATATAGAACTGCTTAAAAAACCAACAAACAGCGTTAGAAACTTGCCGGGTTTGTTGCTTGACAAGATACATAACAAACTTTTCTTAAGACTTGTCCTGGTTGTCAGGTTACTCTGTCTACAGAATACAAGTGATACACTACGCGAAGGGACTTCTAAAAGAATTGTTTTCAACGTAGGAGACCCCGTCTTTAATTCCGGTCATAATAAATTGCAGTCCATGATGAAAACATGCGCAGAAAATTGTGATAGATGAGAAAAAACAAAGAAAGTCTCATGGTTGGGAGTTCCTGCACTTGGTTGAAGCGAATTATGCATACTACCTTAGTGAGACATTTATTTATTTATTTATTTCTTATTTTATTTATTTATTTATTTCTTAATTAATTTATTTTTTATCTATTTCTTAATTAATGTATTTATTTATTTCTTAATTTATTTATTTATTTATTTATTTATTTATTTATTTCTTAATTTATTTATTTATTCATTCATTTATTTATTTATTTCTTAATTAATTAATTTATTTATTTCTTAATTTATGTATTTATTTATTTCTTAATTTATTTTATGCTCGACCATGCCGAAATGTACTAATTATACATCTGGTAGCAGACCTTTAATGCATGTCATTAAAGTACACCTACTCATTAAAGTACAGGTCTTCAGCCAATGATAACTCAGCTCACATGTGTTCAGCCAATGACAAGTCAGCTTTGTACCGTTATAAAACCGCAAGTATCGATTATTCTCGGATATGCAATCGAAAGAGAATTAGCGTAAAGTCACGGAGGCTGGAAATCCAATACTGTCGCAGAAGGTTATGTTCTGTTACTATAATAATTAGCGTTAATTGTAAATAATATTCAAATAAATTCAATTTGTCATCTCGTTTTTCAATGTCGAATTCAATAATCAAGGTTGTAATATTATAATATTATCAAGTTTAACGGGACTACGTCAAGGTCAATGACATTATTGTTCCTCGGAAAAAATCAATACTTTCGCGTCTGCGCACATCTCACAATTCACGACCTAGAACAAGGTCACTTCCGATCTTGTCAGTTACAAATAAAATGTATACATCTGAATACAAGTAATTTCAAGTTATAAATATGGTCGAGCATAAAAAGTCGTATGAAATTCGCCTATAATGGTAATTAAGAAGCTCGTATGAAAATTATGAAACTCGCTTGCGCTCGTTTCATAAATATCCATACTCGATTCTTAATTACTATCATTATAGGCTCGTTGCATATTTATTATTTACTTATTTATTTCTTAATTTATTTATTTATTATTTAATTAATTTATTTATTTCTTAATTAATTTATTTATTTCTTAATTTATTTCTTAATTTATGTATTTATTTATTTCTTAATTTATATATTTATTTATCTCTTAATTTATTTCTTTCTTAATCATCATCATCATCATCCTTCACGAATTAGGCCTCTGTAGACCTGTTTCGGCCCTATCTAGCAGTCTTCTTAACGGTCTTCCTGGTCGACGATGTCCTCTAGGTTTATATTGCATCATAATTTTTGGGATTCTTGAATTTTCCATTCTTCTTACATGATCTAGCCAATTGAATTTGCATCTGCTGATTTTTTCTTCTACTGACTCTACTTCTAATTGTTCTAAAATTTCTTCATTCCTTTTTCGGTCTAAAAGAGTATATCCTGCTGTCCTCCTGAAAAATTTCATTTCCGTTGCTTTGATTCTGTTCATGTCTTTTTTCTTTAATGTCCAAATCTCGCTTCCGTATAGAAGGGTGGGTAATGCTAGTGTATTACATATTTTTATTCTTGTAGATTTTTGTACTAATTTAGCTTTTAATGTATTGTTTATTATTCCTAGAATTTGTGTAAATTTGGTAATTTTCTTGTTCACATCTTTTTCGTTTTGATAAGATATTTCACAACCCAGATAATTGAAATTTTGCACTTGTTCGAGGCATTGGTTATTGTGTATTATCTTACTTCTCACTGGGTCTTGTCCTAAAAATGCCATTACTTTTGATTTTGTGCTGAAATTTCCATCCCAAAATCTTTAAATATTTTATTTAATGTATACAATCCTCTTTGTATATTATCCTCTGAATTGGAAATTATGACTTGATCATCGGCATAGAGTAAGGTATTTAATGTTAGGGCACTGGTTATTTTGATTCCTGATGTGTAGATTTGGTTCCATTTTAAAATAATTTCATTTATATAAATATTAAATAAAGTTGGTGATAGTGGACAACCTTGTCGAACTCCATTATTAACTAATTTTCTTTCGGATATACAGTTATTTATTTTGACACTTATTTTGCTGTCTGTGTAGATTTCTATTATATTTTGGAATAGCAAATTTGGAATATTTTTTTTCTTGTAATATGTCGAATAAAAGGTCTCTTCGGACTTTATCAAAAGCTTTCACAAAATCAATAAAAGCTATATGGGTTTCTAAATTAAATTCTCTTCTTTTTTCCAACAATAGTTTGATACTAAATAATGGATCTACACATGATCTGCCTTTTCTAAAGCCATTTTGACACTCCAGAAGGAAAGTTTCAGCATGTTTTTTTTAATTTTTCATTTAAAATCCTACTAAATATCTTATAACATGTGTTGAGGATACTAATCCCTCTATAGTTTTCAACATTCTGTTTATCTCCTGTTTTATATATGGGAATAATTACACTATTTTTCCATTCTTCCGGTAAAGTGGCAGTCAGATATATTCTGTTTAGAAATCTTAGAAATCTTTCTTGAAATAGATCTCCTGCATATTTATACAATTCTGAATTTAGGTTATCTTCTCCAGGTGATTTACTTAATTAATTTATTTATTTATTTACTTATTTACGTATTTATTTACTTACTTATTTATTTATTTATTTATTTGATCGTCGTAAGAATGGACAGAACTAACTGTTAGCCAATTAAAAATATTAAATCCGTGGTACTACAGCTGATGAGAGAACAAGGTCGACCACCGACTGCTGGCCTCACGTCCGTACATATGTCTCGCAGAGGTGAACGATCACCCAAACAGAACGGAGATTTCGTTAAAGCGTTAGAATTTGTATCCGTAACCGGATTTCGCTATTAATTACCTACCATGGCTCCGCTGCTGGGTGAACACCGGTTCCATATACTGGCTGAAATCTAATGAGGAAATCCCTTCTCCATGAAGCCTCGAAGTAGAGCGAATTCCGTAACGCTACTCCACGCATGATACCTGAAACTAGACGCCACGGCGCGGGACGCATTATCATAATTGAATATGATTTTCAGCACGCCGGTTTCTTTCGTTGTGCAGGCATTTCTGCTAAGTACTTGGACAAATTGTATTCATATTCAGTATCTACTTAATTCATTTATTTCAACAAAAATATGAGAGCGGATTTAGAAAGGGAAGATCGTGCACTGATAATGTATTCACAGTGAAGCAAATAATAGAAAAGCGCCGAGAGTTCAATTTAGAAACACGCATGGCTTCTATACATATCGTGAAAGCATTTTATAAAGTCGACAGGCCAAAACTATTTCAAATATTACAATCCAAAGGCTACCCACACCACATCATCAAAATGATTAAGAGTTTATATAATGCCTCAAGAATTACCGTAAATACTGGAAAACATTTAACTCGAGAAATTGAAACAAATATAGACTTAAGACAAGGGTGTAGTTTATCACAGACACTGTTTAATATTTATGCTGACGAAATTATTCGACAATGGAAAATTTTAGTGGATCCTGGAATTCTAATTGATAGAGGAATAAAAATTAATATTCTGGTATTTGCCGATGATATGATTGTAATGCAAGATACTGAAACAAAACTACAAAAAGCAGTATATGAACTAAATAAAATATGCCAGAAGCATAACTTCAACATATCAAATACAAAAACAAAAGTAATGGCATTTCAAGGCAAAAATACTGTAAGATCTAAGATTGAAATAGATAATGAAGCAGTAGAACAAGTAACAAATTTTAAGTACCTGGGATGTGATGTAAGTTACAAAAATGATAATGATATAAAATGAAATTACAATCATTCCAGACAGTATGTGGCACAATTGATAGAACTTTGAAGAATAAAAGCAGAAAGGACACAAAAATGAAATTCTACAATGTAATGGCAGTCCCTACTCTTTTATATGGAAGTGAAAGTTGGGTTACAACAAAACCTGATGTTAGTAAAATACAAGCGGCAGAGATGAGATTCTTGCGGAAAGTAAAAGGATGCACGAGATTAGATAGAATTAGAAATGAAGATATTAGCAGGAACTAGGAGTATACCCACTTATTGATAAAATAGACAATTACAGACAAGATTTGAAATTACATGTAGAGAGAATGGACGACTACAGACTTCCTAAGAAAGCAATAAATTATAAACCAAAAGGACGAAGAGTTCAGGGACGACCGATTAAAAGATGGAGCGACCTTTGAAGCCGGAACGGGCAATTGCCCATACCATGAAGTGAAGAAGAAGAAGAAAAACATGAGCATGAATTATTTCAGTACTTCATTAAAGGCTCTTATTTGACAAATTAAATAAATTTCAGCGTACTAAAAATCGGCTGTGACGATTTTACAATCTTATTTTTCGCACGAAATACTTGGTGAATAGATTTTAGAAAAACCTCAACACGGCGACCTGACTTTCCTCCGAACCGCTCGCAGGCTCTGTTTAAATACACACCTTGCTATCGGTTATACGGAGCACAATATCGGTAATTGCCATCTGTGTAGTTCAGATAGTCTGCTGATCCAGGACTGCAATCCAATGTGGGTTAGATTCGCTCTTGGGCTGATTACATCGATGGGTTTTCCACAACTGTAAGTTGAAAGTCAGGTAATCTATGAAAAAAGGCACTTAATGTTTGTTATTCTACGAAACGTTTATCTGTATTGATTTAAAAATTAGTTTACTGGTATATTTTTATTATTCTTTTAGTAATTCAATATTTTAATTGGTTATTTTACGACGCTGTGTTTCTACAAAAATGCAAAATCAATGCCAATGTGTCGTTTGTTGTGGTGCCCCATTCATCTTGTGCATTAACTTACACAAAACGAAAGACGACTGACGTCCGTACACGTCGTGTGTTGTGTGGTTGCTGTCTTAACATGTAAACAAACCACAACAACTATCGACGCCACAATCCACGTACAGTGGCCTGCACGTTCTCCGGACCTGTCGCCACTCGACTTCTTCTTGTGAGGAACTGTAAAGGACAGTGTGTACCAGGACATTCTGACAACACCAGACGACATGCAGCAACGCATTCTACAGGCTTGTGTGTTCATTCAGCCAGCAACATGCCGAGGAGTTACACAGTCTTTCGGAGATCACCTTCGAATGTACATTAATGTGAATGGTCACTATTTGGAACATCTTCTGTTACTCTCAAAGCATAACACTATCACACTGGAAGTACATTTGTAATTCGATTTGTTTTTGTTATTGATTAGGAAGGTGACATTGTAGTATATTTTTGAACTCATCTTAATATGTGTAATCAATGTAACATGATTAAAGTATGTAGTGCTATTTGAAGAATTGATGACGTCATGTGTATCTTATACCATAATGTATTGTATTGTATTGTATTTATTAACATTCCATGGTATTCATACATGCTTACAGCTAGAATATGGAACAAGTCAAAAAACTTAATACTATTTAAAAATCTTAATTTATAGTCACAGTCTAGATGAAATATATATAGACAAGATTTACAATATAGTCTACTAGTACAACACAAAGTTTTAGTATCAATTTCATGATGTGTTATTGAATGTCATGAATTCACCTACAGAATAGTAGGCGTGAGAAATTAGGTACTTCTTTAATTTGGCCCTAAATAATTTTATGTTTTGAGTTTCATTTCTTATCTCGATAGGGAGGCTATTAAAAATGTTTACTGCCATATAACGCACTCCTTTTTGATAGCACGATAGACTTGCCGATGGAGTATGAAAGTCATTTTTTTGACGTGTATTTATGCTATGAACTGTTGAATTAGTTACAAAGTTTTCACGATTACATACGAGGAAGATTATTAATGAAAAGATATACTGACAAGCCATGGGCATTGTTTGTAGTTTTTTTAACCCTACACTATTCCCTAAATTTGGCACCTACTATTATTCTAATTACTCTTTTTTGTAATAGTAGTTACATGCACCAAATCTCCACACTCATGTTAGCCCCTCCTTCTAACAAAACGTTCAAAAACAAAAATTCCAATACCTGTCCAAACAAAGAAGTTATAATAGGTGCACAAGAGAAATGGGACATTCTGTATTCGACTTTGTGCCTGACGGCTAAGGGATGCCGTGCACTTTAGTAGGCGGTAAAGGGTAATTAGAATTTGCAGTGGTATGTAAGTTCTGAAATAACTGTACTATGTACCTACATTTTAATGGAAACTTCTACTGTACAGTGCCTCTCCTAGAAAGAAAACCTAAACGTATGATATTTAAAATCGAAGTTATTCTTATTGTTTAGTTGTCATGCCTGAGTCTGAGTTTAAAGGAAGGTATACTGATAATAATAGTAATAATCATCGGAATGGGTCCTTCGTCCTGGGGAACCATGAATAAACAAAACAATGATTAATGCATGTTGAATCTTTCGTACACTATTTTTAACACTTGAATATAAATAATTTATTAAATGACAATCTTACTCGTGTTAATTGTGTAAGCATGTGCGGCTTACAGCTGTTTCGGTGCTACTTGACACCATCCTCAAAGCCTACTAGATCTCGGCGTCATCTCGAACTTCGCTGCCTGTTGTGTGGGTGCGTTCGATTGTTGAAAAGTGTTGAAATGTGGTGTCAAATAGTGTGTGTGTTCTGAAATTGATCTGTGTGTTGAGAATTTGATCAGGGTGTGTTTTAGTGTGTCTGTATATTTTATATTGTTCTAGTGTGTTGAGTTTTTGGTTTTTGGGTTGTATGTGTAGGATTTCCATGTCTGTATATATGTCATTGTATGTGTGGTTAGTATTAGTTATGTGTTCGGCATATGAAAACGGAAATACAACATAGCATACAGAACAGAAAACACACTACAAAGACATCTCAGCACACAAACAACACAAACAAATAAATACAACCACACAGGCGTATACAAACTCACATGCAATAGTTGCGACAGTTTCTGCATTGGACAGACAGGCAGATCATTCCAAACTCGATACAAAGAACACATTAAAGCAATAACCAGAGAACACAATATATCTACATATGTCGAACACATAACTAATGCTAACCACACATACAATAACATAAATACAGACATGGAAATCCTACATATACAACCCAAAAACCAAAAACTCTACACACTAGAACAACATGAAATATATAGACACACTGAAACACACCCCAGTCAAATTCTCAACACACAGATCAAGTTCAGAACACACACACTATTTGACACCACATTTCAACACTTTTCAACAATCGAACGCACCCACACAACAGGCAGCGAAGTTCGAGATGACACCGATATCCAGTAGGCTCTGAGGATGGTGTGAAGAAGCACCGAAACAGCTGTAAGCCGCATATGCTTACACAATTAACACGAGATCGCCATTTAATCAATTGTTTACTGACTAATGCTACTGTACTCTTCGGTGGATATAGCCTATTAAAATTGGTCCAATGCCAATTGGTACTACTGAAAAATTCATCCGCACATATTCGTCCCAAGTAATATTCGCATATTCGCCCTATGTTTATACCAAAAGCAAATTGATTCCTAAAATTTAGTAACAAGCTTCTACCAAATGACATATTGGTCTGGTTTTGTTCTTATAGATCCTCTGCACCAAACGTTTCATGGTTCGCGACTTTGAAAATTTTAAATAGATCTTATTGGAATGGGCGCTGTCTAGATCAGGCATGTCAGGAATCAGACTCTAAATGTGCAGTTATGTGCGCGGATCGCCGGTCTGTGCAGGTTGCATCAATCAAGCGTTGCTCTTACCCGTTCTTAGCTGGAGGGGTGCACAATAATCTATTCTGCGCTTCTAGGGTTGGATTAAATAGATATTTGGACATTATAAACATAGTTAGCAGAACGAAAAAAAAACACTGTTATTATCAGTGTCTATATTTGACAATTATAATACAAGAAACTTTAGGCTTACTCAGTTATACTTCACAAAGTAGTGGTTTGTAAAGCATAATTTATTAATATGATTTTTATACTGTATTTGAAGAAAAAAATTGCAGTAATTTCGAAAGAACAAGAAACGAACAAGTATTTCATTTTACGTAGTAGGTACTAATTACTTTAAAGTAATAGACCCTACTCTATTATTGTCCGTCAATCATTATTATTTACTGTGACCATTGGTGCACAAATGTTGAAGAAAATATTATACTCCCAATTAATTACATGCAGTAGGACATTGTGAAATTTTTACACTGAAATAATTTCTTTGCTGTATGTCAATATAAATTAATATTAATATTAATATTAATATTAATAAATATAAATTGAGCTTAGAATTCAAATTCACATATAGTTTATTTGAAAACGTTGAGAGAAAGTATCGAAAAGTCGGGAGCGTTACTCAAAGAAATTAAAAGTGTAGTTCACAAGCTGTGAAGAGACGATATTCTCTTTATGTCAGATTTAAAGATTTATTAATATAAGTATATTGAATTAATATTGTGACGTGAGATGGAAAATTTGCCATTATATATTTTTCCAGAAAATTTTTCCGCCTTGCAAATAGTTGTTTTCTTCTCTTCTTACAACCTCAAGAGCCTCAAATGTATTCCTCACTACATCATCACTTACCAGTTTATGAAATGAAAGTCGTAAGTCGTCTAACCTTTGATGGCTGCGTTAGTACAGACTCCAAAACAACGCCATTGTCAAGTACGTTTTGCCGTGATTAAGAAATAAGCGCTGGCAATGTCATATTTTGAGAACTTTACTAATCTGATCTAAATTGTCACCTCACAACACTATTACCTCGACATAGGCTGATGAAAGACTTTCATTTTAAAATAATTATTATTGTTGGCTGAGGGAAACATTATAACAATTATGTTATATGATTCGTAATTTCTCTTCTCCGTTATCTGTGAACTCCTCACTTTATTTATCATACATAACTCATTCACAGGGTATTGTATAGCCCTGTCGCGTTCCCCTCCAAGGCGATTCACTCCCTCCAGGTAGGGGAATAGAGAGTGCACATCGCACAGAGACAGTTGCACAATGTGCAGGGTTTTGACATGCCTGGTCTAGATGAACAGTCGGTCCTTCTTTCACATCTCCACTCTTGTCAGTTTTCTTTTCCCCTTTTCTGTGCTTTGTATGCAGATAGACTTTCGATATTAGCTTTGGTTGCCACTCACGCATGTCGTGAGGCGAGGGTGTGAAATGGAATGGAATTTTTGGGACGGGGCACTATGACCAGCACTGCGACCTTTTACGATCTATTATGCTATCCCACAAGCTTTGCGCATTCCCAAACCCACACCGGCTGGCTACACTAAGATTCGCTGCGTACCCAGGTTTCGAACAGGCAACCCCACTCGAACCTAGGCCAGCCCCCTCCGTGCATCGCCAGGCGGCGATCGGGAAATGCTATGTGTTGTGCGACCGTCACTTAGGTCGCACTGTTTGTTAACTGGATGTCTACTGCGGTCAACGTCTGCTCCTACTAATCAGGATTTCTGACACCACCATTTTACTCAACAATGGAAAACAATTTTGCTGGAAGAGCTGGGGCTCTCAGGATACCATAGGAAAACTACATGGTTACTGAACTTAGGTTTAGACTGTATTACACACGAATAAAATGCTACTAGATTTATTAAATATTTACACAATGTACACATAAGTTGAATACTTACAAGGTATCTCGTTGGCTGACGCCATGCCGCTACCGTCTTTCACTTCCAAGATTAACACTCCGTCAGTCTCAACTAACTTCAGAATCTCCTCACCAACCTATTTTATGTTTCATTATCGGTTTCCCGCCCGGAGTAGCGACCACGTCATCCACCAGGTGAAATGGGCTTAAAACCCCTTTTGATTTCACGTGCTTACAGATGTCGTCTTAATCAAACACCTATTATATTTAATTCGATTCAATGCAATATAGTGATAAGTCGCTTTAACTAAGACTACGCGTAAGAAAAGAGTTCGAACCATACGTGATATAATTTAACCAATTAAAATGCATGCTTTGTACTACTGGACCAATGCGATTAGTCCAGCAATGATCTGTGGCGTAAGAATACTTTTATCGTAGGCAGTGATTTACCATACGCGCGACAAATTCTATAACGCTGGCTAAGCATCTATTTACTTCGCAAGCTGGGATTGCATTGCGCGTCTTAACCATGTATTCCGCTGACACTGTTCCTGTTTCAAATTTAATACTCCACAGGAAATCATGCTACAGGGCGCTCTTTAGCCCTGGGGCATAACACTATGGAATGGCGACGAAATTGAGAAATATTGACAGAATTATGTAGATGCTTAATATAAGGAAACGGGAGAACCCCGAAAATTCAATGGAAAATTCCAGGTCTGACCGGGACTCGAACCCGGATCACCTGCGTGACAGCTGAAGGCCTGCACGCTCAGACAACGTAGGGACTGTGAGGCGAAGGAGTTCATGATCTGAGTATGCAGTTGTTGCAACTTTTGTTAGGCAAAGATGGGTATTATGAACTCACAATAATGGGGCTTATTTAATCTTGTGGTTGGGACGAATTTATCATCAGGACGAATGCGATTCCTAGGACGAATTGCTGCAGTACAAATTTTAATATATTTCATGGGACGAATAGTCGTTGTACAAATTTTCGGAACAGATTGTAGCGACATTCTCTTCGATTAAAGGGGCAGCATGACGCAATGTTAGCTCTTAAGATTACTCCAAACATATAGTATCGGGCCACCATGATTACGCCACTTGTAATTGCGCCAAATGGGTTGCTGTATATCCGTATTGCGTTTGCGCCAGTAACTCAAACGTAATATGCATTTTTTTTTGTTCATAGGTTGATACAAAAAAAAATTGTTGCTTTCGCGATCGTTCAGTAGCACAAAATCTTCGTCAGTGGAGGACATTGATTGCAATTCAGTTACAGCTTCTTGAACTTCAAGTAAAGTTGTTGATAGTTTCGTCATATGGTGATGAAATGCAATACAATAGCACAAGGCTCTGGATTCTCATTGAATGTTGTAGATATTATGATGCCTGATTTTTTACTTAAGTCACTAGTCGCTTTCCTTTTACACGACGTACGTATTTTTTGCCGTACGAGATCTCTTTCATTACTTTGCTGATTATGACCGCCTACAATTTCGTGTCACTCTTTAAGATTATTATTTTGGCAGGACAATTCTTCACTGTAGAACTCCAACGTATACGTCCATCTACATATATGTACGCCTTGCGGAACTTAAAACCATCTCTTAAAAGTACCGTAGAAGTGGGTAAAGTCAATCAGTGGGTGTAAAATCGATCATTTGCGATTTAAAAAAAATATATATATATATATGTTTTCTCAGTTACTTGTTAAAATTTTGTTATGCTGACTTCATTGCCGTACATTGTAAATGTAAGCGAGAGGGACAACAAAAAGCCTGCGAATGCCAACAATGGGAACACTGTGTAATTATCGTTGAAGTGGAAATTGTTATTTTCAACTTTTTCTCTTAAATGGAAACAAAATCTTACAAACTCTAAATTATAGTCAGCAGTGAAAGGAGACAGAAAGTATACGCAAGTACTTTTCGTTGAGATTGTATCCTGAAATAATAGTTTTGCAGTTTGTAAACGTTAGTATTGAAACTTATTATTTTAAGAAAACTTGTACCTTTGTAGGGTAAAGTCGATCACGCCATCGACCTACTCGAAACAGATAGGACCAGCAGGAAGAATAAGTTGTTCACCGAAATACCTCCAACTAACACTTATAAATAGAAAAGTGCCATAGTATAGCTCATATTGATGGAATAGTGGGGAAAGAGGAAGACGAAATTATGGTGAATTTCTTGAGTAAGAGAAACACTGCCAAAGGAACATATTTTGTACACCGCTCTGTATCTGATGATGGGAACAACGTAGTTTCTAACGTGACATGAGGGGGGGAAGATTTCAAATAACATCTGATATAAACCTAAGCAATGTTGAATTGCATTTTAGATTATAATTGAAGGGTGGTATTTCAATGTAAATTTTGATTTCTTAAATCGTTGTTTGTCGGTATGTGAAGTATTAAAATGTGTTTTTATGTTTTATAAGTGGGCAATCATAGTCACGGTTGTACAGTGGAGATCTATAGGCCTAATTGTATCGAATAGTATGATCACAGTAACAAAAGATATAATCCTATAGGCATATATTGAAGATTATTATTGTTTTTTTACAGCCCTTATAACAAATAAAATATATGTAATACACTTAATTTGTTTTTTAAAAACATAAACAGTGATCGACTTTACTCCGCAATATTTTAAAATCGATCTTACACTAAAAATTCGATGGTGATCGACTTTACCCTATTTAAGCAGGTAACTTCGATCACAAGTAAAATAAAAAAAAAAACAATTTTTATAGATTGTAATTCAGTTCTTGTAACGTGCTTTCATAAGTGAAGGATATGACGACACAATGATATTTTCTGAGGAACTTCGCTCCATTGCATAACCTCAATATCATTAAAAAATTGAAAAATTTTGATCGACTTTACCCTCTTCTACGGTAAGTCCTGTTCTCTATTGCTGCACCTTTGGACTACCTCCATGACAACCTTCATTAGTCACTATATGTTTATGTCCTCTCAATCAATGTGCCTAATACTAAAACAAAACACGCCACCTAGGTATCGTGCGCTAGTAGATTTCGTGCGCTACCAACTTAAGAAAAATGAAAATTCTTACCCAAAACTGTCGTTGGCGCAAACTCATTACCCTTAAATATGACCGTACTTTTCAATTGCAAATAAACAATAAATCTGGCGCAAACACATTACACCCTAATAGTATAATTTTGTAGGAGGACTAGTGGGTCTTAAGCATCAGGGTCGAATGCACTTATAAGGACTGAGTCACAGCTAATATCATTGTTATAAATACTAATCATCATCCAAAACATCTATTAAACCAGATGCTTTGTTACGGTCTCACATCACTCCATCTCTTAGCCGGACAACCAACGGATGTTCCAAGAGGAGCGTATTGCAGGATTTATTAGTATTGTTGTGAGACTTGAAAGCAAGGAAAAGTCCTCCCAGTGGGGTGCTGGTCAACATTGGGAGCAAGTCGAGGAGGGATAAAAAGAAAAACCAAGAGTCAGGAAGTGATAGGGAAGGAAGTAGTGAAACGATTAAGGGTACGAGTGTAAGTGGAAATCTAGGATGTGAAAGTGAAAGCGTGGGGGGGAACAAAAGAGAAATAGAAGAAGAAATAAATAGAAAGAAAAACAGAGACAGAAATAAGGCAGAGACGAACAGTAAAGAAAGGTCAGAACCTGCGACAGTTGAGGATATAGCAGAGATATTGGATATGTTTAAAAAAATGTGGGGTTGTGATCAAAAAGTGCAAGTAAAGTGAAACTGGAAAAGATCGAGAAGTATAGGGGAGAGAGAAAGTGTATAAGAAGATGTGTAGAATAAAATATATTTATAGGAAGTGAGAATACTGACAAAGGATTAGATGTAAGCAGAATAGTGAAAAAGTGAAAGTGACCGAAAATAGGAATGAGTGAAAATAGTGAAAAAGGGTTAAGAGAAGTGAACAAGTGACAGCATAAAATTAGTACCAACATTTGAACGTTGAACAGTAAATGAATATAAGAGGAAGATAGGAGAAAGGGTCAAAGAACAAATAGGACAAATAATTCAATGTGATAATTTATGGAGAAAAAGTGAAATGGAGATTTTAGTGAATAGTAGTTAGAGGAAAAAGGGGTGTGAAAGGCCTATATAATATTAGATATATTAGGGTTAATGAACAAATAGAGAATAGCAAATGAAATGTAGGAGAAATACTGAGGGGGAGTTTGACCAAGTAACAAAAAAGGTACATCTTGTAATTGGGAGTATTTGTGTAGACGTGTAATGCAAATAATGTGTTATTGAAATAATATGTTAATGGTGGCACCGGATACAAAAATGTGAGGTACACCATTACATGTAAAGAAGTGCTGTGACGAAATATGTCATATGTCATATCATACATCATAAAACATAGGGAGCAAGTCTAGTGACAGGGCTGCTACCTTTAAGACTCTAGACAGGCTTAGAGAACAGCATTTCCTCTGTTCTGGATGTTACAGTTATACCGCTGATAAATACTATTAAAACGTAATATTTTGGCTTAATGAATATTAATAGTGATTCTTGCCTGATATACTGTTACAGAACTCTGAACGACCTTAAGGAGCTGGAAGTAATTGAACTGGGAACTTTCAGACGCCTGCACAGACTGCGAACTATGTGAGTATTGACATTTCTTATTGCATGTACCTATAAAGTTTAACAAATGCGTAAATAATGATGCCTGAGATGTTGCAAGCGACTGTAGGGAGGAAGCGAACAGATAAGTGGGTAAGTATCAAGTAACGCTTCATGTCTCCAACGTTGTAATTTATGCTACAATAAGCTGAAGAAGTTTAGCATTGTTAATTCAGACCTACATATACTGTATGAGTTTACACAAAGTAAAGAGTAAATAGTTACATTTGTTTCTGTAAGTTATTCTTTTCACCGAAAAGAGAAATACGATTTTACTGTCCTTTACCGTTTTAGCCATGCCAACATAATAATAATGATGATGATATTGATTATGTTTTCACATTACTTTCTAAACAAATAAAAAACTTCATACGAATACCGATATAACATAAGAACTTAAACATATTTATTATTTTCAAATGAATCCCCGTAATTAAAAAAAAAAAAGTCTCAAAACTCTCACAAAAATTGTAACACTGCCTAATGTTGCATAAATGTCAGATTTAACGAACATTACTAACACTGTGTATTCAATAATTTTACTGACACAAAATTATTTTTATCTTCCATTTTGAGTGTGTAATAAATACAGTGAATGGCGGTTTCTTTCAGCATTGTGGACGAAAGACCATTTGGAATAAAGTTATGTTCAGTTGTTCAGACATAATTGAAATGTTTAATAATAATAATAATAATAATAATAATAATAATAATAATAATAATAGTAATAGTAATAATAATATTTATTTATTTTTATTTATTTATTGACTTATTTATTTATTTATTTATTTATTTATTTATTTATTTATTTATTTATTTATTCACCTTTTTACTTATTTATACTCATTTATTTACTTATTTATTTATTTATCTATTTATTTATTTATTGATTTACTGTTTCATTGATTTATTGATTAATTTATTGATTTATTTATTTATTTATTTACTTGTTTACTTATTAATTAATTAATTAATTAAATTATTGATTGATGATTTATTTATTTATTTAGTGATTTGTTTATTTATTTATTCATTCATTTATTTATTCATTTATTCGTTCATTCATTTATTCGTTCATTTATTTATTTATTCATTTCTTCATTTATTCATTCATTCTGGCAAAGTTGGACAAAAGAAGCTGATAAAAATTGCAAAGATAGAAGTTGATAATTACATACCAATATTTAAAGAACACTCAAAGATTGATGTAGTCACACAAACACAAGCTGTATAAAATAATGCAAACGTACTAAATAATAATTACAAAATAATATAAGGCTTAGAAGTTACACTCAGTGACTATGCAAGTGGTCGCCAAAGTGAACCAATATTACAAATTACAAGAGTAAATTATAACTGTACAATATTGAGAAATAGTACATATGCACACATACACACAATGGAGAATTAAACATGAATGAGGAAGAAAGAAAACATATTTTCAGAAATAGTGAATAAAATATGCACTAACTATTTTTAAGATGAAAATGAAGATTAATAATTTCAATGATAGAATTACATAAAACTAACATGATAAAATAAAGTAAGGTACGCGAAATTTAAATGTGAAGCTAGGAGTTATGTGGCTTACCACTAGTCACGTGTTTCAATAATTTACTTTTAAATTGCAATATCGTTCGACAGGTCCTGAGGGAGCTTGGTAGAAAATTCCGGAAACGAATTGTTTAGTATCGTGTAAGCCAAATCCGTCGTTATCTTGAGGTATATCTTGCCCAAGAACCAGTTCTATTATATATTCCATTGTATTTCTGTGGAGGTGTTTTGTAATTTTGTTATGACGTTACAAAGAACACATCACAGCCATAACAAAATTACAAAACACCTCCACATATGCAGAACACATCACAAATCCTAACCACACCCACAGAGACATCAACACAGACATGGAAATACTGCACATCCAACCAAAAAGCCAGAAACTCAACACACTAGAACAATATGAAATATACAGACACACAAAAACACACCCCGACGAAATTTTCAACACACAACTCAACTTCAAAACACATACACTCTTTGATTGTACACTATACCACAGGAACACACCCTCACAGGAAACAGAACAAGTGGCGCCAAAACCAACAACGACCAGTTCTGAAGATGATCCATAAATAGGTCGAAACATGTAAACGAGGTACGTTGAAATTTAACACAGGAAAGTCTTACCATACATATTCCGAAGTAAAAATTACTGTTCACAGAAAAAAATTGAAGTTCAAATATTGTGATATCTGTGCTTTTTCTTCTTCTTCTTCTTTACTTTTTACTCTGTTATTTAATAAATTGTCTTAACATTATGTGGAATGCTCCCTGAGCACGATATGTAACTTACTCTTTCTGGGGGTGCTAGAGTATTGTTATATTAAAAAAATCAATATGTGTCTTTGTTCTGGCAATAAATTATTATTACTATTATTATTATTATTATTATTATTATTATTATTATTATTATTATTATTATTATTATTAGTATTATTATTTTGTAATATTATTTATATAATTTGTTAATTTATTATTCGTGCTATCAGTTCATATGTTGCAAGAAAAGTATTTGCATTCTATTTACTTTGTTCATTATTTATTCGATCTATTTACCGAATGAAGTAACACAATTATTATTTTCCTCCTATTTATGTAAATACATTTTAATTACTAAAATGTAAACGCTTGTTTCGTTCTATTTATCACCATCCTATTAGTTTAGGTCAGGATTATAACAACACAACTACAGGGACATCATTTTATTTTTACTAACATTTTTAATATTAACTTGCCTATACCTCTGGATTATCGCAGTTTGCTATCCCCTTCCACGACTGGAGTTCGATGATACTGACGTAATATACAAACGAATCACTTTACTAGGTATAGGAGGGAAGAAAATTAGTTCATCCATTTACTTAAACTAGGAAATATTGCGCTTTTGAGTTTGATCATTTTCATTAGGTTTTTGTTTAATCAAAATACAGTACAGTATTAACAATGAGTGTTTTTACTCACGAACTGAGCTGTCCATGTTGACGTATTCATTATGCAGTGTATATTATACTGTCTACAGCACATTAGCGTACAATATAGAGAATGGAGTTAAATTGAAAAATAATCATAACATGGATATTTAAACACATTTTTTAAAATGGTGGCCGTTAATTTCGATACAGGCTTCAGTTCTATGTGTATATTATCGCACTATAGACTATTGTACCTAATCCCAATTACCAGTTTCGTTCTTTGTACTAGTAACTCATGTTGAAATAATTCTGTACCTACTCTATAGAAGAGTACCTTACGTACTGTAAATTAAATCTTCACTTCTGCCCGATCCGAAAAGATAAAATTACTCAGACATGCTATCTACTGTCTGTCCAAGTGGTTATGCCGTAGAATCGTAGAAAGGGAGGAAATCACGTGACAGTTAATTACTTAACGAGGCCCTTTTGTTTAAGTTATTTTAAACAATTGTATGGGTATAATATTACGTAGACGTCCAATTCCTAACAGAAATTAATGTTCTCAGAAAAGAGCTAAGACAGCCCAGCCACTAGCATTTACAGAGAAGCGAATAGAAGCAGGTGGGGGAAACCAGGATGCGACGTAGGCAAATGGAAAATGATGCAATCTTGAAAGGTCTTTCGTCACTGGAAAACGCGAACATATTTTTGGAATGTACTGTTCATTATGACCATAAGACTACTATGACTGTATATGCGGTCTTAGATCTGTGTGGAGGACGGTTGAACTTCATTAGTAGAAGGAGTGGGAGTGAAGTACATTCAAAAACTCAGGTACAATAAAAATTGAAGTAAAAATAAAATGTATTTGACACGGTACAACAGTACCTGCTTGGATCGGAAGCTGCGCGGACATCATAGGACGCTACTTGTATCGAATCAGCCGTTGCATCCAAGTTGAATAGGAAGGGACCAACTTAACTTTGTTTCGAGTAAAACCTTCGGATGATAAAAAATGGTGTCAAGTTAACAAAGCAGCGGATGGTGAAACAGAAAACAATTATAAAACCGACGAGTAAGGAAAATGTAATATTCATGCATCTATATCATGGGTGTCCAAACGCCTATAGAAGCAGGAGATACTGCACGTCAAGCATGCTCTGCTAAGGTCAATAACTTTCCGTATGAAATAGGAAAAACGGCCTTAAAGAACATGCGCTGCGGGTTGCTTACGCCAGGCGTTACCTCGTACGAGTTAAATTGGTTTTCTATGATCTATATGAAGCACACGGAGAATTATTAAGTGTGAAGCTAACGGTCGCTAAGACAGAATTTACGGAATTTGTTAGTGGAAAAGGTAGCAAAAAATTCGTACACTTCTGATTTCGGTAAGTGGCTTTCGAATAAAAGAAAATGAATCCATGAGAACTATTTTCGAATAAAAAAATTAATTCCATGCAATCAACTTGTAAACAAGGGGATGGTGTTACAAGTCCTAACATAATTGTCAATTGTAGATTTCCACAGTGCGCCTCGTATTATGAAAACATTCTTTCTTTTTCATCATATCTCTTTTGCTTTCACTCCTTCTCTCAATAACAATTGAATTACCTTCTACTTTCAAGTATATAAATAGAATTCATCATATTTATGTGATATGTTTCAATCATTATCTTTCTGGGTATAATAATAAATTTTTCCAGTACTTATCTGTAGTTTCCAGTGTACCCCAGGCCTCTGTCTTGGAACCTGTCTTATCTTAATATATAAATGTGAATATGGCTATGTATGTATGTATGTATGTATGTATGTATGTATGTATGTATGTATGTATGTATGTATGTATGTATGTATGTATGTATGTATGTATGTATGTATGTATGTATGTATGTATGTATGTATGTATGTATGCATGTATGTATGTATGTATGTACAGGGACGTCACTTTATTTTTACCAACATTTTTAACATTAACCTCGCTATACTCGGAAACACTGTTGCCCCCTTCCATTACAGGAGTTTGATGTTACTAGTGCAATATGTAAACAAATCATTTTACTAGCTATAGGAGGAGAGGAAAGTAGTGTATCCATTTATGTTGTAGGGAAATACGATATTACAATTTTCAGTTTGATCATCACTTTTATGAAATTTATCAAAATACAGTAGAGTAGTAACATTTTTTTTTTCAAAACTCAACTTTTCAGGTGGCTATGTTCATTATGTAATGTCTACTTTATTTAGCATATTAATTATTGGTGTTAACATATAATATAGAGAGTGCATTTAAATTGAGGGTGTCATAAGTAAAGGGCTGTAAGTGCACTTAAGTTACTTTTGAGAAAATGGGGTTTAAATATTTAAGCTTTCGTAAAATCGGTGAAATTTTTATTTAAATTTTTGGTAATTCAATTTTTATTAATATAAGATATTATATATATATATATATATATATATATATATATATATATATATATAAATTAATTATTTAATGTGTGATAAGATTAAAATATCCCTTTGCCACTAAAATTTTAGATACTTTAGCTTACACTGGATGCACTTAACTCATGTTATTACAAATGTCACTAGCATTCCTTTGCTTCTAGCCACCTCAATTCAAAATAAGCTGATCAGAATTTTTAAACAAGTTGCTGAAAATGGTTGCCGTTCATTACAATGCAGGCTTCAATTCTTTACGAATATTATTAAAAACATTTTGAAGCATACTCTCTGAAATTGAATTTATCGTTTCTTGTATATAATTTTTTAGTACGATATTATTAATATAGGTTCTTTCTTCTATAGAAAACGCAATCATATTTATGAAACACACTATACACTATACACTGCTTGAAGACTTCGAATGCAACAGCGGCCGTAAGTTCGTGTGTCTGACGGGAGCAAGGACATTATTGAAGGGGTGGGAGTGAAGTACATTCAGAAATGCAGATACAATAAAAATGCAAGTAAAAACAAAATGATGTCCCTGTATATGCTCTACATAAATCTACATGCTTTGACAGATATGTGCCAAAGTTTGCACATTTAACCTTCATAACCAGGAGAAAAACATAAGCTACATTAAAATTGTCCAAGTGGACGTTAGATTAATTAAAAATAAAAATAGAAATAAATACGACCAAACATTCATGGTATAATATTAAAATCAATTTTCTGTAGTCAATTGTTCATTATTATTGTCTGTTGTATTCAACATCGACTTTCACGAGGCCGTGCAAAAACAGCACGAAAGCATTGTTGATACATCATGAAAGCAAAAATCTACGCAATAATTCATGAAATAAGTATCTTTCCGCGGTGCAGGACCGTATTATGAGTTTCTCGATATAGATGTAGATAGTGAGCAGGCTTCGATGCCCTTCGATGTTTACACAAATCTGAAAACCCATACATCATACAAACACGTCAGGGTCATGAGGAGAGCATTAGATGTGCCCAGTCTCTGAACATTGTTCCAGAAGATGCCTTACTTCATAAGAATGCACATTTCTTAAATGCTACAAAGATTCGTAACCTTCTGAGGAACAGAGAATTTGATATTTGGTGTCGTCATCCACAGAAAGGGAAAGGCGTAGTTTTATTTAAACAGTATCCTGGTGCCAACAAATGGATTTGTAAACACGAAGGACTCTCCAACAGCGAATGGCGCGATGGCATTAAAATGGTTGGAAATGTTGCTGCAGTACGTTCTGTGCCGGGAAGATCTCAGGACAACCGTTGTAGGCATTGCCACAACGAGGTTGAAACTCTTGCACACGCCCTGGGATCCTGTCCGCACGGCGAAGCTCTGCGAAACTCTAGACACCACCAAGTATGAACAATTATAGCCACTGCCCTTAAAGATGCCGATTACAACACCTTTGAAGAAGTACATGGTCTCTCCGTCACTGATAGTACACGGCGCATAGATATAATAGCTTTCAAGGAATCTACAAGATCTGGATTCATAATTGATCCCACTGTGCGTTTCGAAACGAATGAGGAACAGCCAGCAGAAGTGGATAAGGAAAAAAAGAATATCTACAATCCTACCATTCCATATTACCAGCTAGAAGAGCTTGAAGTAATCGGACTTCTGATTGGAGCAAGAGGTACCGCTATTCTCTTCATGAAAGATGTGTTTAAGAGGCTTGGAATACCTACATCTATTATTCCGATTGTAACTTTAGCTGCATTGAAAGGATCAATTACTCTCCTGAAGCATCACCTGTATTAGAAATGAAACTGAGTTCATTAGCATTCTTTACTTTATTGTAACACATGCCTCTCTAAAACTAGGTATATTTCCACTAATCACAAAATGTATTTGCAGCTATGTACTTGTAGGAGTTTCATTGTCAAAACAAAATCAATGGTTCACTGAACTTGTAAACATTTATATGGTTAAGTACTCTTTGTCCCTTGTGGCAGTTCACGAATAGTGAGAAGATTTCTAAAAAAATCCAACTGAATTCTTTAATTCTATAAAACCACAAGGATTGCCAAAACATAATTTAATACTTAATATTGAATCACCAATAGTATTGCGAAATATTGATATACCAAAATTATGCACTAGAACAAGAATTAGTGTGAAAAAACTCATGCAAAACGTAACATAAGTGACAATATTAACTGGCAAAACAAAAGGAAATGTTTTTATCTCACGTATTCCTATTATACTATCCTTACTAAATTGCCTTTCGATTTTAAGCAATTGCATTTCAATGCGACTAGCATTTGTAATGGCGATAATTATTAAAATAAAGCTCAAGGACAGTCACTCAAAGTTGCAAACATTAACTTAGATATTCCGTGTTTTTCACATTCTCAATAATTATGAAGCTACATATATTTATGCAAAGGAGGGGAAATCAAAGCATTTTACACATACCAAAAAGCAATTCAGTGATAGTTTGTCATGTTGGTAATGTAGTATATGAATTTACGTAAGTCCACTGAAAATAACACTGTATTAATTCTAAATTATACAGCTCTCAAACCGAAAATGTGTTAGGTACTGCGAAATTCTGTCTGTATAATCACGTTGCCAATCAGTTAAGCGTTGTGAAAAAAACAATTTCTTAATTTCTAAAATTACGTCTCCCAGAATATTATTTATGTTAAACAATGACTTAGGCCTACTGCGAGTTTATATTGTATCTTTATTTTGCATGTAAAATAAGAAATAATATAATTAATATGATCTTAATTTCTGAGACATAATTTCTAAAGTCATATCTTAAAAAATCCGGGTATGATATAAGCTGGCGTACAGCAGTGAAGGGATAAAAATCTTCCAATATAAATTAAATTACATACGTATATATTGATTTTTTGGTACGACCGACAGAGTGATAAATTTTGGCTGACGATGACACCCCAACGGGTTAAGACTGTTAATGGAATTTTGAACGGGAGAAGATTTCGGGGCAGAAGAAAATATCAGATGATAGACGATATTAAGATATATGGATCATATAAGGAGACAAAGAGGAAGGCAGAAAATAGGAAAGATTTGAGAATGCTGGGTTTGCAGTGAAAGACCTGCCCTTGAGCAAAACAGTTAATGAAAAATAAATTATGGTTTATTTAACGACGCTCGCAACTGCCGAGGTTATATCAGCGTCGCCGGATGTGCCAGAATTTTGTCCCGCAGGAGTTCTTTTACATGCCAGTAAATCTACTGACATGGACCTGTCGCATTTGAGCACACTTAAATGCCATTGACCTTAACCGGGATCCAACCCGCAACCTCGAGCACAGAAGGCCAGCGCTGTACCGACTGCGCTATCAGGCCGACACTGAATGAATGAATAATGGTACAACTGTATTTTAATGTGTTTGTTTTAAATTCATTATGTTTAACTACAATTATCCATGTACATCAGATATTGTTACACATACGAGTATATATTGTCTTGAAAATTTAGATATTGTAATTGAAGGGTCCGCTGCAAGAATGATGGATGTCATTTGGAATACATTTTGCAGGAGAAGCAATTGAAAGTTAGAAATGCTTAGCGCTCAAAGCTTAACTGTGATTATCCGACCATTACTGGACAATGACTATCAGTGTTAATGTCATATAACTCTGTAGCCTATGTACATTCTATATGTCTTAAGCTATGCATTGACAGTCTTGGTTAATTTTCGACAAGAAAGTGACATGCATCATTCTTGCAGTGGACTCTTCAATTGTAAATCTAAGCTTGAATGATGCCACAAGGCGAAAACGTTAGCTTTCGGTAACAATAAAATCAATGACAAATTATTATGTTCTATAATATTTGCTTTATTCTAAATAATTTATGTAATTCTGATTGAAAATATAAATAGCTATTAAAGGCATTACAAAGACTTACCAGAACAACAAAATGAATTTTGAGATATCTGTCAATAGCTTGTTAATTAATCATTGTTTTATGATATTAATACATAATATGAATTATTAAGGAATTTAATTTCTTTAGTGTTAAATTTTATTCCTTTAACTAAGTTTTATTTATTTAACTCTGTCACACATCTATACTAATAATAAATCTGTAGCCGAAATTTTTCTGGTAATTTTCGATTTTCCAAAAATAATTGGTCCTAACATATATAATGAAACCGAAAATCGCATTTTTGAAATTTTTGTTTGTATGTCTGTCTGTATGTTTGTTACCTTTTCACGCGATAATGGCTGAACCGATTTATATGAAAATTGGAATATAAATTAAGTTCGTTGTAACTTAGATTTTAGGCTATATGGCATTCAAAATACTTTATTTAAAAGGGGGGTTATAAGGGGGCCTGAATTAAATAAATCGAAATATCTCGCTTATTATTGATTTTTGTGAAAAATGTTAAGTACCAAAGTTTCTTTGAAAATGATTTCCGATAAGTTTTATTCTTTACAAAATTTTGATAGGACTGATATTTAATGAGATAAATGAGTTTTAAAATTAAAATAACGCCATCTAAGACGGTGCAATGAATTAAGAACAAATGACTTCGTCTATAAGGGGCCTTGGGCAACAACAATCGAAAAAGGGGCCTTGGACAGCAACAATCGAAAGCTATTAAACTATTCCTATGCACAGAAAATTTGATAGGCTTTTTTGTACATTCGTTTTCTGTATTACTTAAAATAATATTTATGTACACACTCATTTTAATCTCAGAGATTTAATGAACAACGAGAGTGTATTGATTTAGTATGCAGTAATAGTACGTTAACTTAGCAATCCATTATTTTATAATTCAAATTTTAACTATGCTCAATTGAATCGTGTTAAAATACATAAAATAGACTTTATATGCAATAAATGCAATGCAAAAAAAATTGGGTAATGAGCCAAGCAGATTATGTTGCGCTGTTGTAAAGGTTGTTGCTTCTGAGATTCAAGAGCCCCCACAACAAATTAAAAATTTTCTTATCGGAGTACATCCGTTATCAACGCACTTTTTATATAATATAATATAATATAATATAATATAATATAATATAATATAATATAATATAATATAATATAATATAATATAATATAATATAATATAAATAATATAATATGATATAATATAATATAATATAATTATAAATATGTAGCCGAAAATTTTCTGGTAATTTTCCCTTTTCCAAAAATAATTGGTGCTAACGTGTATAATTATTCATCCTGAGACCGAAAATCGCTTTTTTGAAATTTTTGTTTGTATGTCTGTCTGTCTGTTTGTTACCTTTTCACGCGATAATGGCTGAACGGATTTCGATGAAAATTGAAATATAAGTTAAGTTCGTTGTAATTTAGATTTTAGGCTATATGGCATTCAAAATACTTCATTTAACGGGGCCTAAATTAAATCGAAATATCTCGCTTATTATTGTTTTTTTTTTTTTGTGAAAAATGTTACATAACAAAAGTTTCTTTAAAAATGATTTCCGATAAGTTTTATTCTATGCAAAATTTGGTAGGTCTGATAGACTTTTAAAATAATAATACAATGCGTTTTCACCGCCGCCTCAGATTGTAGCGTTGTTGTTCCTGTAGTAATTCCCATGTGCAAAATATAAAATTTTTGAGTAGGAAGAAAAAACACATTTATTCATTCCATGGCAATGGTACATAGGAGATCGTGAATTCTTACATTTTCGAAAGAAAGAAATATAATTACATATCACTGTTTATGCTGTATCACTATTTAAGTTATTTGAAGGTTTCAGAACCATAGTGGGCCAAGCGCCATTTACTGAGGACGTAGAAAACAAGGGTTAAAATTAAGTTATTATCATAATTCAATGGAACCATATAGCAAGTAATATAAAGTATACACAATAAAAACTAAATGATATGTCAATCTTCATTAAACTATAGTTGTGTGTAATAACAAATAAGAAACATGTTAAAGGAATTGTCATTGCACCAAATGAGTGGTCTCTGGACCAAAATGATCGCAATTTAATTATTTAAATACAAATTAAATTAAGTAACATATTAAACGATTTATCCTTCTAACAAACACGAATGTTCCCTGGATCAAACGTCCTATTTTAATTACGTATATTTATTTCTAACAGGTGCAGCGGAGCGCACGGGTATGGCTAGTTGTAAAATATTTCGACGACAAAGTAATCGAGTATTGAGTAATGATCGACTCAGTATGCTGTTCTTAGACCTATGTAAGAATAATTTAAAGACTACAGTTTTTCAGTAAATGAAAGGTGAATCAATCTTTTCATAATATAAGAGGCAGTAAGTTTATGTTAGTATCTGTTCACAGTAATGCCTCTTTTATATGGATGAAACTCCGGGAGAAATATGTTACTACAGTCCCAATCTAGAGACCTGTCTTGCAGTGTTCGGCTCACTTGATTTTCTTTGTGCATTTGAGTGAAAAGTTCTTTCCCTCTTTAACTAGAGAATAAATTACCTTGCGATGTGCAGACAAAGCTTTCAGGAACAAAGAAGCCGTACTAATCGCTCTGGTGTCGTCCATGCTGCAGGTTCAATAGCGAAGGACGACACGCCGTACCTTCACTAGTGCCAATAGAAGTGTTGAATAATTATTCAGAGAGACAGTCATTACTTCAGAACCACACATGCGCAGTTCCAGTGCCTCGTCCCTCTTATTTAAAAGTAGCATGAATACGAATTAATAATTGTTTAGATGCACGTCGATGCCTAGATGGCTGGGGTCAATTACGACGCCGGTAAATATCTTCCCAACCGGGTGTGAGGCCGTGTCCACAAAGGGAACAGTATTTCCTTTGCCTTAAGCACGTAGAGGAGTGGACATTCAGAGCGCCATTCTACAGCAGCATCTTCATTTTTACGTTCCTTAAAACTCATCTCTAGGGACCGGATTTTTATGTAATATCAAGGTGTGAAATATGTAAATATTTATGTAGGAAAAATAAGATGAATATATACCAAAATATGTAAAATCATGAAAAGATTTAATATCAATATCTGGCAGGTGTAGGATAGGAAAGACTCTCCAGTTGTGATTTCAGAGCACCCGACTTTTACCGCACACTTGACACATTACTATTTTTCCATCTGTAGTGAAAGCTTCGTCTATCGCAAGCCATGATTTTATTTTTGTTGTTAGGGTTGAAGATACAGGGGCCATTTTAGTTAGTTAAAAGCAGTAGATAAACTCGCACTTTATACTGTAAGTACTAAAACTAGAGAACTGAGTGAAATGAATGACACAACAGTACTGCAAGCACTGTTTCGCTTTACTGGATTAGGAGAAAATAAGAGGAGATCGCAGAAACAATATTTAGGCAATGTTTAAGGTTAAACAATGCCTAAGTATGGCTGCCACGTTGCGAAGACGATGTTTAATAGTAGACGATGTCTAAAACCGATGTTCAACAGTCGATGTTTAAACACCGCCTAGAACACTGTTTAACCTCATCTCACACAAGGAACGAGTGTATCAGTGTAAATTCAATGGAGCACGTTAATTATATTGGTGAGTTGAGACGGTTCCGGAGATATTTATTTCTACTTCGACGGCCTCCTCTACGTCGCAATCTTTTGCTTGATCGTAGTAATCCTTTTGAGACATAAAGAAGCAAGCTTTCGCTTTCTGTTATTTTCCTCCACGCCGCCTTCTTCTTCTCCAAAGTTTCACTGTTGTAGGACTTACAATGTCCGACAACACGGTCTTTCTTCCTTTGAAAAGTTCGAAATACGTTTCGCCATTATGCCTGTTGTGAATCAGCTGATTTCCATTTGGCGCCCGCGTTAATGAAACGTTTCCATTGGCTCCGCCATTGTTGATCGGCAAAGAATCTAAATGCAAGATACTCCATACTTCTCCTTCCCAGCTAAAACCGCAACTAAAACGGTATCTTACTAAACACCGGCTGAACATTGTTTAAGCAACGGAAATTCGTACGTAACTTAGACGTTGTTTAGTTAAACAGTGTCTAAGACTTAAAATCGGTCATCGTTTCTGCAATCGGCCCATACACTTTAGCTGCTTCCTGTAAGAAACAAAGTACCTACTGAAACCTCAAACTATAAGCATTTACAAACTGTTGTTTGAAAAGTGACATTCCTGTCTCATTCAGAAGGGTAGGATTATTCCAGCCGAGAACCATACTTTCTAATTACTCGGAAAATCCCATTTCCGTATAGGTCTACTAAATTTAAAATAAAGAGGTCAAACAATAACGTGAAAGTCTCATGTCAGACTTGACACGGGTTTTCCCTGCAAGAATTAGGAAGAGGGTGGGCAAGGTTGCAATGCAGAACAATTATAGTTCGAAACAAATCATGTCGTCCTCGTCCCATCCACCTCTACTTTCTGAGTGAATTTTACAATACAAGGTAGTTTATGAGAAAGATTGCCTTTTGTTCACTCATATTTACAGTGGGCGGTATGGGATGAGTACCTCTATTACTTCCTGGAACTACGGACGTTATGTTTCGTCCCGAAATATATCCTTTCTTGAGTATGTAAAAAGGTTTTTTAAATCTGTGTATTTTAAATATTGTAAACTTCCCCAGCAGAAGTTTGTTTTTCCTTTCAGAGAAGTAAAAATGAATAAACCCCCTAAATATGTAGATTTATGTAATACCAAGTCATAATATGTAATGGGGGTAAATATGTAAAAATATGTAGTATCAAATTTTAATATATTGATAGTAATTACGAGATTCGCAAAGATTTGTTATTTATATACGGTTAGGTTGAGAGGAATATAATATGTAATTACATAAAAATCCGGTCCCTACTCATCTCACTAATATTAAAACTTCACACAAAAAAGAAAAATTACAATACAAGAAGCTTGTGGCAAACAACCACATTGAAATGACAAGGTATAATCCTCGTGGGGACTCAGACTTGACTAACACAATAGTTTCAGAGTTGAAATAAGTGAAATTGAAAGAAGGCAAGAGATTCTTAGAATCCCTGTAAAATTGATGGAAGATTTAAATGGATAGTTGTGTGATTTCAAATAATTTTTCATCATAGATCACCTTAACATTAATATCCTTATAGAAGTTGGTATTCCGACGAAAGTAGTTCGATTAATTAACCCCTTCAGGCTTGATGTGCTGTACATTTTAGTGTACATTGTTTCTTTTTTTTTTTTTTTTTTTTTTTGGAATGTATTCGATACTTTTAAATATTTTTCAAATTCAATGTGATAGAAATGGAGAATATAATTTTTAAAACATTTCTATATCTGAGTTAAAGATAAAATTTTAAATTTTGGGATCCCAGGAGTCAAAATTGTCCCCAAATTTTGATGTTCTGTGAAGACTTGATTTCGGAATTTTGGATCCCGAATGATTATGTTACCAGTTTTTTTTTTTTTTAATTTTGTTTAATATAAATTCAGATCTGAAGGGGTTAAAATGTCTCAGTGAAACGTACAGCAGAGTCCGTGAATATGTTAGGGGAAAATCCACAAACTATTAGGGAAAACACAGAAATTTTACTGGAAGCAAGTAAAGAGATAGGTTTGAAAGTAAATCCCGAAAAAACAAAGTATATGATTACGTCTCGTGACCGGTGTGAAATAGAAATATAAAAATTGGAAATTTATTCTTTGAAGAAGTGGAAAAATTCAAATATATTGGAGCAACAGTAACAAATATAAATGATACTCAGGAGGAAATTAAACGCAGAATAAATGTGGGAAAAGCCTGTTATTATTCAGTTGAGAAGCTTTTGTCATCTAGTCTGCTGTCAAAAAATTTGAAACTTTTTATAAAACAATTATATTACCGGTTGTTCTATATGGTTGTGAAACTTGGACTCTCTTTTTGAGAGAGTAACAGAGATTAAGGTTGTTTGAGAATAAGGTTCTTAGGAAAATATTTGAGGCTAAGAGGAATGAAGTTACAGGAGAATGGAGAAAGTTACAGAACGCAGAACTGCACGCATTGTTTTCTTCGCCTGACATAATTAGGAACATTAAATCCAGACGTTTGAAATGGGCAGGGCATGTAGCACGTATGGGCGAATCCAGAAATGCATATAAAGTGTTGGTTGGGAGGCCAGAGGGAAAAAGACCTTTGGGGAGGGCGAAACGTAGATGGGAGAATAATATTGAAATGGATTTGAGGGAGGTGAGATATGATGATAGAGATGGATTAATCTTGCACAGGATAGGGATCGATGGCGGGCTTATGTGAGGGCGGCAATGAACCTTCGGGTTCCTTAAAATCCATCTGTAAGCAAGTAAGATTACCTTAGGCCTACTTTTTTTATAATTATGCTAAGTCGGGCTAAGTGAACGTTTAATGAATATCATAACCAGTACACTGGCCTGCAAAAGAAATGCCGAGTCGAAATAGCTATCGATTTAAAATATCGTGTTACGAGGACTTTGCTTAGGAAACAATAGAAATAATGATACACAGAAGGCATTGCACATAAACTCTATTATTGTTCTGTTATAATTTTATTTCATCATTCAACTTGTTTGTGTATGCCTTCAATAAACTCTAAATATATTATAAATTTTATATTTATAACAGAAGTGATACATTTTTTTATGAAACAATATGAAACCTAACTAGCCGTATATATCGATTGTAACAATGACAGCATACATGAATGATAGGGAAGGCTGTGGAATAACATAATATAATCTGCAGTTTCACTATTTTCGTGTAGTATTCTTATTAATGTTTTAAAATAAAAGTGTATGGATAATTTTAAATCAGTCCATATTAAATAATGAAGTGAACATGTTATAAAAGCCCACATATTAAAAAAAAAAATAATCTCAGGAAAACTGCTTTCCACCTCTCCATGTTTGCTAAAGTCCTCGGAAAACGATGCAACATTCGCTGTTCAAGCCACTAGTAATATCACATTCTAGTATATACAGTCACGAAGTTTGAGTTGTCGAGGTTGCTACGAACAATAGACTGTGCAGGTGCTATTTCGCATTGTCTGTAATGAGGCGATAGTAGCGATCCTAGTGGTTAGCAACTATCTGTGGATGCATATTTCCTACGTATTGAGTTTCGTGACTGTATATACTAGACTGTGGTAATATCATGAATATGACACATATAGGCCTACTATTATGTTAAAACTTTTTTTTTCCCAATAATGATATGTTGCGGGTTGCTAAGGAACAAGATGTGAGTTGAGTAGGCCTAATACAGAAGTGGTAACGGATATTTTTCCGAAGTAGGTGCCCACTGAAACATTTCACGTTAAAACAATACGTTTAAGTTAATAGTAATGGACGCTCACATATTAGGGGAACGTTACTATCAATAGGCCACCTAACAATTTCTTATTATAGCTAACAAAAGTACTGCCTTTAAATTCCGTTCATAGGCCTGAATAATATAACATTAGTAATTAGGAATTATATAATAAAGTTTTGGGCTACATCCTTCTTATATTTATTGAAAGATTTCCGTTAGCTCATTTAAAATTGGAGTATTGATTCAATGAAGACGACAGAGTTCTATGAATGAACCAAAATAAACATTTCAAAAATGTCTCAAAATAATGTCTACAAATGAAAAATTATAAATGGATGTTGAACTTACTTTTAATCCAATATAATCGTATAATGAAACTGAAAATCATGAAAAATAAGTACAGTCCTTGTTATTTCAATATTTTAAAAGTTGTAGATTATTTCAAATTAGTTAATACAGTACCGGTAGTTAAAAGAATGTTAGCAGACAACTTTAAACTACAAGACAACAACATAATGAATGAATGAATGAATGAATGAATGAATGAATGAATGAATGAATGAATGAATGAATGAATGAATGAATGAATAGATAATTTGCTTCTGAAGGGCTTTTGCTTTTTGCGAGGGGTAGTCAGTAAGACTCACGCGGGGAGCTAGTCCACTTAACTGGTTAGCTTCGTTGGAATTCGCCAATTCTGGGAAGTCACTGGATCACTTCCGCACTTCATCTCCTTATTCCTCTCTCGCTGTGTGATCCTGTTCGTCACTCCCAAAGAGTTATAAGGGCGCAAATAGCCATAGATGCTGACACGCCCTTTTTAAACCCACTAACTAACTAACTAACTAACTAACTAACTAACTAACTAACTAACTAACTAACTAACTAACTAACTAACTAACTAACTAACTAACTAACTAACTAACTAACTAACTAACTAACTAACTAACTAACTAACTAACTAACTAACCCAAAGAGTTTGTAATACTTACTAGAGACATATACCCGTGAGTGGCAGGCAAGAAAAATGTCACAAATTGAATCGGCTAGCATCCGCCATTAAAGGGAGTGTTTGCGGCGGGAAATTCGAAAACATTACCACAATACATTGATGTACCCTGGTGATAGACACTGTTTTAAACATCTTTTACAAAGGATGAGTCGTGATGAAATAAACATGAATGCAGAGGAGCGCTATATTTGTTAAAGTATTATAATGATTCATCTTTGGCGATATTCTAAAAAATAAATTAAATCCCCCATATACACTCGGGCTAAGTATGTGAAATATTGAATAATGGCAATGTCAACATTAATTTTCAGTATTACTAATATTGTTTTAAGGACACAATAATGGATATTTACTGTAATATTTAAAATGATCTATATTTCAGTCCTTTCATGCAAAGGAAGAGGAAGGTATATGGTGCTTTGAAAATATTTAGTGGTGAAATATGAGATCATAAAAATTCTGGAGACTGATTTAAAATATAATGAGAATAAATTTTATCATAAAACAATCTACTCATTGTGTAGTTAATGACCACCAGGTTTGAGGTCAGTACAGACTTTTTAATACAAATAGTAGCGGTAATAGTAGGCCTAGTAGTAGTGGTAATAGTAGGCCTAGTATTAGTGGTAATAATAGGCCTAGTAGTAGTGAGACCTAGTTAGTAGTAATGGTAATAATAGACCTAGTATTAGTGGTAATAGTAGGCCTAGTAGTAGTGGTCATAGTAGACCTAGTAGCAGTGGTAATAATAGGCCTAGGTAGGCCATCAGCTATATTTTCACTAATTTCTTTGCATATAATACAACCAAAAATTAGAAGTACATACTGTACAAAACGGAAATTACATGATTAATTCATTTATTGTGAAACAAAATTATTTTAGACAGATATAGTCTGAGGATTTTCTTATGCACTCTGCTATTATAATCCACTGTAATGTGATGGCACGTAACCCTTACATACATTGTTGAAACCAACCTTATAAACCTGATTAATGTGATTCTGGAAAAACTTTATCCAAGAAATATTCCGACAATCTGTAAACACATTCAAAGGAGGAACTGCGTTTGGAACATTCTTCCAAATATTGAGATATGCATGCTTTCCTGAGCATCCTACAATAGTAGCTATGTTCGAACAATTATTTGCTGCGCAGTATTTCACATTTTGTTATCATTTCACTTCAAGTGCACTTATATTTATTCGTACTCCTCAATAAACATGAACTGCTCGCACTCCCGGCGAAGCATCAACTCCCTTTAATGGCGGACGAACAGCGGTTCAATTTTGTACGCGAAACTAGCGCCGTTGGTGTCTCTAGTTATATATTACAAACTCTTTGGTCACTCCGCACTTCGCGCACTTCCTCCCTTCTTCCCGGTCAGGCACTAGATGATCGTGTTCAGCACTTCCTGCCTCCTTCTTCGGATGTCTCTGCAGCCGCTGCGGTCTCGTGCAGTTCTACTGTCGGTGACATAGCTCATCTGCCCTGAACCTTGGAGAAGTTAGGGGTGTTGTTTAGAGGGGTGTGAGGCTAACTTTGAAGCAAGCGGCTGGCTAACGGCACTTTAGGGGCGAATATACTCTGCTTAATCCCGTTTCTATTTTCTTCAAAAAAAAAAAAAAACAAAATTCTCTCCATTTATAGGTGGAAGCTGGAGGTGAACGTTTGATTTCTCTAGTTAATAGAATTTCTGATGTAAATATATATTCAACGCTAAGACGTAGCAATACAACTTTCGTGTTTAGTGTTTGCGTATGTAGGCTACGTAGTAACTCTTGTATTGTAGAATAATTTCGTGCGTAGTGTTTGTGTATATATAGAGATTAGGTGTATCTCTAAGCGTATCTGTATATAGCAATTAACTTAAATTTAAGTGTACCTAATCATGCCGGCTCCTAAAAAAAAAAAGAAGGTAATTCATTCCCAAGTACGTGAAATAATAGCAAAAATAATAGCAATGTGTGATAATGAAGCCAAGAAAAGAGTGTTACGCATTTAGTTATTCAGACCACTAAACACGCAGCATATTGCACTGGTTTTTTTCTGAATTTTAGGGTAAAACAAATTAGAAAAGAAAATTTGGAAAGAAACCGGCATCGCCCCAAAGAGGACTGGAAGGGCCATTGTCAACTTACAATAAAAGTGGAAAGCCAATATAGATTCGACATAATACATTGCCTGCAGTTGTGGATAATCTGATAATTTCTTTGGATAACGAAGACGATAGTGATAGTGATGGTGACAGTGATGATAGAAACAGTGATGATTATGATGATGATGATGAAAGTGATTCAGAATTAGCTACTCCATTGCAATGCGGCACAGAATTGGTCTGTCAATGTTTTATAATGCATGCTACGTTGTATTTCTATTTTCAAACTTTCTGTCTCCATCCACTCCTTTCACTACTATCGTGCGAAACTACTCAATCCTTCCAGGGCAGATGAGCTGTGTCATCGACATTCCTTCTTGAAGGCTCGTCCCATCTTGTTCCTGGTTTGCCTCGTCGTGCGAGGTGTCCACATTGTAGAAATGTATACCCTCTAGTGTTCCGGAGCCTCGCCACGTGTCCTCCCCATTTCCATTTCAACTTGATGGCTCGTTGGGGTATGTCTTCCAATCTGGTTATTTCCCTTATCCTGGTGTTCGGTACTTTGTATTTAAGGATAATCCTAACACTTTCCTCTCCATCTTTCTTTGATAAACTTCAGTGCGTTTCTTTTATGTTTCTGTCAAGTTCCAGGTTTGGCATCCGTAGAGTAGTTATGGGAAAATGCAGGAGTCTAATGTTTTGATCTTGATTTTTCGGCTTGGTTTTTTTGTCTAACAGAACGAATTTAGGGCTCAGAAAGCTTTCCATGCTATCGCAATTCTGCATTTTAGTTCTTTGTCCATATTTTTCTATATTCCTACCAGTTTTCCTAGGTATACGTAGTTTGATACATACTGTAGTACTTTGGAGTCAATTATGATTGGTATGTTTTGGCTATTTATCATTGCTTGTGTCTTATTCATGTTCATCGATAGGCCGGCTTTTTTGCTGCTGTTGTTTAGTTCTTGAATCATATCTTGTAGCTCACTTGCATTACTGGCGAATAGTACTACGTCATCAGCAAAAAATAAGTTTGTGAGCCTATATCCATTAATTGTAATTCCGTATTTCTTTCCCCAGTTCAGTTCTCGGAATATCTCCTCCAGCAAGCTTGTAAATAACTTCGGAGAGATTGGGTCTCCTTGCCGCACTCCCCTCTCGATTTTCAATTTTTGTCCCTCTCTTTCTGTGACTTCTTTGGCGTGCGAATCGCTGTAGAGTTTAGCGAATATCCGGGTATATTTTGGTTCGACTCCTTGTCTTTCTATTGCCTGAATTACACTTCTGTGTTCTACCGTGCCAAAGGTCTTAGGCTGGTATTCATAGTCGACACTTTATATCACCACTTTGCAAAGTGACACTTTTGACGAAAGTGGCTCTTTCATATTAGTGGTATTCATAGACGATTGAAGAAGTGCACTTTACAAAGTGTCCCTTTACGCCAGCAAAGTGTAGAGTTACAATTTGGTTGGTAACAAGAGTTCCACAATGCCTTTCAAAACAAGTGAACAAACAATAACAAATTAATGTGTAACCCACAGATTATAATGCTTGTGATTTCAATTGGGAGCCTAATTGATCGCGCGAGAAAGAAAATAAATATTTAAAGTTGTTTTATTTCAGTTTCTAGTTTTTGTTGCCGATAGTTTAGATTATTTCAGTCAGTTCAGATATATAGCCTAATATTTTATTAAATAGGTACTGATACTGCTGGTGAAATTAGGTTATGTTTTGTACAGTACATAGCTCATCCATTAATTTATATAGTCAGATTAGGTTTTGTACATATCTTTTTCATTGATTTATGTCGCTGAGTTAGGTTTTGTATGTATCCGTTCCACTGATTTATATAGTTCGGTTAGATTTTGTACGTATCTTCTATTAGTTTATATAGTTAGGTTAAGTTGGACTGAGTAGGTTAAGTTTTATGTATATGTGTGTGTGTGTGTATATATATATCGTTATGTTAGGTTTTATACGTATCTGCTTCATTGATATATCGTTTTATTTCTTTTATTTTCATTTTTGTCTTTTTCGTGAATAGAAGTAAAAAAAGAATGAAATAAACACATTACTACTGCTATTATTATTATTATTATTATTATTATTATTATTATTATTATTATTATTATTATTATTATTATTATTATTTTCTCTCTGTCGTTTCCATTATTGCCTGCTCTTCATTAAAATTTTGAATGCTAAATTTTTCTACAATGCAAAACAAAATAGGCCTAATAGTATGAGATCTCTTTTCATGGTGAGGTTATGACTGCACATGAACTAGAGACAGTATCTCAGCAGAAGCAGCCATATCTGATATATTGCTTACCGGCGTGGAAATATATATTATCAAAACAGTAATGATTATATCAACATCAAGATAAATCTTATCTCAAAATACAGGTAGTCAACAAAAATCAAAATCATTTTAAACCCAATACAATTATGGAATCTGCTTAGAAGGCAGGCACGTGAGGTCTCTCAATGCTAATTTAAGATAGTTATGCCTTCATTAGATTGAAGTTAGTTTAATATTATTTAAGTTAAAAAATTCGTTTCAGTAATAAGAAATAGGTTACATAGGCATATCTACCTACATATCACTTCATCGAATTGATGTTATAAATATACGAATGTTACTACAGAAATACCTGAACTATGATATTATAGATATTAATGCATGGTACATATCTGTAGCATAGAATTTTAATGCAGTCAATAACTGTATTATTGGAGGCACTGGCAAACCTCTATTATTCGTTTTTGTCAACCAGTCATCGAAAATATAAGCAATCTCAATAAGTTTCTTTATCAAATCGAAACAGTTTTTTTTAATTCTATATCATTATAAAATTCCACGGGATTGTCTTTAGGCCTATCCCTAATGTAGCGCTTTCGTACATTGTCCACTAATTGTGCCACATCTTCCGCACGTTCTAATAAATAATTCGATAACCTCCAAGACGTCCGCTATTTTTCTACAAGGTGACACTTTCGGCTCAAAGTGTGGTCGGAAGTACACTTTCATCTAAAGTGTTCCTTTGCACCAAAGTGTCGACTGAGCAACGGAAAAGTGACACTTTGCGTCTTCCAAAGGACACTATAATCGAAAGCGTCGACTATGAATACCAGCCTTAGTGTAGTCTATGAATGTTAGATAAAGGCGTAGGTTAAATTCCTCTGATTTTTCTATAATTTGTTTCACCGTCTATAGATGGTCTACCGTAGGCCCACGGTATCCTGTGCAGAAACCTACTTGATTGCGCGGTCGACTGTCGTCAAAAGTCCTTGTTATTCTTCTCGTGATTATTTTCGAGAAAAGTTTGTATAGATTTGACATTAGTCTGATAGGTCTATAATTGTTCAGATCGTCCTTGGCGCCTTTTTTATATAGTAGTATGATTTTGCTTATTATCCATTGTTCTGGCAGTTCCTCGGTTTGAAGGATTTTGTTGAAAGTTGCTGTGAGCGGTTTCAATAGGTGAGTTATCCCCGTCTTCAGATGTTCATTCTTTATACGGTCTTCGCCTGGTGTTTTACCGTTTTTTGAATTCTTCGATGGCTGCTCTCCCTTCATTTTGAAGAATTGGAGAAACTTCTCTGCTCTCGGTGTTCATTGGTTGTTGGTGTGTGCATGGGGCTTTGTATAGCGATCGTGTCTAAGGATCGTTAGAAGTTAGTTGTTGCGGTCATGATGTCTTCTCTTCAAGTTGTCATTTCTCCTCTTTGTCCTTTTGCGCCCAGGATTCAGTGTTTTTTCCTATTCAACTGTCGATTTACCTTTCTTGTTGAGGTACTGGTTTCCATGATTTGTGCGGTTACTCTTGTATTAAGCTTATAATCGCGCAGGTCTCTGCGAATCCCTCTCTTTGTTATTTTGTCAATCTCCGCGTATCTCTTCTTGCTGGTTTCGCTGTCATCTCTTGTGGGTCGTAGGTTCTTTCTCTTCTCTATTAGTGCGATCGTGTTTTGACTTAGTTTCCCTGTGTGATTCTTCATCGGATGCATTTCCCCGCTGTAATGGTCGCTTGGTGTATGGACTGTACTAGTGTGTTGTATAGTCTCTGAGGGTCTTTCTGTGGAGTGTCTTGGTTTTTTTGGAGTCGTTTCTGGAGAGCTGTGGTGTATTTTGCCTCGTCAATCTCTTCCATGAGTGGCGTTAGAGGAGTTTTGAAATTTCTTCTTTACCGTTTGATTTTTATTTAGTATTTATTTATTTAACCTGGTATAGATAAGGCCGTCAGGCTTCTCTGGCCCTCTACTAGGAGATTCCAACTATAATATGAACAATAAAATTACAATTAGTATTAAATTTACAATTACAATTACAATAAAAATCAAAGTACGAAAAGATTACCTGACTAATTAAAGCTAGATAATTTATCAACAGTAATCTCACTAGACGTTTTGATTTATCTAGAGAAAATCAAAACTCGAGTGGGATTTAATTGACTATTACACGATTAGAAGAAAGTATATAAAGATTAGAAGTAACGAAGTACTCCAATACAATAAAATATTAATTGACTTACGAAAATACAACTGTCTTCAAATGTATTATTGTACCATCTCAACATTACAAATATTACTCTAGATGCATGCCAGATGGCAGTAGTGAGCAATGCCTTCTCGTCGAGAAGTTCTCGATCTATTATACACGATGGCAATGTTACTAGTCAAGAAGGCTTTGTTGATTCAGTTTCATTTTTATTAAAATGCAACATTCCACTACAATTATCCGAACCCCAGTAATCAACGTCACTTGACAGATGATTTTCAATAAATCTTAATATTAAACAATCTCTGATACGTGACTATCCATAATATCATATAGCAGAAGCTATAACATAACCTAACTAATATACACAAGTGTTAGAAAAGTTTTAATTAACGACGATGACATAAAAAATAAATATGAATATTTTTAAAAGAAATAGTTATTGAATGTACAATTTTCAAATTTCAATGTGGTTGGTGGTTCAATTGATGTTATATTGGACGTGTGCGTAATAGAAGTGGAACTCGTTGATTTAGGCCTACATGGTGTATTCAACTTATTCAGGATTTCCGAATGGTGCTTTTCATTTATTTGTAAATCGGATTTCAGAAGATGCATAGGTATGATCAGTGATTTTTATTAATTCTTGTTCTTAAATGCCAATGCGAATCATATTTGAAACTGCTGTGCATCGACTGGAGTGGTTTGTAATTTTATATATATTTTTTTGACGTCCAGATCAGCGCAGTTTCAAATGTTGGCAAACAAAGAAACAAATGCTAGGGACGCGATAAAATTAAACAAATGCTAGGGACGCGATAAAATTGTGCGATAAGCAGCCATGATTGGTTGAAATACGTCCTTTCGTACCGTTTTATTGGTCAAAAGTAGTATGACGTAGTAAGAGTGTAATAGTCATAGAAAAACAAAGAATATTATATTTTTTACTGTGACTCTTACTAGTCTGTGATCTGTTGATAACTTTAAGCTTTGCGCTATTTGTATGTCTCTTATTGCCCCTAAACTATCGCTTAAAATGTAGTCTATTTGGTTTTTTGTGGTACCGTTAGTGTGGCGCCAGGTTCGTTGTGCACTTTTTCGTTTTTTAAAGAATCTGTTCACTATTCTTATTCTCTGTTCTGTGGCAAACTGTACTAGTTTCTCCCCTCTGACGTTTCTTTCTCCGTACTCGTACGGTCCTACTGGGTTTTGTTATTGTCGGACCATCGGATCTGTGCCCCTTCAGCGCTGTCGTCGTTCTTGGAAAAGTTAACGCCTGTACACACTCCATTCCACCCGCTTTCCTCCCACCACGTCAAACTTCAGGCCACGAACCTTGCCGAATAGGGATGTTGCCAAATTCCGTCAAACGGTGCCATAAATAACTGGTCCTCCATGCTATAATATCATTTCTTTCAATCTAAATACATCTTGTATTCCTACATTGTTTAAACCTAAATCCCATGTCTCGAATCACTTTCCGTAGCGTTTCTCTCCAACATTGGAAGTCATTGCTTCTCTCGCAACCTTCAGTAATGTCTTCAATGTCGGAACTTCTTTCTGCACGATATAAAATTCTTGTATCTTTCTTCTTAAAATACATCGGTTCATATCATCTACAATAATTAAAGGTTCTATTGGTCTGTTCTTCCCTGGAGATTCCAGCTTTTCATCTCCTGCACAGACTAGCTCTCTTCTGATTTTCTTTATTAGGTACTCTGACCTGCCTATATAATTTACATAAAAATGTTGTATCAGTATTAGTTAAGTAAGTAATTTTAATATGCAATCAATTGAAATAAAAGAAGCCTCACCTGTGATCGCAGTTGCTCTTATCGTTGCTTGATTTATAGTAAACAGATACTGACCTGTTTGTTTCTCTTCATCGCAAAATGCTATTATGTATTTGCTTAATAATATTTCTTTCGCCACTCCGTGCTACAGAGTTCATGTTGAGTTGACAACGCTGGACTGCAAGTGCAAATAAACTGTCCTACAAGTAGGCCCAAAATTGTGAGTAGTGGGGGACAGAAAGAGAGCGAGATAGAAAAGAAAGAGATAGGAACGGAGGGAGAGAAATGAATTACCGACGCTAAGAAGGAAGTAGGGTTCAGTTCGCATTTCTTACGGGAGCACAGATCCGATGGTCCCACGATATCTACTTTGCTATTGAAGTCTCCTATGGTGAAGTTCCTTATTATTGTACATATAAAATTATTTTCTTGAATCTGAGATTATTCTTATACTGTAGATAAAACAGTCTTTCGTTTTCAAGACACACATGCCACGCAGGAGTATTTCTTTTGACTCCGTCTAAAATTTGCACAATTTGAATGTACCCATTTCCTGCAAGGCATACACTGAATTATATTTTCCTCAGTGGTTTCTTCACACATGAAAAAAAAATGAGGAGTCTTGATTTTGATTTCTTCCTGAAGGTGTCTTCATTTTCTTCTTTTGTGACTCGCTTCTTTAATTTTTTTCTCCAGTGGTGAATAGCAGTCCCTTTTTGAGGTCGGGCCTTTCTTAGTCTTAGACCCAAGTTCAGCTTCTTCAAGAGTTCTCTTGTAAGGCGAGGCCGTTAACTTAATAGCTCTCTGCTGTGGTCTCTGGCTTCTCAACACATGGCCTGCTGCATGGGGTAAAGGAAGAGATTTCGTCAATCGCGTGTGTCCGAGTAGACTCTGTTCTCTCTGCTACATGTTGCATCATGACAATTCACATGAATATTTATAGACGTATTAAGCCTGCAACTAGCATCAGGAATGGCAGCGAATACACTTGTGAAAGCCGCTGAAGAGCAAAGAAATGATCTTGAAAAACATCTCTATTCACAGACCAAATCCTGCTGTACGAATGTACGAAATGCACTCATGGCTGTGGATAATGAAGTTGCTTTAGTATATGCCTTGCCAATAAAACATAATGTTTTTTTTTCACTTTCAGCTCCATTTCACTAGGATGTTCTCGTAAGCCCTAAGTATTTTTTAGTTTCTTCAATCACCTTGCGGGGAGAGAGTGGAAGAAAGCGGCATCGAGAGATTGAGATGGGTTGAAATTTTCTTGTTCATTTCGACTAGAATTGGTTTCCATGAATGATCATTTTAAAATGCGGTCCATTCATGGAAACTCCAGCTGGTCTATCTACAGCGACTTCGCCATTTTCTAATCATACTTCTAGAGCGCTGAAGAGGTTACACGAAATTTATGAATATACAACTGAAAAGGATGCAGACAGAACACTGATTCCAGCTATATATGTCATTTTATACCTTAATGTCATTAAGCCAATGTGCTGTGTACTTACAATTACTTTAAAATTACAGTAAAAATAACAAATACATATCTGAGCTTCTTGTTCAGCCTACGTTTTTGCTGCCGCCACGAAAGACAACTCAGGAGTGACATATACGAGGGCAAAGTCTTGAGGTGCCGTTTCACGCATACTGCAGACAATATAACCGAGAATATCGTCACGGTCCATTGAAAGCAACGATTCATCGGATGCTACTTTTCCCTGTTTTGAACTTTGAAACCGCCGTACTGTATAGAGTTTTGGACGTAATTATGAATTACAGAACGGTGGCTAGGGGCGGGTTAGCGACGACGCTTCATCATGTCGGCCAGCCTATTGTGCACCCCGAATTATGGAACGAATGAGAATGAGGTGCACCAGCCCACCGGCCGCATGAAACCCCTTATCCGCTCACCCAATGGACCCCCTACACCTCCCGTCCTAAGTTCATAACGCAAAGGTAACCAAGCAGCACAGAATCCATTCCAACGGTTCTTCCAAGGTGTCCAAGTGCCCTTGGAAGTGCTCTTGAGGAATGAATCATGGCAGACATATTGCAGAAAGCTTGGAACCCAGAGATGGGTTTCGGAGAGGACGCCCATTCCGTAAATGGACGAAGACATGCGTCATGACCTGAATATGTCTATGAAATGAGATATGTGATATGAAATCTAAATTGTGTTTCTACAGGGAAGAGGAAGGGAAATGGACCCTGGCAATGAAAATTCCAACCCGGCATTTGCCTAGGTAACTGTGGAAAACCACGGAAAAAGCACAGTCAGGTTGGTCGATCCGGGAATTTGAATGGCGGATCTCCGGAATGCGAGTCCCGTGCGGAACGCATGGACCACCTCGCTCGGTCGGATGTTAAACACAAAATCAAATCATAACTGCGTAGTTGTGCACGTTATAATGCAGAATCGTCAAGTGAACAGCGCGTTAATGCAGATGGCGCTATAACATCATGCAGAATTACGTTTTATTAAATTATGTACAACTGTAAATTCCCTTGCACTAAAGCCTGATGTTTTGTTACTTGAATATTTTGTTGCTGAAATTCCAGGTTGAAATTTTATAGCTGCTAACAAGGGCTCTTTCATTACCGTAATAAGAAATTTTGAATATCCTGAGCAGTGGCGGCTCGTGATAAAATATTATATGTGTTCACAATTTTGTGTTCCAAAATCGAAGAGAATCTGAAATCGTACGTTTAACCTAATATAAAATGTCATTATTCAAATATTTCACTATCGAAAAAAACCGTATATAAATTCAAAAGAACATATAATAATAATAATAATAATAATAATAATAATAATAATAATAATAATAATAATAATAATAATAATAATAATAATGAAACTGGGTTTTTATTTCCAATTTTTCCTGGTAAGCCAGTTTACCCAGTTCTTTACTGTTCCAAATTACTTGAACAGAGTTCATTGTTTACGTTTGTTAAAAATGAATACATACAACAGTGCCGTTATTTATAAAAGCGTGTGTTCAGTAATATATTTTGGTTCACAACACACTGATACACTATAACCTATACCAGTACTGTAATCCTATTCCATAGATTGATTACTATAAAGCCTACATGCCAGTAAATATTATTCTTAAATATTATACACTACCATTCAGATACTTAAATTCATACCACCACAACATTCAGCCAGCACGTGTTTGAAATCCAAACTATGCTATTATGCTGACACTGAAGTACAGAAATTCACAAACTACACTCTCGTAGCAGCACTGTACACATAACAACATAAACGTTCCGACAGTGAGATGCTGACACCTACAGACTAGAATACAGACTATTAAATTTCATCCTCGAGATATATCACGTGAACGATAACATCGATGCACCTGACATCTGTAGGATAGATTCACTGTTCACTTAATGCTTTGTGCTCTTCACGAGTCATAAGCGGCCAGCGAAAGACAATTTTCTCCTGCACATGCGTGAAATTCCTGTAACCTTCTTGAACAGAGCACGGCTTGTACGTGAACGGATGTTGCCAAGTTTACATAAGAAGTTTATGCAAGATGTGGGAAGTTTAAAACACTCGATTCTGATATTATACATTCCCACTACGTCAATACGGTATTAAATAATAAAACTAGTCGTACATTAATGGAAACAATGTGTTCAAGTGCTCTTGTGCTCTTATTGACGCACCACCACTGATCCTGAGTCTAGATTATTCAAAAGATGTCTTCAATATTAGGTTAGAAGTAGACGCAAGAAGAGCTTGCCACGGAAAGCTGCGCGAACTTTCGGAAACGTTCGGTGCACTCGACCTCGCTTCGATTCGATTGGCAAACTGTCGACAGTTCTCAGTCGTCTGCTGGCTTGATGTTTCGAGTGTGATTTATCACGGCACATGTAACGGAACCTAAACCTGGTTGCAGAGTAACTAATAACATAACATTGTTGAAAATACAGAAGCACGAATTCTTTTACATATAAAATCACTGAATGAAATTACAAAGATGTTATAAGAAATATGTGGTCGTATAATAATTGATATTTGACATTGTAACAAAATACTAATAACTAATACTATGTGATTTTATTAAAATGTTCCGATAACTAGGGTACTATGGTCGGTTTATTTTAACCTGTATGTACTCTCTATGGTACGAGTGGAGCCTGTTTCGTTTTTCATACATTTATGAACATTATAAATAATTCCCTAGTTTGACTGTGTAACGTTTTATTAGCACTTCCTAATTTAGAGCCAACGGGGGCATTATTAAGTACATAGAATGTTATACAGGGCTCTGTTATTTTACAAACACACTTTGAACTCTATAAAAATCCTGATATGAGGGATAAAACGCAGAATATGTAACGCATACGCTGGCTTCTACCCGCTCTGCACAATACATTTCACGATACGAACAGCTCAAGACCGCGCTTTCGAATGCGCCCTGTAATCAGCATTAAGTGATTCATAGTGGCCCTGTAACGAGCATGGCGGCACGAGGACCGAATATCGTTCTCTGCGCATCAGTCAAATGGGCAAGCTTTCTTTGCGCTTCCTCTAGCAACATTCTTGTTTATTATAATTCCGGATAATTTGACTACAGAAGTTTTATGCCACATTATAAGTCTATGTAAAATATTGTAACGTTAACTTACGTGATAAAAATAAATATTAAATCGTAATAAATGGAATCGGCAGACATAAAATGTTTACTTTATTTATTTTTTTGTTTTAGTAGGTTATTTTACGACACTTTATCAATATCTTAGGTTATTTAGCGTCTGAATGAGATGAAGGTGATAATGCCGGTGAAATGAGTCCGGATTCCAGCACCGAAAGTTACCCAGCATTTGCTCATATTGGGTTGAGGAAAACCCCGGAATAGACATCAACCAAGTAACTTGCCCCGACTGGGAATCGAACCCGGGCCACCTGGTTTCGCGGCCAGACGCGCTAACCGTTACTCCACAGATGCGGACTAAAATGTTCACACACTTTCAATCAAAAACGAATCAAACATACGATTGGGACTGGATGCTTACAATTTAAAAATAAACAGAAACAAAAGTGGCACACTAGCAGAGACTCAGTACTGAATTAGAAAATCAGAGGACTCCAGCAGTCCTACATGTTGGACGTTCTCTGATTAAGTGCAAGGACTATTAAAATTCTTTGAAGATGACTTAGGCAGGGCTGATCATATTAGAAAGTTTAAATGAAGAAAACAAAGAACGGACGTGGCAAAATTTTCCTTTGTTAACCGCACAATAGTAGATTGGAACAGCTTACCTGGGGCAATCTTTCAGGGTGGTCCTCTCAAAATCAGTACATTTAAGGAAAGGTTGAGAAGATTAGACTGACAAAGTAATTGTAGGTGGAGTGTAATTATCTAAGTTGTGTCATGTAATTAAGTTGATATGTAATTAATTAAGATGATATGTAATTAAGTTGATACGTAATTAATTAAAGTGATATGTAATTACTAGACATCGGATTTTTAGGCACTAAAATTGCAGTTTTAGGCGCCTAAAATAAGCTCAAAATTTTTAAAATTAGGCTCTATTTTAATGAAAATAGGCATTTTAGGCACATCAAGGTATCATACTTATTTCTTTCACTGAAATTTTTAGTTATACACTAAAATACGTACAAAAAAGTATGTTTAAACATTAAAAAAGAATACTATATTATATTTATAAACAGAACTCCACAAATTTAATATATTGAAACTAATGAAATAATGATTATTGATATCAAGATTACTCATTTTAAGTTATTGAAATTCAGTTCCATGCTCAGACTTTATTATAATTATCTGCACAGTACACCACCAGAATTTTTCTAAATTCTCCACAGTTAACCTTTGCCTTTTGTCACTGAGAATCATTTTGAAAGCAGAAAAACTTCTTTCAACCGAAACTGATGTGAGAGGCGCAAATTTTAAATTAGGTACAATAGAAACATCAATACTTACTGGAACATTTACACTTTCCCCCGATATCACTCTTGATACTTTTTCCAACATTGAAAATCCTACATTCTTATTTAATACGTTGTCCCACTTATTTTTAACTTTTTCCCCAGTTTCGCCCAAAGCAGAATGTATGTTCACTTGAGCTTCCTTTACTATTGCTATTTGGCTACAAAGAGATTGTTTTTCACGTTCTAATTGTTCAATACTTCTAGGTATGAAAGAAAAGTTTGATGTTATGTAGGCAATATCGTTTTTCACTCGTGAGTCATTCAGACAATCTTTCACTGCTTTCACACACGCTGCACTATCAGTTTCAGGTAATTTATCAATAACTGTGACCACTTCTTTAAAATACTTAGAATAATACACCACTGACTGAATCCAGGTTCCCCATCGTGTAACAACCGGCTGAGGTGGGAGTGGGATATCTGGAAAGTTCTCTCTGAATATTGAAATCCTGGATGGGGCTTTACAAAAACATTTTTTTGTGTTAGAAATAAAGGAATTGACAAGAGGAAAATCATTCCGGATTGTTTCAGAAACCCTGTGAAGGCCATGTGCTAGACAGGTTACATGCATGAGGTTAGGATAAAATGTTTTAAGAAGTGGAGCTGCAGCAACCATGTATGAGGCAGCATCAGTACAAAACAACAGAACTTTAGAATCGTCTATATTACCTGAGTATAAAGACTGTAGGCCTTTATTTACAAAATAAGCAATGGCTTGGCTATTCACTTTCGAAAGTTCCTTAACACATACGAGGTGTGGAATCGAAGGTCCATCAGGACTAAGTTTTCCTACTACCATATTTGCTATATACCTATTCATAGGATCTGAGGTTTCATCCACAGAGACCCATATGTAAGAATCACCTATATCCTCCCGAATGGAAGCTAAAGTTTCATTGTATATTCTGTCTAAGTAATTTTTTTCTTAGGGTCGACTCAGATGGGATATTTTGTTTGCAGTATTTTTGTAAAAACTATCTTAAAACCGGATTTTCAATTGCATTCCAGGGAATGTTAGCAGCAACAAACGCTCTGGTTAAATCAGCATAGAAATTGCTGCTGAGATTGGATGAAGTAGGCTGTGTTAGTAAAGTTTGTTGCAGTTGATTTTTCTGCAGAGCTTTAGCCTTATGAGCCGCTCCTTGCACATGCTGCTTTAGGTGGCACTTCTTTTCTTGCGAAATCTAAAAATGTAAAGTAAACTGAATTAAAATAAAATCCTAATTGTTGTATTGCCGTATTTCTATCACAAAGTTAGTGGGTTCGAACAATCAAAATTTTAATGACCTGCAAATACTTTAACTATCGGAATTTAAAAGGTTTAAGTGTAGTGGTCTTAAAAGAATTATACCTCAGGATAGCTCAGTCAATGTATAAATATTATAGACCTACTCATTAAAATTAATAGAATTTATATATTTCAACTATTGTTACATACCTGTTTGCTACAAATCTTGCAGAATATTATTTTTCCATCATAAGTGAATTCTGAATATTCTGTTAGCCATTGCCGGATCAATGTAGATTTTGCACTTATATTTTTCGGCATTATCGCGTTAAACTTCACAGGAAAACGTCCTACCGCTCAAAACTTCTCAACACAAATAAGGTGAGGGAAAGAGAACTGTTAACGAGCATTCAAATGAACCGTTGTTATTGAGATTCAATGGGACAAAAATACAAAGTTCCACTTATTGTTGCATTTCCTGGTAGTGTTAACACTAGGAGGGCCAATCTTTTAAATATTTTGTAACGGTTTACCCTACTAATTCGCAGTTTTACGACTTTTCATAAATATTTCAAAAACACTCTTTCTCCAAAAATTGTGATTTTATGACACTCTGAAGGGCAGTACAGCTAATCGGTTTCAGACCGAAAACAGTCATTTTTATAGTATAGTATATCTCTGAATCGGTAGCAGCACATGTTGTGATTGTTGCCTGCTTCAAAACTAAGGTTGGTTCTTTGTCGGCATTTATGCCTCCAAATATGTTAAATTCGGTGAAATCTATTGCGGGTGTCGTGAGAGTCAAAACATTTTTTTTCCTTTATCAATGGTTTCATGGCCGGTGTGAAGCAAACTTTCCACTTTTTAAATGCCTTAAATTTCGCAGTGAATGGATGTATAAATTATAAAAATAAGAGTAAAATGCGAAACTTTACAGTGAGTTAGGCATTTTTAGGCGAATATTAACAAATTAGGCTCTAATAACCGTTTTAGGGCATTTTAGGGCACTATAAAACTCTTTGAATACCTTTCAATTTCCATGAAACACAAATATTAATAATTATTTTTACTTTTCTCCTAAAGAAACAAAATAGGCATTTGCCCTAGAATCCGATGTCTGGTAATTACTTAAATTGGTAATTGTTGGGTGAAATAGGTTCGGTTTACTTTTGCTTATTGTAGGCGTTATTATAGCATAGTTTTTATTTATAGTCCTAGGTTTATTGCATCTATTTATTTATAGTTAGAAGTGAATTTACTTTTATTTTATTTTTTATTGCTGTAATTATTGTATTATTGTAATTGTATTATTAATACTTGTATACTAGAATGTATTTTCCTGTTTGTGATTATGTATTCAGTCTCTTTTTTTATTATATATATTTTTTATTATTGTTATTTTAAAGTTAATACTGATAATGTATATGTATTCAATCTCTCTTTTTTACTTAATTATGTTTATTATTATTTTAAGTTAATATTTGTATACCGGTATGTATTTTTCTGTATGTGATTTGTTCCTGGTTGAGTGGAAGAGAAAGCCTGATGGCCTTAACTCTGGCAGGAAAATAAAACTATTATTATTATTATTATTATTATTATTATTATTATTATTATTGTATACCACTGCCACCGGGTGCATACCCAATTGTAGTGTTAATAAATACGTACATACATACATACATACACACATACATACATACATGACAACAGACTAGCATTATGAACATAGAAATAATGCGAAGACAAAAAAATGTTTATTTTCATTCTAATTTTGATGGAAACGGATTAGCCATTATTATCATTATTATACTTAGGCCTAGTATTAGCTACTATTTTACACAGTAGTCTGAAAAAAAAAAACGAGAATTGTTACAGTACAGTTTGGATTATCCGACCTAAACTATGCCTGGAATGGGTCACATGATGCAGAATAACAAAGAAGTACCACAAACAGTGACGGATAATACGGAATGTCGCATGAAGAAAGTCGGATAATCGAGACTCTAATGTATTCGTTTATTTAACGACACAGAACCAACTACTCCGTGTCTGGAAAGTTCAAAATACAACAGCCTACAAAGGTTAATGAAATATTTGACGATTAAAGTTTTATTAAATGACATGTTGAAACATATCCAAACTTTTCCACATAGTTAACCCATTGTCTAAGCACTTAAATAGGGGAATCGGCTTCTGTATTCCTAAGTCATACAAGTATAAGACTCTACGCCAACCCGTCATGATCTCTTTTTGCTCTCATTGCAGTTGTGAAACTTGCAGCCTGCAGATATTCCTTTAGGTGTAGAAGCAGTTGATGATCGATGGGTGCAAGGTCAGGATTTTGGGGTTAGAAATTCAGAACATCCCATTTGGAACCTTCCAGAAGAGCAGTGGCGAGACGCTCTGTGTGCTTCCTCTCTTGTTTCGAATGTCTCTTCGACGTTTTCTCATGCTCTCGCTATATGCATCTGCATTAATTGTGGTGCAATGGAACGTGAAGTCAACCGGAAGAATGTCTTTTGTGTCTCATACATCAGAAGCCATCGGTTTTTTAATTGGTGTCCTAACGTTTTTATTGCGAAGCACTAAGTGTGGCGTCATTGCAATGATTGCTATTTCAATTCAGGAGTTTTGAAAACCCCGGTTTCGTCATCAATCGATTGGAGTTAAGAAATGCATCCCCTGTGCCTGAGAACCCATCCAATGCTTCTTGTACTCGCTCCTTCTACATTTTGGTTATCCAGCGCACATAATTTTCTGTAACCTAAGGTTCCTGTAACAGTTTCACGAATCCTCTTCCATACCTCTGGAAGAAATTTATGCAATTTTCTTATCATTCCACTTCAATCTATGAAAATTCGCACTTCAATTTTTTTCACTATGTCGTCAGAAATCACAGCTGGCCTACCGCTGTTTTTTGTTGATCGTGAACATCAGTGCTACCTTCCGAAAATTTACTTCACAATTTATGTACATTTAGACTACTTATAATGTCACCATAAACGATAAACAGCCCTAATATTTGTCTGTTAATTTCAGCCGGGAGCTCAATTTTGCATGCAGATATCTTACCACAGAACGATCGCACGTACTCAACTTACAGGTTTGAACAACTCCTCTTGACGCTCTTATAATAATAATAATAATAATAATAATAATAATAATAATAATAATAATAATAATAATAATAATAATAATTTATTTAATCTGACAGGATTACGGCCATAAGGCCTTCTCTTCCATCCTACCAGATAGCACATATAAATACAAAAAAGAAATACAAACACTGATGAAAATGATACAAATTAAGTTAATTTCATCATCTCAGTCACTATTGTTTTGAGATTTGACGGAGCCTATCACATGAAGCCATTTCTCATGCAAAACTTATGTTATAGAAAGAATCTCTGGATTTGACTTAAGAACAGCATGAAACCATCGGTAGTATCGTACTCTCTTTTCCATGTCTGGAGCCTTCAACAATCTCTAAGTCCATAATATGCTCGCTTTCTTGACTACCCTCTGACACGTCCAAACCAGTAGCCTGTCTCCTAACTTAATCGCCGCAGCGATTTCTGTGGTGAGTAGCTTAACGTTGTCAAACAATTGTCTGCCGGTACATGATTTTGAGCTTTGTAGATCTATTTTTACCACTATCGCTAAGAAGAGTTCTGAATGTTTCCAGTTATTTTACGTACTAAAGAGAGAATAGTTGACTTGCTTGGAATATCGCGTGCACCAAACTATTTTGGAACTGCTCTTTGCGTTTCAACCAAATATATATATATATATATATATATATATATATATATATATATATATATATATAACTCGGGAGGAAATTAAACGCAGAATAAATATGGGAAATGCGTGTTATTATTCGGTTGAGAAGCTCTTATCATCCAGTCTGCTGTCCAAAAATCTGAAAGTTAGAATTTATAAAACAGTTATATTACCGGTTCTTCTGTATGGTTGTGAAACTTGGACTCTCACTCTGAGAGAGGAACATAGGTTCAGGGTGTTTGAGAATAAGGTGCTAAGGAAAATATTTGGGGCTAAGCGGGATGAAGTTACAGGAGAATGGAGAAAGTTACACAACACAGAACTGCACGCATTGTATTCTTCACCTAACATAATTAGGAACATTAAATCCAGACGTTTGAGATGGGCAGGGCATGTAGCACGTATGGGCGAATCCAGAAATGCATATAGAGTGTTAGTTGGGAGACCGGAGGGAAAAAGACCTTTAGGGAGGCCGAGACGTAGATGGGAGGATAATATTAAAATGGATTTGAGGGAGGTGGGGTATGATGATAGAGACTGGATTAATCTTGCACAGGATAGGGACCGCTGGCGGGCTTATGTGAGGGCGGCAATGAACCTTCTGGTTCCTTAAAAGCCATTTGTAAGTAAGTAAGTAAGTATATATATATATATATATATATATATATATATATATATATACTCCAGTAAGTTTTAGTAAGTTTTAACCAAAAAAACACGCAGCAGAAGACAATACTGTATTTTGCTAACTTAGCATTACATACACTTTTCAATAGGACACGGCGTTGGTCAACCAACAGTCGTCTTATTTCACCCATGACCGCTACTATATCTCCCAGAGTTATTAGCATAATAAAATCCTACTTCAAGCTTACTCCGACTTCCAGAGGGCATAATTACATGGATCACTCTGTATGTACTGCATGCATTTTCTTTTATACATGAATAAATCAAATGAAGGCAAAATGTTAAATTAAAATCCGCCATTACTAATTTATCAACTCTTTGTTAACACTAGAACACCTGTCATTTTGACCGCTTTCCATTTTTAAACTCTCTATAACTGATCCAATTTTCATCGCATACTGTTGTGAGTTTGTGACTTTTCCTAAGTTGTTTCGTAATTCATCTCGGCATAACATTTACTTACTTATTACTTACTTACTGGCTTTTAAGGAACCCGGAGGTTCTTTGCCGCCCTCACATAAGCCCGCCACAGGTCCCTATCCTGAGCAAGATCAATCCATTCTCTATCATCATAACCCACCTCCATCAAATCCATTTTAATATTATCTTCCCACCTACGTCACGGCCTCCCCAAAGGTCTTTTTCCCTCCGGCCTCCCAACTAACACTCTACATGCATTTCTGGATTCGCCCATACGTGCTACATGCCCTGCCCATCGCAAACGTCTGGATTTAATGTTCCTAATTATGTCAGGTGAAGAATACAATGCGTGCAGCTCTGCGTTGTGTAACTTTCTCCATTCTCCTATCACCTCATCCCTCTTAGCCCCAAATATTTTCCTAAGAACCTTATTCTCAAACACCCTTAATCTCTGTTCCTCTCTCAAAGTGAGAGTCCAAGTTTCACAACCATAAAGAACAACCGGTAATATAACTGTTTTATAAATTCTAACTTTCAGATTTTTTGACAGCAGACTGGATGATAAAAGCTTCTCAACCGAATAATAACAGGCATTTCTCATATTTATTCTGTGTTTAATTTCATCCCGAGTATCATTTATATTTGTTACTGTTGCTCCCAGGTATTTGAATTTTTCCACCTCTTCAAAGGATAAATTTCCTATTTTTATATTTCCATTTCGTACAATATTCTGGTCACGAGACATAATCATATACTTAGTCTATTCGGGATTTACTTCCAAACCTATCTCTTTACTTGCTTCAAGTAAAGTTCCCGTGTTTTCCCCTAATCGTTTGTGGATTTTCTCCTAACATATTCACATCATCCGCATAGACAAGCAGCTGATGTAACCCGTTCAATTCTAAAGCTTCTCTGTTATCCTGGACTTTCCTAATGGCATACTCTAGAGCAAAGTTAAAAAGTAAAGATGATAGTGCACCTGCTTGCTTTAGCCCACAGTGAATTGTGAAACGCATCTGACAGGAATTGAACTATACGAACTCTGCTGTACGTTTCACTGAGACACGATGATGTCCACGATACGAAATAAAAACCTTTTCCTGTTTATTAACATGAAACATGTGTACCGGTACAGTTTGTCCGAATATTGCGATATTAAAATACACACAGCTAATCGTATGTTTCAATGTTAGATTCACCTAAAAAAAACACGGTTGTATTACTCTCTGTAGGTCCGAAGACGGAATTCATTGAAAGAAATAGGATTAAATAAACAATATTACATGCCTCTCAACATATTTCGGAAAGTGGAAAGAATGCAAAGTCCGGATCCCTTCTCTTTGAGCCTACACGTATTACGTATTTAATTCTTTCGCATTTGTTTCTCTGAAGCGTATCAATAAAAATCTCGTTATCCATGTTGAATCTTTCGTACACTACTTTTAACACTTGAATATAAATAATTGATTAAATAGCTATCTTACTCGTGTTAATTGTGTAAACATGTGCGTCTTACAGCTGTTTCGGTGCTTCTTCACACCATCCTCACATTGGACAGACAGGCAGATCATTCCAAACTCGATACAAAGAACACATTAAAGCAATAACCAGAGGACACAAAACATCTACATATGCCGAACACATAACTAATGCTAACCACACATGCAATAACATAAATACAGACATGGAAATCCTACACATACAACCCAAAAACCACAAACTCAACACACTAGAACAATATGAAATATACAGACACACTAAAACACACCCTGATCAAATTCTCAACACAGAGATCAATTTCAGAACACACACACTATTCGACACCACATTTCAACACTTTTCAACAATCGAACGCACCCACACAACAGGCAGCGAAGTTCGAGATGACACCGATATCCAGTAGGCTCTGAGGATGGTGTGAAGAAGCACCGAAACAGCTGTAAGCCGCACATGCTTACACAATAAAATTAACACGAGTAAGATCACCATTTAATCAATTATTTAATCTCGTTATGTTTAATTTATATTTACAATTTCAGTAAATACATTTCCATTTAAAACCTAGTAAGTATCAACTGCTTACCTGATAATCTGTTGAACATAATAAAAGAACACGTATAAGACATTTCATCCCCTAAGAGTTATAAAAAAAACATGCCCTTTCCATTCCCTTCCCGAGCCGAAATACGAAGCTGGTAACTATTAACTATTGTTACCGGCAGGTGAGCTGGAAGAAGGAGGATGGAATTGTAATCGAAATGGAATATAAATTATGTACATTGCAGTAGTGAATAAAATGGTCTGGTATAGTAGTGGATATTATTACCGACACAGAAAGAGAGGTGGGTGGTAAGATAGTAAATGCTGTTACAGACTTCAGATTTACAATCGCCCGCAGTCGTCCTGGCATCCTGCGTTGCCATCGTTTAAGCATTGAGCTGCACATCTTTCTGTCTGTGATCTGTGGTTTCTGCTTTTTGATCTAACGTAAACAGCACGATTTCTTGTTGCCAGGAGAGTAAGAAAACCACTGAAGTATTATTAAGTGTTGTTTATATTGCTATTTAGTGCTGTACTGTGTAGGCAGTCGTGGCCGGTGATCGAAATCCTCGGTGAGGCCAGATGCAACTAGTTTAAGTGCCTCCGATAGAAAATGTTTGTTTATGATATTAATTATTATTGTTATTATATTATTAATATCATTATTACTGTATTATTATTCTTATTACTATTATTATTATTATTATTATTATTATTACTACTACTATTATTAGTCTATTCTTATTACTATCAATGAAAAATAATAATTTCACTCACCAAATAAGCTGTTATGCTGCGAGTTTCAGTGATTGTTTCAGTGTGATGAAGCATCCCATATTATGTGTTGAAATTCCCCTTTCTTTCTTTTCTTTTTATTTTTTTCCTTTGACAGCAACAAACAAGGCCAAGAGAAGTTTATTTTGCACCACATTACCACTTAACCATTTATGTTGCCCATACCAGGATGCAATAGAAACTCGCGTTTTAAGATTATCTGTCAGAAAAATTATCAGCGATGTCGTAGGTAGTTTCTCTCTTTATTTAAAACTTCCTTTCTTTCAATATTATTTCTTCTCGAAAAAGGACACTCTAACAATGAATTAACTGCACCAGCATTATTTCTCGCGTTTGTTTCTGTTTATATTTTCCCAAAATACATAACAACATTGGCCCAGATTCACCACTGTACGCTTAAGTCATAAACTAAGACATAATGGGAGAGAATAGTGCGGGTCTCTGCCTGCCAAAGAGCTGGAATTTTGTTATTTATGGCCTAGTTAGGAAGACAAGTAACCATTGCTATTCCCACCTCACTGTACCCTTGAGGCCGGCCCATGGATGGGAGGAGTGAAACCTGACCAGGCCAGCCGAATTATGCCTCAGCTACAACGTTTTAAGCGTAAACTCAAAGCCCGCGAAAGGACATGAAATGCATTAAGCGAGACCCGGCACGAACGATTCTGGCCTCAGGAACAAATTTTACTGCAAAACAGGTCTATATACATCACAAGCCAGACCCGGCACGAGCGATCCCGGCCTCAGGAACAAATTTTACTGCAAAACAGGTCTATATACATCAAAGTTTTCAAATGATTCTACAGGGATATATGCTCCATTCAAATAACTAATACATTATATCAAAACACAAAATTTGATTTCAGTTAAGCCAAGTGACTGAGGCCCGGCCTCACTTGCCTCAGTCAATTAGCTACCACTGTGTGTAGGCTACTAATAGAAGCGGTCAAAATGATAACATCGGCGGTTGTAAGTACGAGTATATAAGTATTTCCGGCGGTTCTAGTGTTTAACCGTTGTCATCAGAATAAGGACTTAGAATGCCCCTATTGTAGAAGAGTGGGGAACATTCGAACTTAAGAGGTAGGAGGTGAACAAGTTAGAAAATGGCTATCGATTATTATTTAACGGAAACCAATTCAAAAGTGTATAATAATATTGCTGCGTTATAAAAGAAGAAAAGATAAAGCTGCAATAATTCATCATTTATGTACTTGCAAAAGGAGTCTCATCTTCCTTTCCTTGATTTGTAAAAATCCACATAGGAACTTGAAATGTTAGAACATTAATTTGCTACTTAAATGCCATTTTTTGTAGCTGGAAAATATCAGCCTAGATCATATATGTAACAGATAATTCCTCGCTACGTTAAAATCGGCAGCACTTTGAAGAGAACAACCGCCAGGATCGCCATCCGTCCGCCGTAAACGAACACGAGATGGCAGCACAGTCGCTAATGCAATTCAAATGGGAATTATGACGTGACTCCTTATGTAACAACTAGATGGCAGCGTAGTAAACCTGACAAAAGTTGTTAACCTCAAAGTCTATAAGCCCGACATATATGTTACATATATAATCTAGGATATCAGTCACAAACTTCAACATCAGTGGGTGATGAGAGAATGAATAAGTAATAATATGAAAATGAATGTGATTAGTTACATGTAATAAAATTTGTCGTCGTCGTCATCATCATCATCATCATCATCATCATCATCATTATTATAGGCTAACTTCATACATCTGCTCTTTGCCTATTTTCTGAACAAAAAGAAATAATATAATTCGTTCATAATGTGGTCAGAATGGCGAAAGTTAATCACTTAAATTAAGTAAAACTTAATTTTCGAAAAGGATATAACGAAACATAACTTTCGGATGGAAGTAACTAGCAGGATATTACTGTAGGCCTAAGATCCTCTGATCGACTTTCCTTTGGGATTTTTACTAAATGCATCAATTCTCAGTTTTATTGTAAGTTCCTCTGAAATAGCGCCTCTATAATATGCTGCTGGCGTTTTATTACTCAAATTCCAAGAAAGCTAATAACGCAAAATGAAGAGAACTCCCGGTTGCTAAGTAACTGTTATGAATCCAGTGTGATGACTGCACAAGACGGATATTGGAAATCGAACGACGGACTTATGATGTGTCTGTGTTTATATCATTTATACACTGTTACAGAATACTTCATACTGAAAAATCGTCTCATAAACACAGAGTTGAAATCATCGCTGTGTCGTCATACTAAGGTTGCCAGTAATTTTAAAACCAATTGAAACAAAGATGTCGCCACCCTTCATACTCAGAACCAGTTGATAGACAACTATTATCTGATCTAGGTCAAGATTCAGAATTCCAGTTATTGTATCTGATTAGTTCTATTAAGCTTATATTTATTTGTATATATTTATTTACACTGCAAGTGGGCAAGCAGTGGTATACACAATATAAACAATACACAAAAAAATGATAAACAATACACAATAAATTTACAATACACAATACAATAATAATACACAATATAACTTAACACAATAATAATAAAACATAAATAAAATACCTAATTTTACATTACAACCTACATAATTATGTATAGGCCCTACATAAGTTTCAATAGTCTTTCACTTTACTCTCATCTCACTCACTGTAGTGGCACTATGACTCATTTCACTGACACTTTAGGACACATTTCACTGACACACTATAACACATTTCACTGACACTATAGAACACATTTCATTCACGCTATAAATTATCACTGATCGGAACTGTTCACTGCACTGTAAAACCATAACTTCACTGACTCACCTCGCTTCACTGATACAACAGTTCAAATAAGTCAAATAATTACACCCTTATGCATACTTATAAACAGAACTACATTTAAACTAAACATTTCTAGTCTAAGGCCCTCTTACACGCTATTTTTAAATAATTTACAATTCAAACCAAGGAAGTAACTCGTCAGGCTAAATAAATACATGTCACCTTAAAAATTAAATGTTAAATATCACCTTAATTTTAATTTGCACTTGATACACAACTTTTTAAAAAATAATAAAATATGTAAATTGGGTTGTAATAAATTTAATAATATTTCCAATCTTTTTTATCTACAACATCTCTTATAATACGCATTTACTTCTTCACAGAAATAAACGCAATATTATATCAGACATGGAAACAAAAGTCCCCAGCCACAACTAATGTAAATGATAAATGTGACTTTCAATAATTATTAGATATTCCATCATTGTAAGCTTTCTGAAATAACTAATAAGTAACTGATAATTTCTGTGTAATTTTCTTTCAATTTAGTTGTTCTCAATGATCATTAGATTGCTCTCTTCGACTTAAAGGGACTGGGTAGTTATTATGGATCACAACTCCGGTTTTTTATTTTGTGTTTCAAAAAAAGTACAAAACTTACACTTTAAAACAAATGTGGGAGGTATCTCTGCAGATATTCCCTTTATGGCCTCCTTAAATTTGGCGGCGCATGTAGGGGAAGGTCTCCCAGTATCGGACACTTAAGCCTTTTGAACAATTGTGGAAGATTTTAAGTAACGTTTTGCAATAAAATTACTGCAAAATGAACAACAAAATTGATTATACATCTTGATTACACAACTTTTAACACTGTATCACTTCGGAACATCTATGATAAGAACTTTCTTGTGTTAAATTTTAACGTATCTTGTTAACGTGTTTCGACCTATTTCGGGTCATCTTCAGAACTGGTCGTTGTTGGTCTTGGCGCCTCTACACCTACAGAGACATCAATACGGACATGGAAATACTGCACATCCAACCAAAAAGCCAGAAACTCAACACACTAGAATAATATGAAATATACAGACACACGAAAACACACCCCAATGATATTCTCAACACAAAACTCAATTTCAAAACACATACATTCTTTGACTCTACACTACGAACGCACCCTCACAGGAAACGAGAGGCGCCAACGACAGATGACCCAAAATAGGTCGAAACATGTTAACGAGGTACACAAGAAAGTTCTTATCATACATATTCCGAAATAAAATTGACTTTTACTCTAAAAGTCTCCATGAACTGAGTGATCTAATGTTCAGACACATTACATAAACAAATAAAGTTGAACAACCTTGATATTATAGTTTAGCAAAAAATGTAACTCAGTATCGGACATAACTAAACTAAAAATAAGGAATCATTAGCATGAAGATGTTTTCAGTCATAAGTGAACAATTTTATATTTATAAACAAAAATGAACAACATAAACGTATTGAATATACATACAATACAACTTCTTATTAAACAATCCTTTACCGCTATATTTGAAGACATTGATTTATGTGCGAAAATTATTGGATTTACTAACAAAGATCACAAACAAAAAACTATATTATCTGAATCGACAAAGTCCACATGCTCCCAAATTATTACTTATCTAAGTCTGTTGAATAATCTTTACCAAGTTCTTCAGGAAATGCCACATCAGATCTTTCCATTTTAGGCAGCATAATGATTGAATTCACTCATTTTATTTTTTTTTACTGATACTTTAAGAACAGAGAAATGAGCAGCTGCCTGTCTGATGGTCATTCTCTCTTCATCAATTTCTGCAATACACATTTCATGTCCTTTCCTTCCCACTTTCCTCTCTTATTCTTTGCTGTGTCAGAACAAAGGTCTAGAAATAAGAAAGAAGCCATACAATCTTATCCTTAGTGATATTCGCTTGTCCGGTACTGAGTGAACATCACTGTCCGATACTGGGTAACTCGCGCGCTTAACTAAAGCTTCTGGCATAGTAAGCGTCTACCATCTACCGGGCATAGCAAGAACTACGTTAGTAAGCAACTGGCGGGGCTCAGTCGGTTAAGGCGCTTGCCTGCCGGTCTGAAGTTGCTCGATCCCCGCTTGGGCTGATTACCTGGTTGGATTTTTTCCGAGGTTTTCCCCAACTGTAAAGTGTATGCCAGGTAATCTATGGCGAATCCTCGACCTCATCTCGCCAAATACCATCTCGCTATCACCAATCGGATTTATATGCACTAAAAATGTCTAAAATATGCATGCCTTTATGCTGTCAAATTCTTTAAAATATTCTCTATCATTTCGAAAATATGCATTAAAAATTTTAATTTTAGACTTATGCATTTTGGTACTTACAATGTACATCCTTCCTTAGAAATCATTCTGATCCCTGTAATTTGATTTGCAGTACACAATGATTATTTTATCCAAATGCTCTGGGGTACGTTCATGACGTTTACCACTTACACAAGTTTTTATGCTGAGAAGGATCTTTCCACGTCTACATATGTTATTGAGAAAAATTTGAAAGCACTTACTAGCTCTGGAGAAATTTCTTCTGGAAGCACAACGTTTTCACCTTGAAGACATTTATCCACAGAACACAAAAATTTAATGCCAGAATTTCTCCCTAAAACAGCGCACAATTTACCACTTAAATTTTCTGCATACTTTAAAGGAGCACTCTGAAGTTTACTGTAAACCTCCTTGAGGATTGATAAAGATTCATGTAAAGACTAATCACATTTTTCTAGTTCTTTTTGTAGCTTCAGCTATATTCTTGGAAATGTGTCTTGATTACAGCTAAGTCCTTTTGAAAATATTCAATATTAAAATATTCTGAGAATGTTGAATTGACAAAGCTTCAGTTGCATTTACCGCACAAACGAATTCTTTAACTGCATTGAAATTATCTGAATACAGAGAGCGACTTGAATCCACATACCCCAGTGGGTAAGTATTGGCTCTGGTGGCAATGGGAGGTCTCTAAATTTTTCTTTTTAAATATTAATTCTGGATGAAACTCGCAAACACTCCTGCTTTGAACTGTAAATAGGAATGTTATTCACCAGTAGCAACACGTGATTTTGTCAGTAGCGCTCAGAGAGACTCCTTACAGGTACCTCCATAGTTGTTGTTTCGTCAACTATCCGAAGACAGGTCTTAACCTCACAAGTGATACCAAGAAGGCACCACTTATGAGGCAACTAAGTCGGGAGATAATGGGGTAGTAAGGAATTTATTATCTTGTCACTAATTTATTTAAATATTAATTTTAAAATAAAAAAATAAAAGATACATGTATTACATCCTAGATCATATATGTAACCAGATAGGTCGGCCTTATAGGGTTTGACGTTAAAACTTTTGTCGGGTTTACTACCCTGCCATCTAGTTGTTACATAAGGAGTCAAGTCATAATTCCCATTTGAATTGCAATAGCGACTGTACTGCCATCTCGTGTTTGTTTACGGCGGACGGGTGGCGATCCTGGCAGTTGTTCTCTTCAAAGTGCTGCCGATTTTAACATAGCGATAAGTTATCTGTTATATATTTGATCTAGGACAGGCCTGCACAAACAGCGCTCAACGAGTGCGCGCGCTTCTTCGGAGCTAGAGAGCCGAGTTTACCGCTCGCCGAAACGGAGAGGAAGATACGTCAGAAAGACATAGACTTGCTATAGGTAGAGGAGAGGGAAACGACCACTCAGCTATCTAGTGGAGTGCAGTGTGTAGGCCTGTTCTTAGTAACCTGTTTCACGTTGCTTACCTACTGCTACAGTACAGTATGGAGGAATCTAAAAGACGGAACATAACATTTAACGATTTACAGCTCGAATTTTTTGATCTTCAATGTGACCTAAGGGCTAAAGATCGTTTGAATAATACTACTAGCCTGGTTGAGTTTTACAAGACTAAATATTAGCAATAATATCCACTACTACACAGGCTGGCTGTGAAAATGATTGCTATGTTTGGCTCAACATTTATATTTGTGAGCAACTGTTTTCTATAATCAACTTTAATAAAGGCAGACATCGAACATCTGTAACTTATGTTTCATTACGATCAGTAGGCTACTGTTCCTTTCAGCTGCCAACAGCATAAAACCTCGCTTTGATGTAGTGATAATTAAAAATATAACAAAATGATATTGTACATGTAAGTAGCTATAGAATTTCTATTATTTCTGTAAAATAAACATTTCTTTATTATTTAATAATAGTCCAAGATAGTTTTGCAAACACTGAACGGGAATTCATTTCATAAGCACTCGTAATAGTACTTCCTTTTGTGTATATTTTGTACGAGATCCACCCCTTCTTCCAGTCCACCCTTATACAGAGCGCAGCTAATATCTGCATTCCGCTCATGAGCTGTGAGCCGGCTCGGAGAGCGCCTGGTCTAGGATTACATGCTCGATGCATGCAAAATTGATTGAATATAGGGTACAATAACATCGGAAATATACAATTGTATGCACTGTCAAACTTCACATACAAAAACAGAAGAATATGGAACATATTGCAGAAGTTAATTCCATATCACAAGCAAAAAGAAACTAAATATGCATTTGAATATAAATCCAATGTCTAGATATTATGTTTCCGCACAACTGTCTGTACAACTTTACTGTATTACGTATTTAAATAATTTAATTGATAAATCAGCTGTTTATAGTTAATTCTGCAACAAATACCAATAATACGCAATAACAATACGCAACAATACGTGCACATTCACTTCTCGCCTAATATCAGCCTGTTCCGTCAACTGGACTTCCGAGGTACTTTCCCAGTGTTTATACTGATATTGTTTTTGCTTTCTGATTGCAGATACATATCGGAGGCTCCTAGGCTGAAATCTCTTCCAGCAAGTATCTTTGGAGAACTTCCAGCAACATTCTACGCTTTGTAAGTACGCACCATTAAACAAGGGACTTTTACGTACTTGCGTGACTAGTTTACCATCGCAATATAAAATAACGCTCGAAAGTATGGAGTGATGTTCACAAAGTAAATCAAATTCAGATTTGCATTTTTGCCGTTAAAAGAGGGTGGAGACCCATACCTTCACAAATTTTGCTGAAAATACGAGTTTGTAACGCTATTCCTTCGATGAAATTCATTTCACTTCTCTTTTTAACTATTACCGAGCCCCACGGCAGTAGCGCAAAGAAAGCTTGTCCATTTGACTGATGCACAGAGAACGATATTCGGTCCTCGTGCCGCCATGCTCGTTACAGGGCTGCTATGAATCACCTAATGCTGATTACAGGGCGCATTCGAAAGCGCGGTCTTGAGCTGTTCGTATCGGGAAATGTATTGTGCAGAGCTGGTATACTTTATTTTTTTTCATGGAGTGCAGTTTCATAGAAAGGACTTTGCCGACAGACCTTCTACTGCCCCCTACTAATTGATTGTCATAAATAAATGTCTTCCTTACTGTGACGGAAATATTGTCTTCTCTTGTTAGTAACCAATCACAACCCTCGTTCAGAAGAATTGACAGGTGCCCGTCAAATCCACGTGGAGGCAGAGTTGCCGGATCTTTTCCCAATTTCAAGAACCCCGTCAGTTTCACTGCATAATTTCGAAGGTCACCAGGATTGTGACAACTGTGCAATGTTGGGACGAAGGGACAGGATGGAACTGTCAGAGTTGTTTGTGTAGAAAGTCATAAATCTGTAAGTGGGTGTTCAAAGGAGCCACCGAACTGCACTCCTTGAAATAAAATAAGGTATAGAAGCCAGCGTATGCGTGCATTTTCTGCGTGTTATCCCTGATATCAGGAGTTTTATGTAGTTCAAAGTGTGTTTGTAAAATAACAGAGTTCTGTATAACATTCTATGTACTTAACAATGCCCCTGTTTGCTCTACATTAGGAAGTGCTAATGAAACGTTACACAGTCAAACTAGGGAATTGTTTATAACGTTCATAAATTTATGAAAAACGAAACAGGCTCCGCTCGTACCATAGAGAGTACATACAGGTTAAAATAAACCGACCATAGTACCCTAGTTATCAGAACATTTTAATAAAATCACATAATATTAGTCCTTAGTGTATTATTACAACGTCGAATATCAATTATTACACGATTACATATTTCTTATAACATCTTTGCCATTTCATTCAGTGATTTTATATATAAAAAATGCGTGCTTCTGTATTTTCAACAATTACATATTTCTTATAACATCTTTGGCATTTCATTCAGTGATTTTATATATAAGAAATGCGTGCTTCTGTATTCTCAACAATTACATATTTCTTATAACATCTTTTGTCATTTCATTCAGTGATTTTATATATAAAAAATGCGTGTTTCTGTATTTTCAACAATTACATATTTCTTATAATATCTTTGTCATTTAATTCAGTGTTTTTATATGTAAAAAAATCGTGTTTCTGTATTTTCAACAATTACATATCTGCAGTGCTCGGGAAAAGTGACATAAGTCAGTTTCCAAAAACCTTTTTTGACAATTTGTTGACAACTTACACTGGTTTATGTCGATTTGATTTTTTTCTATATGAATTATTGTGATGGGAGGAATACTTATGTATTTTTTTTTCCAAGCGAGCAGATGTTCCGTACGTTGTCAATAAATTATCAAAAAAGGTTTGTGGAAACTGACTTGTGTCACTTTTCCCGAGTACTGCAGATATTTCTTATAACATCTTTGTCATTTCATTCAGTGATTTCATACGTAAAAAAAATTGTGCTTCTGTATTTTCAACAATGTTATGTTATTAGTTACTCTGCAACAAGGTTTAGGTTACGTTACATGCGCTGTGATACATCTCACTTGAAACATCAAGCCGGCAGACGACTGAGAACTGTCGACAGTTTGCCAATCGAATCAAAGCGAGGTCGAGTGCACCCGAACGTTTCCGAAAGTTCGTGCAGCTTTCCGTGGCAAGCTCTTCTGCGTCTATTCTAATAGTTTGAAGTACTATAAATGATATTTACCTAATATTATTTCCGTATGATTGTTGTACCATATATAATTCAATTTGGTTATAGTCTACTTTGGGTTGTTTCTACAGATTTTGAGTAAAATTATCATTATTTTCGATTTTACTAGGATTTATATTTTTGAATGGGGTTTTGTACCGCTACGGTAGTGGGGGGGGGGGAGTCGCAAAAGAAATTCTCGCCAAAAAGCGGGAACCGCTACACTATTTGCTTTAGTCACCTGACTGTACCGAACAATGTTTTGATTGAAGCACAGTAAGTTCTCTGTTCAAGATCCTGTACTACAGCAATGTCAAAAGCAAACACATTATATGACCTTGAAATCACTCGAGCACACCAGGCGATAGGACATAAATTTTAATCCGTCAGACATGTTACTTTTAAGTAATAAGTATTGTCAATGAAGATATTTCTGCATAATTTATTGTTGTGCATTTCTCTAAAATTCTGAACACTTACAGGGATTCAGCATTCAAGAATACATGCTTTACTATTACACGACCTTAAAACTCCTGTTGTTTTCTCACATACATTATGCATGTATAGTTTTGTCAGGAGAATGATACACACTTTCTTATTCGCCCTCATTCGAAACAATTCATACACTTGATGAACGTTTAATAATAACGGTTTAGTGTTGGATATATAACTGCAACGTCTTTGAGTGCTGGAGAGGAAACTCCATAACCGGCCTCTATGCATAATCAGGAACCATCATAGTGGCGCTGCAAAAAATGTCGGAGACCTGCAATATGAATATGGATATGAAGATGATCCTACAGTTTAATTTCGTGCCTCTGAGGATAGAAAAGATTTTAATTGCAGATTTTGATCATGGATGAATATATAATAGGATGCGAAACTTACTGAGTTTCCCGTAACACATACTAGAGGCGCTGTTGTAGAAATTTATCTTGCTGCCACCTGTTGGGAGGAGGGGCGTTATTACATCTAGCATCGCACAAAGTACCGAAAAGAGTAACTAATTAATCCATGCATTTAGCAGCGCAACTGTTGACGAAAATGTTAAACTGTGCAGAAAGTATTCCCTCCCAACCTCATTGATGTTCAAAACTAACCCAATTTGAAATGAAACATTTACAGTTTTATTCCTCACAGCATCTTTTACTAAAAATTCTTACCGAAGCCAACAGGAAGATAAAAGAGACGATCTATTTTACACTACCCAATTAAAATATAACCAGACAGAGACAAAAAAATAAAGCAAAAGGTTAGATAATTGGGATTGTATTCTTTGGGTACAGCGCAAGGGAAAAGTCTGCAAGAACTACTTAGTTCAATTTATTATATAACTATTACTTTACAATACATTCAACAACACTATTTTTACAACGTCCATAAACATCACTGTTTAACATACACTGCTTATACCTACACGTAGTATCACTTTATGTTCACTTATTAGCAAGTTTCTGTCTGCCATCTTGTCTCTTCGAGCAATATCTCGAACGGATAAATAGAGAACTCTGGGTAATGTACCCAACACGTAGTTCTAATGTTCACCACCTACGACGTCTGGCGCTGATCATCTTATTTCAGCCCCCTGCCGCCAGATGGTGCTGACCGCAGTTTCGCATCCTATTATATATTTATCCATGTTTTGATTTTCACTGTATCAAACGTAATAGTTTCCTTTAAGTTTCCACTTTCTGTCGTGAGTTGTCGCCACTGCGCAGCTCAAAAATAATTTTCGAGGAACCACCCAAATATCTTAAACCAAACGGTTTTTTCTAGCAGTGAAGTTAGTGAACAGGGGAGAGTGCGGAGGGAGGGATATCGCTTCAGTTTAACCGCTTTTGAGGATATGACCGCGTATCCTAATACTACAACCCTTCTTTCTGGGTGGTTTGGACTCTGTCAGAGACTACAATAAGAATTTTCAAGTCCTTGTAGCTTCTTAAATGCAGTTCATTGGTCATTTTAAAAGAATAGAATAAATGAAATAATAAATAATTGAAAGTGATATAATATGAAAAATAAAATGAATAAAAAACAAAATTACATGAAGATAAAATAAGCTATACTAAATACATGAATTAACAGGACTTTCAAATGACAGACAGCAGAAAAAATATTTGAAGTCTTATTTGATCATTTAGAAGAATTTAACTGTAGCAAGAAATTAATTGCGCAAACGTACGACGGAGCATCGGTAAATATCGGGCAGTACAATGGCTTAGGAGCCATCCTCGCAACTAAAAAGGGGAGGAAAATCGAACTTCACTACTAATAAATTGCCAGTTCCAGAATGGTGAGTCAAAGACTAACATAGGCCTACTTGTATTGATTTTGCATGCTCTATTATTATTTAAACGTTAATAACATAATAAAGAGTTAAGAAGGAATATTCACATTAATTCCATAGTAGTACAACTATACTGTACTAAGTGGATCAAACACATCATTCATAAAGAAACTGATATCCCCCCCCAAAAAAAAGAGATTGAGTATGACATAATAAGTTGCAATTGATATTAATGGTTTTCAGCCTTATAAAAGTAAATCAATGAACTAATCAAAACAATATTATATAGTACAAAGTACTGTAGACCTATATGTTTTAAGTCTAACTAATATTCCATAACAAAACTACTCTTATCGCATTATGCTTTTAAGGTGATATTGGTGAAGAACTTCCTATCATCAGAATATTAAATTATTTTCTCGAAATCCGCTGAACCTATAGAGCTGACATTTTTACAACACATGGGCACATATCTTTTGAATAATTTCAAGGGAAAAATTGTTCCGGGGCCGGGTATCGATCCCGGGACCTCTGGTTGAACGTACCAGCGCTCTACCACTGAGCTACCCGGGAACTCCACCCGACACCGTCTCAACTTTTCCCTTTATATCCACACAACTCGCGTGGGCTGACGAAACGCCAGAGACCCACAACGAGTGCACACAATCTCTGTGTGACTTGGAATTGTGGTTTTCTGTTAACGTACACAGTAACGTATATATTATGCAAATCTAGTCTTTCAGGTGAAGCTCCCTGTAAAGCAGATTTGAATAATTTGCTTTACAGGGAGCTTCACCTGAAAGACTAGATTTGCACATATCTTTTGTTTATTATGTAACAGTAGTTGCTTTGTTAATTCATTCCCTTACAAACATTTTCCATGAGAATATTTTCAAAATTTTCAATACACTATCTTCAGTAATACGTATATACGGTATATTAGATTTACGAAAACATTCTGTAAGGCTACTAAATAAATAGGCCTATATCTGAAAATTTCACTTTTCTATAAAACAAGTTGAGACAATATTTCTTTTGAATAAAAAATATCAAACTTGTGAAAAATGAGCATTAAAATTAAAACATACATTCTTATAATGGGCTTATACTTTTCTGACAAATCTAAAAATTAACATGGATACAGTTTTAATAAGTTCTCTTCCCTTCATCCATTGAATCAGTGCTGGCCATCCCTGTACATAGCTCGACCAAGCGGCATATACTACCTCTTTCGTCTGTCTTTTTCCTTTCCGCTGTAAAGCGCTCAGGCTCTCCTGAGCTCTAAAGCGCGCGCTTGCACCTATGGGCATCAATTGACATGACTGATGTAAGCCGTGTCATGGAGGGAAAGAAAAACTTCATTTCTGTAAAAGAAGACGGCCACAAAGTACAGAAACAGAAGAGATTGTTATCAAATTTAAAAATAACATTTCGGGCTTTTCAGATATAAAAATTAGTTTCTCAAAATCTGCGGAACTAAGACCAAAACAATGTGTGCTTCCTGGAGTCAGTGGTACTCATTCAGTCTGTGTGTGTGCTCATCATGAGAATGTAAAGTTGTTAATTGATGGTGGAAACATTGCGAAATTGAGAGCCAACCTAGAACGTCCACTGAAAAATTACAAAGATCTGATTTTACAGATTGTACACTGGTGGCCATAATTCTGGAAACTTTTTGTTTTTGTGCTGAATTATTATAAAATCTGCATTGATTCACAGATTTATACAATTGAAAATGTTACTTGTGACTGATTCGTTAATTATGGGGTTATAATAAAGGTATAATATTAAATCCTGAATATTTTAACAATAAATAATCATTACTGAGTGGGAAATTATGTTCTTGTCACTTAAGATCTAAATATTAATTTCAGATTTCATTATAATTTCCCATTATTTACAGTAATAAAAACTGGTCCATTGTTGATTTTAAGATTATTGTTGATCGGTAGAATCATTGTTGAGCACTGTTAGCATAAAATGTGGACATTATTAGTGTGTCTCTATCATTTGTCTCACTTAAGATTTCGTTAGATGAACACCTGATTGCTTTACAACAAACTTTATTGATCATTTTATCACAATGGATCCACGAAAGGGCTGAACACCTTCTAGGGCAGTCACACTTCAAGAAGAAGGCTACAAATTCAAGGATATTGCAAGAAAACTTGGTAATGGTGCTACAGTGTCTGGCATCCAGAAGGTATGGCAGAAGTACAAAACCACAAAATCTTGTAAAACAACATTTAGGACTGGTATAAAACCTAAAGTAAGTCCATGAGATGTGAGGCAGATTTGTCGATTAGCATTGAGAGATGGAAGGAAATCTTCTAAAGAGATACAGAAAGTTCTACACAGCAATTGACTTAGTATTTCAGTGAATCCATTGTGATAAAATGATCAATAAAGTTTGTTGTAAAGCAAACAGATGTTAACCTAACGAAATCTTAAGTCAGACAAATGATAGAAACAAATTAATAATGTCCATATTTTATGCTAACAGTGCTCAACAATGCTTATACTGATCAACAATAATCTTAAACCCAACAATGGACCAGTTTTTATTACAGTAAATAATGGGAAATTGTAATGAAATCTGAAATTCATATTTAGAACTTAAACGACAAGAACATAATTTCCCACATAGTAATGATTATTTATTGTTAAAATATTCAGGATTTAATATAATACCTTTATTATAATTAAAGAATCAGTCACAAGTAACATTTTCAATTGTATAAATGTGTGAATCAATGCAGATGTTATAATAATTCAGTACAAAAACAAAAAGTTTCCAGAATTATGGCCACCAGTGTATGTAAAGTTAAAAAGATTTAAAGAAAAGCGTATGTTTTGAAAGCATAAGAAAGAAGTTAAAATCTTATATTAACTTTACTTAAATTAATACACTTCTGCATTCCCTGATTGTTAATTCAGAAAGTATAAAAATTGTCCATCAACAGCAGACTTAATTAAATATTTACAGGAAGCATCTGAAACAGAAATGATAGATGTAGTCAATTACAAACAATGGGTACAGTAACTGTTGACCAAACTAATTTAGAAATTTTGCAGTCTTCAGTAGAAGAATTTTGAGATAAACTTTCGACCAAGTTAGAAGCTCTAGCCCCTCAAGCATTTGTTGCTCCGCAGCAAGCTGCGTTTGTGGCGGAAAAGAAAGACTCTCTCCAGGACGGTTAATGTCTTGTAATTTGTGACTTTTACGAAAATTATGCCTGCGTGATTGAAGACTCAGTACAGGTGTTCATTGGAATAAAAATTAGGTCACTCTCCTCCATTTGTAATTTATTTAAAAAACAGAAGTGAATTAAAACATAAAAACTTTGTACTAATTTCAGAGTGTCTACCCAGCGAATAGGGATTATAAAGAATGGACACTGATCGAATTTTCCTGTGTTTTGTTTCTCTGTGCGCAGCGTTTAGTTCCACTTTCAAGCGCTATAGGTTAGTGTAATCGAGCATACGCTAAGATAATAATTGAGAATAGAGTTGAGACACAGGATCCAAACATCGCCTATGTTATTGCATAATCCAGTAACGCTTTGCTTCAAATAAATTCAAGTTAACAGCTTTTCCTTATTTCTCAGTGACAAACTAGTTGTAATAATAACATTTTATATTTCAGATATAATAAATTATCTTATAAAATATAATAAATTATAAAATTAAGTATCGAATTCGTTTAATATTTGTATATAATATAATATAGGTATATGGTTTTACTTCTCATAAGAGTTTTGTTTTTTCCATTTTCAGCGCTATCAAATCATTACATATTTTAATTGTTGTTGGGGTCAACGTCTCAACTCTCATTATAAAGGAACTCTAGAGTCTAGACATTACAATTAATGACGGATTTATTATTTTATGGATCCAATTTATTTTACTTGAGTACATAATGTACCTAGATGTATTAATTATATGTGTTATATTTCCGCTGTGTCGACTGCTAGCTGGTATGATGTCAGCGCCAACTCTAGGGAGAAAGCAGAATCTCACGCTCTAGCTGGCTTGACGGTCATTGAAATCATTCCGGCTACATCAAAGGTACCGACGCGAAGTGTCCATTCTTTATAATCCCTATTCGCTGGTCTACCTTTCCGAAAGATAATTAATACGGTTTCTGAAGAACGAAATAGGAAATGTGAAAAGAGTTATTTATTTCTCTGATAGGGCTAGTGCCCAATACAAAAATCGGAAAAATTTTGTAAATCTGTGATTTCGGCGTAAGTGCTGAATGACTTTTTTTTTAATATCCCACGGAAAGGGCCTTTGTGATGGGATTGGCGGCACCACTAAAAGACTAGCAACAACAGCAAGCATTCAGCCACATCAGGACCCTATTACGACACCAAGAAAATTGTGTAAGGGCAGATTGTATAAACCATTTAATCTTAGATCAGAGGTTAAATTGATCCTCGTTCTAGCTGAACTTGGAATTTTGTGTTGTATAAAGTCTAATCTGAAACTAATTTGTCTTAAAGTCAACTTTGACTGAAGAAATTTCTCCGATTAAGTTAGATGATCCAAGTTCAGTTATTTATTTTCTGTTTGAAATATACGAGTGGCAGATTGTGCAAAAATAATAACCATTATTATTAATATCAATAGATATGGCAGATACATTTATATATATATATATATATATATATATATATATTTCAATTTCTTGCCTTAATACACAAACATTCTTATATTGTATAAGGCTTTATCGTGTTCAGCAGTACCAAATAACATAACGTATAATTATATTATATTTATAACAACCATTGATTATTAATGGATATGATAGGTACATTCATAAATTTTCAGTTAACTGTATTACTAAACGAAAATTGTCGTTTTATGAAGTTTTATTATGTTTAGCAGTATCAAACACCATAACATGATAACAATTTGTAGAACGGTCAACCTTCTTCTTATTGTCCGCCATTATTTACAACGCACAAAACAAACCAGTGTCTCCAACAGAGTGTACGGAAAGTCGACAAAAAGTAATTGGAAAGTCGCTAGATTTCTCATTATCAACAAAGAAATATTCAATTTTGGCACTATTGTGTGCTGAAAAGGTCGCTAAATCCCTATTTAAGCCATATAACAGTTAAAAGAAATTGTTGTTGAAAAAGAGTTAAAGTCGCTAAATTGGCAACACTGAACAAACCTGTACAACATGGCCCGCGCATCACATACTTCACCTGTTTATGCGATGTTGCCAAATCCTTTTCACGTGAACTTAAATTGCATTTGAACCAAGGTAATTTGTTCGCAGAAAATTTTTATACAATAGATGAAGTGTCTGAACTCGGTTCACTTTCCGATCTTCGATCAAAGTTGATCTTTACTCAGGGAGTTTTATACAATTGGGCCTAAATGGGCTGAAAATAATATTAGTGGAATTGGTTTTCTATTTTTGACAAATGGTGTGTATAAAAATGAATGTGACTTACTGCAGTCTGGATATGAGAGGGCAAAAGCAGTAAGTGGCAAGAGAAAACTACATGCTTTCATACCGGTCTCAAAATCTGAAGCACTAGTTAAAGATTATTCTTTGTCCCACGAAAGTAAACGTGTATTTATTTCAAAGTTTGCTTCAGCTATCTAATCAGGTTGACTTGCTTTTGTGTGTTTTAAATTAGTTTTGTGGAATTTTATGTTAATAATTGTGCTTCAAAAGTGTTTATATATTTCGTAAGTCGACTTTATGGTGTATAACATACTGACACTGTGTGTACACACGTATCCACACATAGCGACGCGGTCTTGCAGTGACGCTCCTACTCAACAGCGTGCGCCCGGCTGGGTAAGTTAATTTATTGCAAATTAATTTATGTATATCCCATTCTTAAATGTTGTACGCATAGTTGAGAAAGTAAGTAATGCAGTGAAATTTTCAATATTTCGAAAAGTATTTGCGAACTTAAAAGAAGCATTTAAAAAATATAGCTATTTTCGAGAAAAATTACAACATAAATGTTTATGTAATCGAAGGCTAGATATGCTAATGGCAGTGTGCACCATTCTTGGTCATCTAGCCCGTTTATCAGCAATCACGGAAACATGGTTAATTCTTGACAATGATCAAGTTACAGATGCGGTGCACCGACATTTTCCCTCGATCAACTCAGTACCGTCAGCTGACGGTACGCTCGCTTGAGAAGAATCATCTGACCGCTAGGTTACCGCGTATAAAACAGCGAACGAACGCACTCTGTCAATTATCGATTCGTTTTTGTTTGTCGGACTGTTTCAAACATCCTCGCAGTTTTCAAATAACAAGTTTCAATAATCATGGAAGAAAAAAAGAAAAGAGCACCGAACTTCTCACAGTTCGAAGTGGGAATTCTTTTACAACTCGTCAGCAATTCTGCATCCATATTAGAGAACAAAAGTACTGACAGAAGTTCTCTAAGAGAAAAGCAGGCTCCCTGGTTGGATTTAACCTCACAATTCAACATGAGTTATACGTGTTTACATAATTCCACATAATTTGTACATCTTATAAGCTTTGAAATGAGCCAATTTGAATAAATTGCGTTAATTAGTAACGGAGATATTACTGTTTATATAAAACAGTGCGCGCGCTATTACGTAAATTTTGATTAATTGATGAACTAATGGACTTACTCGTGTTAAATATGTAATATTTGTCCGGCTTACAGCTGTTTCAGTGCTTCACGCACCATCATCAGAGCCTACTAGATCGCGGCGTCATCTCGAACTTCTCTGCCTGTTAGGAGGGTGTATTTTATTGTTGGAAGGTGTTGAAGTGTGGAGTCGAATAGAGTGTGTGAAGTTCGAGATGACGCCGCGATCTAGTAGGCTCTGATGATGGTGCGTGAAGCACTGAAATAGCTGTAAGCCGGACAAATATTACATATTTAACACGAGTAAGTCCACTAGTTCATCAATTAATTATATTCAAGTGTTAAAAGTGGTGTACGCAAGATTCAAAATTGGTAAATTTTGAATTTAAATACTTTCCGAAAGAATTAAGATTTATGAAAAATATATACGTCTATTTTACTTTTGTTCTTTCAATTGAATGAAAAACTTTGACAGAAAAAAAATCAAGGTTAAATTTCTTTTAAATTTTCCGGTTTGACTCTGCTATTATGCAAGAATCGCATGAAAATTTCAAATATTTGGAACATACTTATTCTCTGACTGTTGAAAAACCAATTTTCCCTTGCCACAGCTGCGTGTTCTAAGATATCATACCTACCTTGCGTTATGAAATGAGAGCTGGTTCGAGTCATCTTGGAGAGAGAAATTTTCTTATGAAATTTCCCGATGAATTTGAGGAGATATACTGCACTGAATACCGAAATCCGGTTTCGCAGGGCAGTTATAAAGACCAGAGTGAGGATCAGGGTACCGAAACGCGTTAAGTTACGAACGCACGGCCCGCTCTGTTGTGTAGGTCGAGGGGAATGGCAGATTGAAAGTACAGCTATCCTAGCTGCAACAGGTAAACATTCAGTTACAGTAGGATACAAAATAAATGTTCACGGTTATATAATGTATACAGTGCATTTCTAGTACAAAAAATAATTGCTTAACATTATGTGTTCCAATTTACATTATACTGTAAAAAATTTAACAATATAAAATAAGCATTTGTATGTGAGCAGAAAAGAAAAAAAAATATACAGTACTTACATAAAATACATTTCTTCACAATTCAGTGCACCGAATTACAAGGTACATTCGCACGTATCAAAAGAAAAATATCTCCTACTTTCACTCAAAATATTAGTAATTGATTAACTAGCGGACTTACTCGTGTTAATTATGTAAGTTTATGCGGCTTACAGCTGTTTCGGTGTTTCATCACACCATCCTCAGAGCCTACATAGGACAGACAGGCAGATCATTCCAAACACGCTACAAAGAACACAGCAATAACCAGAGGACACAATACATCTACATACGCCGATCACATAACCAATGCTAACCATACATACAATAACATAAATACAGACATGGAAATCCTACACATACAACCCAAGAACCAAAAACTCAACACACTAGAACAATACGAAATATACAAACACACTAAAACACACACCGATCAAATTCTCAACACACAGATCAATTTCAGTACACACACACTATTTGACTCCACTTTTCAACACCTTTCAACAATCAAACGCACCCACATAACAGGCAGAGAAGTTCGAGGTGACGCCAAGATCTAGTACGCTCTGAGGATAGTGTGACGAAACACCGAAACAGCTGTAAGCCGCACAGACTTACATAATTAACACGACTAAGTCCGCTAATTAATCAATTACTTATATTCAAGTGTTAAAAGTAGTTTATGCAAGATTCAAAATGGATTATCAAAATATTGATTGATCTGAATGCATTTTATTGTGTTGATGCAAAAGCTAATAGTGTTTTATGACAAAAGTTTTTATTTGAAATGAATAGAAAACAGAAATTAATCAGTAATATATTCTCCTACATCGTTGGCTAAATGTTACAAGGGTGTATGTAGTAATGTGTTAGTTTTGAGATACAAGAAGTTGAAATTTTAGACCTTCGGTACTTGGTGTGAGAATATTATTCCTACGTTATTTGTATTACATCTTAAAGATAATTGAAAATACCGAAGTTTTGTTGCATTACATTCTTAAAATTCAAGTTTTTAAGGAAGTTATTTTGTATTATATTTCACCACTGAACCTTGCAATTTTAAACATGTATTTTATTTAATAGCACAAAGTTGTATGTTGGGGTTCTGCATTAAGATCATTTATAATATAATATTCAAGGATTGCAGAGGGTAAGTATATAAGACACAGGGGTTTAATTTTCATTACCTTTATTGTAATGCAAAATTGGAAATATAATAAAGGCTTATTTATTTTAATTTTTATGAAACAAAAACGTGAGTGATGAGTAAAATCTGAGAACTCAAGAAATTGTTTGAAAAATAAACAGTTATTTTAGTTAGAAATTTAAGTTAATCATTATTTTCTAACATGATAATAATATAGACAAACTCTTTGAAACAAATATATGAAAATGATATAGGGTAACCTATAATTAGTATGCATACTTACACAAAGTGAACTAAACTAGTATCTTAAGATGCTGAGTGAAAGAAACTAATAATTTATTCAGTTTTTAGTATTTCTTGAACTTAATATTACAGCATTATAATAATACATTTAATTATATTATTACATTACGACATACAATTGCAAGAAAGGTATGAAATTAATATAACATAATTTAGTATGGACAGTCATACAAAATCTATACTAATAATAAATCTGTAGCCGAACTTTTTCTGGTAATTTTCGATTTTCTAAAAATAATTGGTCCTAACATATATAATTAACCACCCTGAAACCGAAAATCGCTTTTTTGAAATTTTTGTTTGTATGTCTGTCTGTCTGTCTGTCTGTCTGTTTGTTACCTTTTCACGCGATAATGGCTGAACCGATTTCGATGAAAATTCGAATATAAATTAAGTTCGTTATTTAAAAGGAGGGTTATAAGGGGGCCTGAATTAAATAAATAGAAATATCTCGCTTATTATTGATTTTTGTGAAATATGTTACATAGCAAAAGTTTCTTTAAAAATGTTTTCTGATAAGTTATATTCTCTGAAAAATTTTGATAGGACTGATATTTAATGAGATAAATGAGTTTTAAAATTAAAATAACTGCCATCTAAGGCGGTGTATTGAAATAAAAAACAAATGACTTCGTCTATAAGGGGCCTTGGACACAACAATCGAAAGCTATGAAACATAGCCTACAGACAATGTTTCTGTGTTTGTATGAAGTAGGCCTAATATCGGAAGCTAAATTAACCGATTTGTATAATTAATTATTATTTCATCATTGGAAAGTGTAGTTTCTCTGGATGGACATAATGCTATAATGTTATTACAGTAACTTGTTAGTTAATTGAGGACAGGTAAGATTAAAATAGCTTCTTATGCACAGAAAACTTGATAGGTTATTCTGTATATTCATTTCCTGTATTTCTTATAATAATGTTTATGAACATATTCATTTTTATCTCAGAGAATTAACGAACAAAGAGAGTGTATTGATTTAGTATGCAGTAATAGTACGTTAGCTTTGCAATCCATTATTTTATAATTCAAATTTTAACTATGCTCAATTGAATCGTGTTAAAATACATAAAATACATATGCAATAAATGCAATGCAAAAAAATTGGGTAATGAGCCAAGCAGATTATGTTGCGCTGTTGTAAAAGTTGTTCCTCCTGAGATTCAAGAGCTCCACAACAAATTAAAAACTTTCTAATTCGAGTACATCCGTTATCAACACACTTTTTACATAATATAATATAATATAATATAATATAATATAATATAATATAATATAATATAATATAATATAATATAATATAATATAAATATAATAATAAATCTGTAGCCAAAATTTTTCTGTTAATTTTCGCTTTTCCAAAAATAATTGGTAATAACAATTAAGAAACATGTTAAAGGAATTGTCATTGAACCAAATGAGTGTCTCTGGATCAAAATGATCGCATTTTTTATGTTTTAAATACAATTTAAATTAAGTACGTAACATATTAAACGAGTTATCCTTCTATCAAACACGAATGTTCCCTGGATCAAATGTCCTATTTTAATTATGTAATTACTTTATATTTATTTCTAACGGGTGCAGCGGAGCGCACGGGTACGGCTAGTGAATAATAAAATTAACATATCAAAAAATTGAATGAAACAAAGTAATGATACAGCTCTCATTACTGCTACACATTAATATTACATCATCACAATACAAAAAAAATTAACATGAAGTGAAGACAATACAAAAGCTACATCTACAAATCTCATTTTCATAAAAAACTGAACAGCACCACAACATTTTCTTGTAGGAAATATAAACATAATAAAAGTTGCTATCAATCTGTTAACTTAATATGTTTATATAACATAAGAGAGGAAATGAATCAGTGGCATTAATTGATGTAGGTGTTTCCTATATTCTCTTTGGCCCCTACTTAATTAGGTTTCAAAGAAGGATTTATCAACCTCGGGCATTGCTTTGAAAGATTTGACCTTATTATCTGCCAGTTTTGTTAGGATTTTGGCTGGTTTTGATGTTGGAATTATTCCAAACTCGGTGGATTTTCTCGATACCATTCTTAAATATTTCACATTAACACCATTATATTCCCTGTCACTATGGCATTCCTTCCATTGTAAAAATGTGAGTGACTGAGGGAATTTAAGGGCTGCTACTTTTATAATTGAACAGTTTAAAGCATGCTTGAAAGGCATGACGATTGCTTCATTTGTGACAACACCAGAAGTTGCTTCTTCCGTACCAATGGCAATAACAATGGAGTTAGGCTGCTCTGGCTCTTCATAATTACTGCAGCTATTCCTAAAAATCATAACAGAATTACTGCAATACATTTTCTGAAAAATAACAAAATAATCTGATCTTATAAATATTATAAAATGAGGTGTTGTGAGTAACATAACTTCAGAGTACAGAGCTAAGTTACATTAAACTATTGAATAATTCTTACCTTTCAGTGTTCTCTCTGTCTTTATGATCCACATTCATGATCTTGGTGAATTCAAATTCATTCATATAGGAATGATTACTGCTGTTAATTACATTTGGGCTATAATTGGAAATGTAACATTCTTTTTCATCCATGACTGCTTGTTATAATCTTCCCACTGAATATAAACTTTAATACTACAGAGATGTGTTTAGAAACATAGAACCTTCAACATTAAACCCTCTAATATTTTACTATTGCAGGGTTCTATGTATACATAGAACTTTGGAACTCAAAGAGAACAACAAATTTCATATACAACTTATTATCATCGGCTGTTATGATTATTCCATTGGCTGTTGGCATCTAATTATGATATTAGGAGGTAGATACCACTGCATAGAATCTTGCAACACTAAAAACTCAATTTCTGAATTTTCCTGACATAGAACCTTCTAATATTGAGCCAGCGATATGTGACTCTCTGCCAATGCTGAGATAGTTCTTCATTTCCGCATTTGAAGAATTGTTCTGGTTTGGAGTTAAAGAAATCTTCAAGCCAAGTTTGTAAAGCACCTTCGTTGTCACAGGAATTTCCTTGAAGATTGTTGGATAGAGAGCGAAAAAGATGAAGATCTAAGGACGCAAGTTCGGGAATTATTCTTCCGATGTGGAATCATCTCCCAACCAAGCGGAATACGGGCGTGCATTATCGTCTTGCAGCATTGCAGCGGCAGTTGATGCAGTCTTCCCGGTCATATTTCTTTAATTACAGCCGCAAGACGTTTAATTTTTTGTCAGTAAATGTCAGCAGTTATGGTTACGTTCATACCTGGAAAGCAATTTGTAGCACAACGTCATCTTTATTCCCCAGATGCATAACATTATCATTTGTAGATGGTCACTAATTTTTGTGTTGAAACAGCAGAACCATTTTCTCGCAGTACTTTGTCCGATGGCATTTTGCCCGTATACGGCATATATTTTTCGAGCCGCCTTGCTCCTCTGTTAAACTCTAAGAGAAAAATATGTCGGAAGTGTTTGTTTTTCCACTTTACACTCCATCTTCTTTAGTCCACAAACAACACAAACATTCCTGAAATGCTCAAAATTCAAGGCGTATTTACAAATACCGCACTCTAAGTAACAAATGACAAACGATAAAAATAATCTCTTTACAACGCAATGCTGTGATGAGAAACAGAAACACTACCATCGTATCTCAATAAAAATTAGGTGAAAATAAAAAAAAAACGAAATTCTTTTACTAGCTTTATTGGAATCATTATTGATAAAGAGCAGTCAAAAGTCTAGAAATAAAGAGCTGTTTTCTTCTTCAAAGGATGTAAACTTATGTTGTAAACGGAAATATTCACTGAAAAGTGAGGCGAAATGTTGAAGGAGAGATGATTTGTATAAAAAACACACTTGCTACTTTTTATAACTCTTGGAATTTAATGTGAGAAACAGTGTGTTATTGGCAGGTCCACAGCGATAAAACTATAAATGGACTCTATGCCAATTATCCTAGGATCTGTAATGTGCTAGTTTAGCACGAAACAAAACACTCAGTCACATCGAGAGAAGGGAAGCCAAAAGAGACGGCAATGATTGAATTCGTGACTGCTACCTGGGTTACAGAGGTTATCCAATCCCAACCTACTTCAACGAGAAAATCCTGATTCTATAAAAACAATACGACACGTTTCTCATGTTTGAATTCTCAACCTTCACGACCGATAGAACTCTCTTATAAAAATTGTTTCACAAGACAACATTATAGAACCAGGAACGACCTTAAAATACCCATAACAAATAGCAATAATAATAATAATAATAATAATAATAATAATAATAATAATAATAATATATAATTCTGCATGTGTACAAAATCGTCAGACATCCTATCGATTCTACTCTGGAAAACTGACAGTACTAAAAATTCTTCATTTTTTAAGAGCGCAAAATGAAGTTTCTGTTATTGTTTCTGTTTAAAAATGTATTTATTTATGAATAATACAATTTCTTTAACCCTATTTCACCCGAAAGTACATTAGGGTTATAGTTATAGCCTGAGTTTATATTATTATGATGAGAATTCTTTTGACGCGGGAAACCCAGACTTGCTACTTAAAATTAACACTTATATTTACTGCATTCATTTGAATTATTTACACGATCTTAAATATATCACATATAACATTACATTGACGTGGGTAATCCAGTCTTGCTACTTAAAATTAACACTTATATCTACTACAATAATTTGAATTATTTACACGTTCTTAAATATATTACATATAAAATTTCATTGACGTGGGTAACCCAGTCTTGCTACTTAAAATTAACACTTATATCTACTACAATAATTTGAATTATTTACAAGTTCTTAAATAAATTACGTATAAAATTACAAAACTCTTTATAACAGCAGGTTTTTGTGAACACATTGAATAGTGGTTTGTCATATATTACATTACCAAAATTAAAATATCCGACCAAAATAAATCTTTTGGTTTCGAACACTGGACAATGAAACAAAAGGTGATCCACAGTTTGCTGTCCTCATAGATGCAAAAATAGCCATTGTCCTTATGTAATTTAAATCGTTCTAGATAAGACCCAAATTTCCCATGACCCGATAAAAATTGTGTTAGTATAAAATCTGGTATAATTTGGTTGCTATTTAAGCGGGTGTCGACGCTAGGAAAGATTATTTCTCTCGTAACTGAACCCTTTGTATATATTATAAGTTTTACTTTCAATTATATTAATTATTAATTCTGAAAAATACTTTACACATTAAAGATCAATATAACATGCTTTTTTATTGTGTGCTATCAGTCACGCCTTCAAAGGGGTACGTAGTTCTTATCCTACTTTGACTTGTGACACTTTTCTTCAAAAAAAAAAAATTAATTTTGTAATATCTTCAAATATTTTAGATGACTTGTGAGAGGTTGAAAAAAGACGTAGTTACTGCTTGCAAATGATACTTTATTTACTTACGTACAGTATCCATAATTTGAAGAACTGTTATGCAGATATGTCTTCAATAGTAGGCAATATTTGTATTTTGACACAGTTTGTAGTTACATATTCTGAAATTAAATATTCCTCTATTATGGAATGTGTTTAAACATTAAATCCCAATAAACCTCTGAAAAAAAATTCTACAAATCTAAATTACTTTACACATAACACACTAATAAATAACAAATGACATGTTTCCAGATTTGGTACTTCATCAGGATAAAGTGGCAATAGTACAGGGGTAATTAGGCAATAGGATTAAAAAGTAAATTTTTCAAAATAAAACAGTGGTACAAGGTTTATAAGACTTGATTTACTGGGACAAGAAGTCATTAAATACCATAAACACAAAACAAAAGCAAAAAAAAAAGAATTAAATGGATTTTTCCGACCACTCATTAACTATATTGAAGGGTTGTCTTCTAATTTCTTTTGCCGATAGCCCATACACAAGTTCTTGCATTTTGATTACATATGTCACCAGTTTTTGATCTTCCTCAACGGTTAGAGCTATGGGTCTTCCTTTCTTGGGAATGACGTCATCGGGTCCTGAGGATGCATACAGAAACCTCTTTAAGTTGTTAAAGGGCACATTGTACTTCTTAGAAGCCTTATAAGTCGACCATCTATTTTTCAAAACACTCCCAACCGCAGCCCGCAAATAAACTTTGAAATATTTTTCAGAATGATGTCCTCGTTCCATTGGCATATCTGCAACACACCACACACAGTGCTGCATTGAAGGCTGTAAAAATCCCTCACACGTCCCTACTCTTAAATTTTACCATCGTGTACACATTCTTGTTCAAAGAGAGCAGCAATATATCACTATAAAGGAAAATGGCTAATTCATACTACCCTGGAGAAGACATTTTTTGCTAAGAAGAACATAAAACGAGCTAAGGCCTGATGAGTTATTAACAGAAAATATTAATTATATAAATGGCTTACCTTATAATATGGAATCTCAGCTTTTGATATATAATGCACAAAGAAACGTAGGTAATGAACAGCACTTTCTCTCCGTCTTTGTATACACACGTCCACACAATCACCACGTTCACAGGGAGTATTCAACACTTCTTTCTATTAGTAACAATATCTGTCACTAATATGCGCGGATTCGAATGAAACGAAAACTATAAGTACACTCAGACGTTGCACTCTATGAAGGTGTCATTGAACTTCTTGAAACTGTGGAGGAAATTTGGCAATAAAAGAAATACAAGAATATTGCCAAATTTCCCATATTGCTAAATTTGCCGAGTTTCCCCTACATAACATCACTTTTAATTCAAACTGCAAATTATTGTAAAAATAGCATTAAGCTTTAGGAATTATGTCTTTAACTAATTTTTTGCAGGGTCGTGTTTTTGTTATATTTACAGCTATTGTTGTTAGATTTTGAAAGTTAGAATTCCCACACAGAAACTTGTTGCTAGGGAAACCATTCTTCATAACCTACAACTGTACTGACTTAGACCCATTACAGTGCACTTATTGTTACTTAGTTACCATGACAGTGTAGTTTTATGATGACTTTGGAATAATATTGCTCTTAAATTTTCAATGCAAAATATATTGTATTTGCAATTTTAAAAATATGATCGTGCACAAAAATGTTGTACAAATCACGTTTGTCAAGTCCATTAAAAACTTTCGAAAATTTCGATTTTGTAAAAAAACACTTCCCAAACTTGTATCGTAATATACTATTACCAAACCCGCCTTTTTACTGTATTCCTCAGTCTAGTAGAGCACAAACACATCAACGTAACAATTTCGTAGCAGAAGATGGCTTCCCTAGTACAATATAGTATAATAGAACTCTTCTTCTGAATATGGGAACTTGTAGAAAATCCTGTTGATACTTTCTTTTCAAGATGTAGCATAACTACCTCGCTTAGCTTCACATTCTCATTGTTGTTGTCCGAAGGCAGATCTGCCCCACAAATGACACCAACAAGGCATCACTCATGAGGCAACTATTAGAGTTTTATACAGGGATATCATTTTATTTTTACTTCAATTTTTATTGTACCTGAGTTTTTGAATGTACTTCACTCCCACCCCTTCTACTAATGAAGTTCAACCTTCCTCTACACAGATCCAAGACCGAATATACAGTCATAGTAGCCTTACGGTCATAGTGAACAGTACGTTCCAAAATATGTTCGCGTTTTCCAGTGACGAAAGAGCTTTCAATATTGCATCATTTTCGCACAGGTACTGTCGTCCATTTGCCTACGTCGTATCCCGGTTTCCCCACCAGCTTTTATTCGCCAGCTAGTGGCTGGGCTGTCTTGGCCCTTTTCTGAAAACATTAATTTCTGTTAGGAATTGGACGTCTACGTAATATTATAAAACTGTTTAAAATAACTCAAATAAAAGGGCCTCGTTAAGTAATTAACTTTCACGTGATTCCTTCCCTTTCTACGACTCTACGACATAACCACTTGGACGGACAGTAGACAGTAGACAGTAATTTTATCTTTTCGGATCGGGCAGAAGTGAAGATTGAATTTACAGTACATAAGATAGGGCCTACTCTTTTATAGAGTAAGTACAGAGTTATTTCAACATGAGTTACTAGTACGAAGGACGAAACTGGTAATTGGGATTAGGTACAATAGTTTATAGTGCGATAATATGCACATTAGAACTGAAGCCTGTATCGAAATGAACAGCCACTATTTTAAAAAATGTGTTTAAATATCCATATTATGATTTTTTTTCAATTTAACTTCATTCTATATATTGTACGCTAATGTGCTGTAGACAGTATAATATACACTGCATAATGAACACGTCCGCATGAATAGCTCAGTTCATGAGTAAAAACACTCATTGTTAGTACTGTACTGTATTTTGATTAAACAAAAACCCAATAAAAATTATCAAACTGAAAAACGCGATATTTCCTAGTTTACGTAAATGGATGAACTACTTTTCTTCCCTCCTATACCTAGTAAAGTGATTTGTTTGTATATTACGCCAGTATCATGAACTCCAGTCGTGGAAGGGGGTAGCAAAGGCGTTGATCCAGAGGTACAGGCAAGTTAATATTAAAAATGTTGGTAAAAATAAAATGATGTCCCTGTATATATCCACCTCTGTTTTAATAGCCAGTTCTTAAAAGTCGTAAAACGCTCCATAGTTAATTTCCATGACGTCGTAGGATTCCTGTTTTTCTTTGATGTACATATTGTCACATACACGGAATGAAAATTGGGCCTGACTAGAGGAATCTAGTTACTTTACGTTCTATTGAACAAGAATTCAAATATATTTAATAAAGTTGTTTTCTTATCGACAGTGTTACAACTCGATAATCAGCTGATGAATACTCATGAACATTTGTAATATTGTAGAAATATAAACCTCTGTTTGTACTCTAGCATTACCTACGTATTTTCGGATAACATTATCTTCTCTTAGTTAGCACCGCAGTAATATCAGTATTGGAAGTTTCGATTCGTCTCTATCAGCTGATGTTGTGGACTGCACTATGACGTCTGTTTTTTTCTTAATCTTGATCGGAAATATGACAATAGCTAACACGACTTTATTAAGCAATACAATACGGTATTATGAGGTTAATTAAAAGATTATATACAAGGCTATTATAGCTGATTATGAATTAATTTTGCTAAAATATTAATATGCTTATTTTATAATAGTCCAAGATAAACTTCCAACATTTGATCTCAACTGCTAAACGGCCAAGAGAAAAGGTTCAGAAAAGAATTATCAAAATTTCTTTATACTTATACTTTCTACTCAACTCATGAATACTTGTTTCCGCTTGTAAATTGAATTAATCTGCTTCCTATGTACAGGACATCATTTTATTTTTACTTGCATTTTTGTTGTACCTGCATTTCTGAATGTATTTCACTCTCACCCCTTCACTAATGTCCTTGCTCCCGTCAGACACACAAACTTACGGTCGCTGTTGCATTCGAAGTCTTCAAGCAGTGAAGTAAACACTGCAGTGTATAGTGTGTTTCAGAAATAGGTTGCGTTTTCTATAGAAGAAAGAACCTATATTAATAATATCGTACTAAAAATTATATTGAAGAAACGATAAATTAAATTTCAGAGAATATGCTTCAAAATGTTTTTAATAATATGCGTAAAGAATTGAAGCCTGCATTATAATGAACGGCAACCATTTTCAGTAACTTGTTTAAAAATTCAGATTAGCTTATTTTGAATTGAGGTGGCTAGAAGCAAAGGAATGCTAGTGACATTTGTAATAACATGAGTTAAGTGCATCCAGTGTAAGCTAAAGTATCTAAAATTTTAGTGGCAAAGGGATATTTTAATCTCATCACACGTTAAAATTTAAATAAAAATATCACCGGTTTTACGAAAGCTTAAATATGTAAACCCCATTTTCTCAAAAGTAACTTAAGTGCACTTACAGCCCTTTACTTATGAACCCCTCAATTTAAATGCACTCTCTGTATTGTATGTTAACATCAATAATTAATATGCTAAATAAAGTAGACATTACATAACGAACATAGCCGCCTGAAAAGTTGAGTTTTGAAAAAAAAAAATGTTACTACTCTACTGTATTTTGATAAATTCGTAAAAGTGATGATCAAACTGAAAATTGTAATATCGTATTTCCCTACAACGTAAATGGATACACTACTTTTCTCTCCTCCTATACCTAGTAAAATGATTTGTTTACATATTGCACTAGTAACATCAAACTCCTGTAATGGAAGGGGGTAACAGTGTTTCCGAGTATAGCCAGGTTAATGTTAAAAATGTTGGTAAAAATAAAGTGATATCCCTGTATATACAAGCTTAACTTTTGACTTGTTCCATATCTCAAAGTTACAATACTGATGTAAGGTCCATGAAACAAAATAAATTAATGGAAATGAAGTACATAATATGTTCCTCTACAGCAGGTATGCTTATTCTCTGACTCCCGATTACGTTCTGTAATCACAACCTTCGAATGTAGAGCGTGCTGTTCCTCGTTCGAAGCTCGACGGATGACTGCGGAAGGCAGTTCAAGTACTTAGTAAAGTACGAACAGTGCGGGACAATGACACAGTCAAAACCTTCTGTAAGCAAACGATCATTCCGTACAGTGTGGGAGGAAGACTATTTTTGTTGTGAAAATGTAAAGTGTTTACTATGTTGTAAGGTACTGTCAGGAATACTACTGAGCAACATAAAACGACATTATACGGTCTGCCATCCAGAACATGCCGAAGTGACAGGGAAGCTGTTTTCTGTAATATGTATTCATATACCAATGTTGTTGTTGTTATTATTATTATTATTATTATTATTATTATTATTATTATTATTATTATTATTATTATTATTATTATTATTATTATTGTGATTTTATTCCAGTAACATAGATTTCCGATTACTTGCAGAAATATATGTTATGATAAAATAATTTTTCAGGGGTGCAACATGCACTACAGCTTCAAGAACTGAAAACACTTAAAGAAAGGCCAAACATTGAAAAGAGTCGAACAATTCACAGTCTATGTTTAGGAGCAAGTTATGTAGTATGTTGGAAATTAGCTAAAGCACTGAAACCCTTCACGAATGGTGAACTTGCAAAGAGATGTATGGTGCCTGATCAAAATATATTTTATTATATCTGTGTAGCCTACTGGAACAACTGAAATGTGAATTCATAGAACACAGATTTAATGATTTGAACGTATGGAAAGTGATATTAATCTTTTTGTTAATCCTTTCATAGTAAATTTAGTGCAATCTGTGAGAGTGCAGTTCCAGGACGAGTTAATTGATCTACAAAGTAACGTAGAATTCAGAACTAAATGCAGAGAATATGACTTGACAAGCGTAGAATTATTAAAAAATGAACAAAACGAAATATTCCAAGATGAGCTTATTCGCTGCCACTATGTTAGCTACCTTAGCCTCGACATACGCGTGCGAACAATTATTTTCGAGAATGAATATTGATAAATCCAAACATAGATCCCGATTAACACATGAGCATCTTTTGAGTCAGCTGTGCATTGCAGTAAATTAGTTGGAAATAGTTTTCCGATCACATGCAGAAAAGAATGCACATGTTGAATAGACCGCAATAGTATAGTGTAATATGAAAATAACATTATGTCTGATGATGATGATGATGATAATAATAATAATAATAAAAATAATAATAATATCATAATTATATTAAATACTGTATAATAAGTAATGTAATAACTGAATATTACCGTGTATACTCTTTTCTTTTTCAAATTTAGTTTATTATCCGTATTTGTGAGAGTGCAAGAATTATGCCATTGTCGGTGCTGCGATGTACAGTACAATGCAATGTAGTTGCGGAGCCCAGTCCGTACCGTACGCTGTGTGTGTTATGCAGTGCAGCATCATCCGTGTAATCGGAGCTTTTACAATTTTGAGCACACCTGCTCTACAGTTTCGTTATAATCACTGTTCTTTTTCTTTAGTCGCTTAAACTGCGACCTCGCAGTTCGACACTCTGTTGGTAGTGTCACAGTCTACTATATACAGTCGCGAAGCTTGAGGTGTTTTTTTGCAAATCTCGTGATAAAGCGCTCCAAGCGGTTAGCAACTAGAAACAATAGACTGTCCATGGTCGACTTTGGACTGTGTCGTATTTCTATCGAGTGCTAGCTCGTTGCGTATTTCACATTGATGCTTGTGAAATGTTCGTTATTGGTTGTAATGAAAATGTTAATGGCTAAAATATAATAATTGGAATAATAATATGGAACAAGGAGGAGGCGTTTGTAGTGCTATAAATTGTAGCAACAGTAAGAGAAAGAGGCCAGAGTTATCCTTTTTCCGATTTCCGAAAGATTCAGAAAGGTTCCTGGGTTTCCACAAGAATGCTGTGCAGAAACAAAACTCTTAATTTTGAAGTTCCTTGTGACTGTTAGAATACATTATATCCTTAAATTTCACAATGAAATGTTTCAGTCTAATCGAAAGGACATTAGATACCGGTTAAAGTTCTGTCACTTAGGCTGCTAAATTTCCAGAGAAATAAAGGTTAGGTCTACTTTTTTTTTTCAGAGGATATATTTTTAATTGTAGCTATTAATTTTGTTATTATTTTTGTGTGTTATTTTACTAAAGACGTAGAAAAATTAAGTTTGTTTTAATGAAATCTTTTGATCACGTTTTATTTTCAATTCCGGTGGGATTATTATTGCTTAGGCCTACTTTTTTCTTCAAAGGATATGTTTTTAATTAAAGCTGTTAATTTTGTTGTTATTTATATTTGTTGCTTTAATACGGAAGTAGAAAAAGTCTGCTACAATAAAATTTATTGATCACGTTTTATTTCCAATTCTGGTGTGATTATTATTGCTTAACCTCATCCCACTTTAACTACGTAAGCCTACACTACAAGTACCGGTACACGTAAGTTACTCCATTAATTCATATTTCCATTATTATTGTTGTAAAGGAAAATGCAAATTAATATTTATTGATTTCATAGTTAATTATCGCTATAATCTTGAATGAGTGAAGCTATTATAGTAAATTTCAGTTCGTTTTGCACAAACAAAAATTATATTAACTTATTTCTTACAGGTATCTTCGAGTTTATGGTGGAATTTAATATACTTCATTAAAATAATAAATTAACTTTATGCATTTAATATTTCAATAATGGAAGGAAGGTGTTAATTTTTCCAAAAGAACACGACAACGAAAGTGTAACATATTTTGTCGGCTGCTAGGTGAGAGATCTGCGATGATGAGGCGATAGTAGCGATCCTAGTAGTGGGCAACTACCCATGTTTGCATTCTTACTACATATTGAGCTTCGCGACTGTATATAGTAGACTGTGGTAGTGTCACATGGGATTTCCACTTCGTGTACTGCCTTCTAGTATCCACATTCAGATCTTGAGAAACAATACCTGTATGCTTATATGTAGTTTGTAGTAAAAGTGGGCATGTGTCCACCGATTGTATTGTAACTAGTTTTGTAGTGATTCCATGATCGATGCAATTACTAAAAGCTCCGGTCAGATCGGCTGAATTCAGGTTTTCAGTTCTAAATTGCCCGAATGCGAGTGCAATGTCTTACCACAGGGGCACCTCGCTTGACCTTTACATTTACGGTACCGGATGACTTTCTACATTTTGCATTACTATTCTGTTTCATTGTTTCTTGTTTCAGTGGTTATAACTACTTCATAAATATTTTTGTCTACATTAAAAATAGTACCGTTATTTGTATTTCATATTATATTCCTTTTTACGCGATCGTATTTTTGTTCTACTTACCACTATTGTCGACTGGATACATGAGCTGAATTTACAACATAGGAACCGGTTGCTAGAGAAACATATTATTATTACAACTCATAACAGCAGTATGTATGTATGTATGTATGTATGTATGTATGTATGTATGTATGTATGTATGTATGTATGTATGTATGTATGTATGTATGTATGTATTTGTGTATGTATTTGTGTATGTGTGTATGTATGTAGGCTATATATATGTGTTAATTTGTGTATGTAGGCCTATGTATTTGTGTATGTATGTATGTATGTATGTACGTATGTACGTATGTATGTAATGTGTATATGTGTGTATTTGTGTATGTATGTATTTTATTTTAGTTGGTTATTTAACGACGCTGTATCAACTACTAGGTTATTTAGCGTCGATGAGATTGGTGATAGCGAGATGGTATTTGGCGAGATGAGACCGAGGATTCGCCATAGATTACCTGGCATTCACCTTACGTTTGGGCAAAACCTCGGAATAAACCCAACCAGGTAATCAGCCCAAGCGGGGATCGAACCCGCGCCCGAACGCAACTTCAGTGTATGTATGTATGTATGTATGTATGTATGTATGTATGTATGTATGTATGTATGTATGTGGTAGCTGATAGTAAGGCGCTATATTTTGTTGCTCTGATGATACTGTTGTGTACTGAAGTGAGTTCAAATGGTTTAGTCTCGTACTTCTTCCAAACGTAATTAAACATCACAGGTTCTTTGTGTGAATGTTAGTGACGAATGGGATTTAAGATCTGGTGAGTATTACTGGTTTTACATTTATTTGGACTATAATAAGTGGAATAAAAATCAAGTTGGGAGAATCTCTGTCCAGCATGGATCTTAGATTATATAAAGTGTAATCGCGCAATCTAGGAACATTATTTTATACAAATTCGGTCGCCAAAGCGAATAAGCCGGTCTGACTGAAAATGGCGTCGGATATCGAAGAGGGAATGGAAATCGATATTGAAAATGCTTGTAAAATGCTGTTGAATGTGACAGAGGAAACAAAAACCTACGATGGATTTGAAACAAGATATTCTTCATGCAGTCAGCATATTATGGAAATCATTTCTTTGCTAAAAAGTGAACTGAGTAACAAAGATAATTTGCTACAAATCCAAAGAGTTTGTATTACAAACTCAATACAAACTCTTTGTACAAATCATACGCCGGGAGCAGGCACACAACGCGTTGACATATCGGACTTTACCAACGCCATCTCATAGTGGATACCAGAAGTACCTCGGCCCTACAACTCACCGCTTGTTGGTGGCTCCACCTGCTACACAGAAGAGGAACTACTCGGCAGTAGCAGGAGAAATACAGCAAGTAAATCAAAATGCAAGAACAGTATATGAGAACGCTTTTCAAAACGAAAGTGAATGATATTGAGCTGAAGGTAGGAATTATTTCACTGAAAAGCTTAAAAAATGGCCACTGGCTGATAGAATCCGGCGATAAGTCTGAAGCAGATATCTGCCAAAACATTATTAACAAATGCGGAGGAGAATTGGAAGCAAACATAAGCATGAAAAGAAATCCAAAGATTATCTATCATATTCAATGCACCAGAAAAAATAACAATGGAAAATGCAGTAGAAGCTCTCGCTACACAGAATGAAGAATTAGTTAATGGAAAGGAAGTAGGCCTAATGAGACTAATAAGGGAATTTCAAGATAGCAAAAGGAATAAAAACCTCATCATTGAAATTAGTTCTGACAAAGAAATATGAGCCTATGGAGAAAAATAAAACTTGGATGGAGCATGTGCAACTGGGAGGACTATATCATGGTCACCCATTGTTATAAATGTTCAAAGTTCAACCATCGTGCCCAACACTGCAAAGGAGTTCAAACCTGTCCGAACTGCGCTGGAAATCACACACTAAAGGAGTGTCAAGTATAGAAAGAAAATTACAAATGTATAAATTGTGTTAACTACAAAAATACAATAAAGAAAGCAGCATTGGCGAAAGCCACTCTGCATTAGACAAAAACTGTCCTTGTTATCAAGCAGCAATAAAACGGTACCAACTAACTAGCATGGATAACGACAGACTCAATTCCTGCAAATCAACTCACACCCAGTGGCGGTGCGTTAATAAGAGCACAAGAACACGTGAACACCTTGTTTCCAATAATGCACGACTATTTGTATTATTTAATACCGTATTGGCGTAGTGGGGATGTATAATATCAGGATCGAGTATTTTAAACTTCCCGCATCTTGCATAAACTTCTTATGTAAACTTGGCAACATGCGTTCACGTTACAAGCCGTGCTCTTTTCAAGAAGGTTACAGAAATTTCACGCATGCGCGGGAGAAAATTGTCTTTCGCTGGCCGCTTATGACTCGTCAAGAGCACAAAGCATTAAGAGAACAGTGAATCTATCCTACAGATGTCAGGTGCATCGATGCCTATCGTTTACGTGCTATCTCTCGAGGAGGAAATTTAATTAGTCTGTATTTTAGCCTGCAGGTGTCAGCATCTCACTGTCGGAACGTTTACTTTATGTGGATGTCTGTACAGTGCTGCTATGAGAGTGTAGTTTGTGAATTACTATACTTCAGTGTCGGCATATAGCATAGTTTGGCTTTCAAAGACGTGCTGGCTGAATATGCTGGTGGTATGAATTTAAATATCTGTATGGTGGTGTATATTGTTTAAGAATAATATTTACTGGCATGTATTTATAGTAATCAATCTATGCGAATGGGATTACAGTACTGGTATAGGCTATAGTGTATCAGTGTGTTGTGAATCAAAGTATATTACTGAACACACGCTTTTGTAAATTGTTTTATGTATTAATTTTTAACAAACGTAAACAATGAACTCTGTTCAAGTAATTTTGAAGAGTAAAGAACTGGATAAACTGGCTTTATAGGAAAAATTGGAAATAAAGAGACTAGATTTAATTATTATTATTATTATTATTATTATTATTATTATTATTATTATTATTATTATTATTATTAGTATTATTATTATTATATGTTGTTTCGAATTTATATGCGGTTTTTTTCGACAGTGAAACATTGGAATCATGACATTTCATATTAGGCTAAAAACGTGAGATTTCAAATTCTCTTCGATTTTGGAACACAAAATTGTGAACACACAATATTTTATCACGAGCCGCCACTGCTTACACCATTCGAGGACGGCGACCAGCAATCTAATATAGCTTGTCCTTAATCACGGCATTGACATAGTGTTCATTCAGGAGCCGTACACACTTAATAATAAAGTAGCAACAATACCCAAAACAATGAGAGTGTACACAGGCGGCCATAGAATAAAGAGGGCAACAATAATTATAAACAATAAAGATATTGATGCAACAACAATCAACCAAATCTCGGACGAAGGCTGCATTGTGGTTCAAATCAATTACAAGAAGAAACTATTTTATGGCTCAAGTATGTATTTTGACGGAGATTCTAGCATAGAGAAAGACCTGAAGAGAATGGATACAATACTTGACCACACTAAAGAACACGGACTAATGATACTTGCTGACACGAATGCAAGAATTAAGCTATGGCTTGACGAAATAAACAATGACTGTGGAAATAAATTGGAGGAATTCCTTACAGTCAATAGTTTACATATACTGAACGGAAACACAGAAATACCATCTTTTGAGATAACAGAGGTAGAAGTTGGATTGACTTAATTCTCAAACCACATACTCCTAGGGCATGTAACAGACTGGAGCATAGGGGATGAAGGAGCTGCTCCGATCATAAGATAATATCCTTCAAGATAGGTGCAGTGAACCCATTCACGACTAAAATCTTCCAGAGAATGAGATATATAACCTCGGAAGAAGGTTATAAAAAATTCGACTCACAACTAGCGACACATCTTAGTTCAACGTTCAAGTGTGGAAGATATGATACTGAGTTAGATCAAGAACTAACCAACAGGGCTAGACGATATGAAAATATGGAACTACTATTCAGGAACTCGCAAAAGTTCATAGGTGAATCATATAAAGCTTCCTTTCGAATAAGCATGGGGAAGAGAACAAATTTTAACGGAAAAAAACTGTCCCGTGGTGGACACCTGAAGAAACTATAATGTGAACGCACTTAGGAGACGGTACCAAAACGACGAAAATCTACGCCAGGAAAGGAAAATGAAGTACCTAGAAGGTTGTCACCAGTACCAATAAAAAATAAATATGGAAAAATTAAAATCGTAGAAACAGTTCTGCAACATTACAGAAGAATCCAACAGCTGGAATGTTTCATATATGAGATAGCAGCCAATAAATTAAAAGGGAGTAGCTCACTCGCTACACTTGAAAAGAATGATGGAACGTACACCACGGAAACAGCAAGTATAGTAGAATATATGATGGATCACTTCATCCCGAAAGACAATGATCAGAACGACCGTGAAAAACATATACAATTAAGAAATAATGCTGAGGAACCCATAGACACTCCAAATGACGTGGATTTTACACAAGGAGAAATCCTGGCAGTGATAAGAAGATTTAATCCAAATAAAACACCGGGAGAAGATGGAGTAACGAGTGGCATACTCCAAAGGGCATTTCAACTCTTCCGTCTCTTCTTTATCATAGTCTACAACATATGTCTACAGAACAGTACTTTTTCAAAGCAATGGAAGCACTCGCTAATAATACCTGTAATCAAAACTCGTGACGGGAATATTGTACGAAATGGAAATATAAAAATTGGAAATTTATCTTTTGAAGAGGTGGAGAAGTTCAAATATCTTGGAGCAACAGTAACAAATATAAATGATACTGGGAGGAAATTAAACACAGAATAAATATGGGAAATGCCTGTTATTATTCGGTTGAGAAGCTTTTATCATCCAGTCTGCTGTCAAAAAATCTGAAAGTTAGAATTTATAAAACAGTTATATTACCGGTTGTTCTCTATGGTTGTAAAACTTGGACTTTCACTTTGAGAGAGGACCATAGGTTAAGGGTGTATGAGAATAAGGTGCTTAGGAAAATATTTGGGGCTAAGAGGGATGAAGTTACAGGAGAATGGAGAAAGTTACACAACACAGAACTGCACGCATTGTATTCTTCACCTGACATAATTAGAAACATTAAATCCAGACGTTTGAGATGGGCAGGGCATGTAGCATGTATGGGCGAATCCAGAAATGCATACAGAGTGTTAGTTGGGAGGCCGGAGGGAAAAAGACCTTTAGGGAGGCCGAGACGTAGATGGGAGGATAATATTAAAATGGATTTGAGGTAGGTGGGGTGTGATGATAGAGACTGGATTAATCTTGCTCAAGATAGGGACCAATGGCGGGCTTATGTGAGGGCGGTAATGAACCTCCGGGTTCCTTAAAAGCCAGTAAGTAAGTAATCAAACCTGGTAAAGAAGAAAGTGACAGTGTAACAAAATATAGGCCCATCAGACTACTTAATGTCGGAAAAAAGTCTTGGAAAAGTTGAAGATTGACAGTATCCTTCATAATTTAAATTCGAGAAATTTATTAAATAAGAAACAATAAGGATTTATGCCCCAGAGAAGCACAATAGATGCGGCAATGGCAGCGAAGCACTTCGTACTAAACAATTTTCAATTCCATGACTGCATCATCTTCATAAGCCTGGATGTAGCCTGGTGGCAGTGTTCTCAACAGTCTACAACAACTAGGTTGCCCCAAGAATTTATATAATCTATCTAAGGACTACTTTAAGAACAGAACAGCTACACTTTGCACCAATGAATACAAGTCAGTAAGAGAAGTAGAGAAGGACTGTCCACAAGGGTCTACCTACGGCCCAGACTTATGGAATATCTTATATAATTCTTTGCTTAATTTGAAGTTTACCTGCAGAACGGAAGTAATTGCTTATGCAGACGACTTATTAATAATGACGAATGGCAGCAGTGCAGTGGAGGCCGAAAATTGTGTAAATCAGGATACCAAAAAGATCGAACTCTGGGCGAAGGAGAATAAAATCAAGTTTAACGATACAAAATCAAAAGTTATGTTAGTCCCAAGAAAGAAAAACAGCCACAACAAGAAACTAAGGGCCGTATTCATAGACATTCTTAGCGCGGGCTTTCGGTGGATGATCAGCGAACTAACGTTTTTCGTATTCATAAACCAGTGTTGGCTATATGATATGATATGAATCCTGTTTAGCACGCTCGTAGCGCGGGCTAGCGAAATGTCTATGAATAGCACCCTAAATATCTTCTCAATAAGAAACCAATTCAACAGGTGATTGATCTAAAGCATTTGGGATTACAGTGGGTGATCAAATTATTAGGGACACTTGGTAAAAGTAGGAATTTCATCTTAAAATTCACATAAAACACAAGTAATTTGGATTTTCTCAACTGGAAAAGCTTTATTACCCTAAATAGTGTTTTATAAACAATATTATTATATATTTAATTGTGTAATAATGAATATGGAATGAAATAAACAAGAAAACTAATATTTTGTCACACATCCCTTTGCAGAAATTACAGCTTTAACTCTATTTGGCATACTAGAAATGCTTTGGATACAATTATTTTTAATTTCTTGGCCGTGATGCCACACATTGATCAGTTTTTCTATTAAAGATTGTTATTTTTCTAATAATTTCTGAATGCATTTGCCTCTTCATTAGCTCCCAAATATTTTCAATCGGATTAAGGTCAATCCAGAACCTTAATTTTGTTGTCAGACAGGAATTTTGTCACCTTATTTGCCTTATGACAGGGCGCAGAGTCGTGCATGAACACAAAATCACCATCTGGAAACCATTCACGGACTTGTGGAAGAAGCCGTTACTTCAGAGGCTTTATGTAATGATATTGTCTCATCATCCCTTGAACAAAATACAGGCGACCAGTTCCATGACCACTAATCACAGACCACACCATGAGTCTTAGAAGATGTTAAATGTTATGTTTTATTTAACGACGCTCGCAACTGCAGAGGTTATATCAGCGTCGCCGGATGTGCCGGAATTTTGTCCCGCAGGAGTTCTTTTACATGCCAGTAAATCTACTGACATGAGCCTGTCGCATTTAAGCACACTTAAATGCCATCGACCTGGCCCGGGATCGAACCCGCAACCTTGGGCATAGAAGGCCAGCGCTATATCAACTTGCCAACCAGATCGACGGCTTAGAGGATGTTTAACAGTTTTATACATAGAAAGGCGCCAATGAGACATGCTGGAATCAACATATCTTCTATGACAACCCGTCGGAGGATCAAAGAGTTAGGGTTTTCATGTCGCACTCCAACCAAGAAACCATTCCTGAAACCATACATGGTGAAGAAGCGTCTCTCTTGGGCAAAGCAGCATCAATTTTGGACTGTGGATGATTGGAAAAAAGTGAGTTGTTTGTCATTCACATGATTTCTTTGGCAATCACAATTTTACTTTGTGCAAATGTGTTTTATGTAGGCCTACTGTTTATTTCTTTTTTCAGGTGTGTTTTTCAGATGAATCTACCATACAGATACTTGCTGACAAATCTGTGTTCGTTAGAATGCGAAAAGATTAAAAGTACAATAATGACTGTATTATGAAGACTGTTAAACATCCTCTAAGCCTCATGGTATGGTCTGTGATTAGAGGTCATGGTCGTCTGTATTTTTTTCAAGGAATGATGAGACAAAATCAATACATAAAGATTCTGAAGGAACGGCTTCTTTCACAAGTCCGTGAATGGTTTCCAGATGGTGATTTTGTGTTCATGCACGACTCTGCGCCCTGTCACAAGGCAAATAAGGTGACAAAATTCCTGTCTGACAACAAAATTAAGGTTCTGGATTGGCCTGGTAACTCTCCGGACCTTAATCCGATTGAAAATATTTGGGAGCTAATGAAGAGGCAAATGCATTAAGAAATTATTAGAAATAAACAATCTTTAATAAAAAAACTGATCAATGTGTGACATCACGGCCAAGAAATTAAAAATAATTGTATCCAAAGCATTTCTAGTACGCCAAATAGAGTTAAAGCTGTAATTTCTGCAAAGGGATGTGTGACAAAATATTAGTTTTCTTGTTTATTTCATTCCATATTCATTATTACACAATTAAATATGTAATAATATTGTTTATAAAACACTATTTAGGGTAATAAAGCTTTTCCAGTTAAGAAAATCCAAATTACTTGTGTTTTATGTGAATTTGAAGATGAAATTCCTACTTTTACCAAGTATCTCTAATAATTTGATCACCCACTGTAATATCGACAGAAAATTCAGCTTCCATACACACATACAACAAATACATGAAAAATCAAATAATTGTTATACATTCTCTATCAAAGTCTGCAAAGCTCAACTGGGGACTTGGCAACAAAGCTCTAAGCCCTGTTTATAAGAGGCAGTAGAACCAATATTAACATACGGAGCACCAGTTTGGGAAGAAGCAATAAGAATAAACAAAATAGAGAAAAATTACAGATAGTTCAAAGGCTGTGCAATATTAGAATCGCTAAAGCCTACAGAACAGTGTCATATGATGCATCATGCATTATAGCTGGAATACAACCGATAGATCTGACAGTAATCGGAAAATCAAACCTATGTGATGGAATACAATACGACGCACTCTTGGAACCTTCAAACTGGACTCGCCCAGCAGAAGATGTTAACATTAAAGAGAAAGCCACGGAATATCCTATAAAAATATCACAGATGGGAGTAAAAGAAGAAATAAGGTGGGAGCGACAGCGGCTATATTCAATGAAGAAACTCCAATTCGTCAGCTTAAGTACCGAATGGATGAAAAATGCTCTAACAATCAAGCGAAGCAAATAGCAATTCTTAAGATTTTGAAGGAGCTTGAAGCATTAGAGTACCTACAGTATAAACGCGGAAAAAAGAATAGCAGTCTACACAGATAGTAAAATAACTGTGTGTTTAATAAATGAAAATAAGAAACATTAATAGCTGACATCTAAAAACAGTTCGTACCCTTGAACAAAACATGTGGTTAATCCATTTCAGCTTGGTCAAAGCCCACATAGGCATAGCCGGCAATGAAATTTCAGATAATTTAGCAAAGCAAGCTGCTAACGACGACACTATAGAAATCATTTACAGCAAAACTACAAAATCAACAATAGTTTACTTACTTACTTACAAATGGCTTTTAAGGAACCCGAAGGTTCATTGCCGCCCTCACATAAGCCCGCCAACGGTCCCTATCCTGTGCAAGATTAATCCAGTCGCTATCATCATACCCCACCTCCCTCAAATCCATTTTAATATTATCCTTCCATCTACGTCTCGGCCTCCCTAAAGGTCTTTTTCCCTCCGGTCTCCCAATTAACACTCTATATGCATTTCTGGATTCGCCCATACGTGCTACATGCCCTGCCCAGCTCAAACGTCTGGATTTAATGTTCCTAATTATGTCAGGTGAAGAATACAATGCGTGCAGTTCTGTGTTGTGTAACTTTCTCCATTCTCCTGTAACTTCATCCCGCTTAGCCCCAAATATTTTCCTAAGCATCTTATTTTCAAACACCCTTAACCTGTGTTCCTCTCTCAGAGTGAGAGTCCAAGTTTCACAACCATACAAAACAACAATTCTAACTTTCAGATTTTTGGACAGCAGACTGGATGATAAGAGCTTCTCAACCAAATAATAACACGCATTTCCCATATTTATTCTGCGTTTAATTTCCTCCCGAGTGTCATTTATATTTGTTACTGTTGCTCCAAGATATTTGAATTTTTCCACCTCTTGGAAGGATAAATCTCCAATTTTTATATTTCCATTTCGTACAATATTCTGGTTACGAGACATAATCATATACTTTGTCTTTTCGGGATTTACTTCCAAACTGATCGCTCTACTTGCTTCAAGTAAAATTTCCATGTTTTCCCTAATCGTTTGTGTATTTTCTCCTAACATATTCACGTCATCTGCATAGACAAGCAGCTGATGTAACCCATTCAATTCCAAACCCTGCCTGTTATCCTGAACGTTCCTAATGGCATATTCTAGAGGGAAGTTAAAAAGTAAAGGTGATAGTGCATCTCCTTGCTTTAGACCGCAGTGAATTGGAAAAGCATGAGATAGAAACTGACCTATACGGACTCTGCTGTACGTTTCACTGAGACACATTTTAATTAATCGAACTAGTTTCTTGGGAATACCAAATTCATTAAGCATATCATATAATACTTCCCTCTTAACCGAGTCATATGCCTTTTTGAAATCTATGAATATGAATAACTGATATAGCTACAGAAATAAAAGAAACAGGAATGCAGAAATGGCAAGATAGATGGAATAAAACAACCAAAGGTGCAACAACGAAGTCCTTCTTCCCGTTAGTCAAGCAGAGACTAAAATTATCAATACCTTCAACTCCAGACTTCACAGCAGTTATCACAGGACACGGCAGAACCAAGTCATACCTTCACAGATTCCACATCATAGACGACCCAACATGTACAGCAAACAGTGAATCGTCTTATTTATGAATGTGCAGACACCACGCAGCAGAAGACATCGCTAATGAGAGACCTCAGGATGAACGGAGGAGATTGGCCAGTGACTTGCCAACAGCTTGTAAACTAAAAGTGTTTAATCAATTTATAAACTATAAACTTGTGACAAAAGAGCGACTAATAGGCTTATAGTGTAAAAAAATTGCGTGATAAAATAGCAACTAAAAGTGTTTTTAAAAAATGTGTGATATGAAAAGGCACTACTACAGTGTTAAAAATGTGTGATAGAACATAAGAAAGACACATACATAGACATTTTAAGTAAATTAAGATTAACAAATTGTAAATACTGTGTCTGTGTGTGTATATATATATATATACAGTGCGAGCGAGAAGTCTCTCCGCAGTGCTTCTGTAGCCACGGTGCAGCCGAGAATCCACTAGGCAGAGAATTCAAGTGGCAGCACTGGCCGCTAAGCATATGATTGACTGGGGATGTGAGGTTGTCAAACCGGAATGATTGGGGAAGTGTCAACTTTCTACAAGATTACGTACCAGCTGTCTACAGGATTACTATAACTAATGGAGCTGCGGGGGGACTTTTGGATCGCACTGTATATATATATATATATATATATATTTGTACTACATAGGAAGTGAAAGCATCTAATATTACTTAGGTAATGGGGCATGCTGTAATTTAAAAAACTACGTACGTACATACACATACATACATACATACATACATACATACATACATACATACATGCATGCATGCATGCATGCATACATGCAGACACATACACACGTGAATGCTTAATGTTTCCTAAAGAAACGTTTGTGGTCTCTTTTCTACGCACAGTTAAGGTAAGCGTTCACTACATCGTATCGCACTCCTCGTACGAATCGCACGCAACGGATATTTTAAGTGCAGTGCGTTCACTGTAACGGCTCCACCTCATCGCCTCATCGGATTCCCCTATCAGCTGTTTAAAACATGACGTCGTACGATATTGACATTGCTGAAAACAGAAGAGTTGAGATTAGATCTATTAATTATGATTGTTAGGGAATAAGAATTTGCAATTGCTTCATGTGTCTTAATTGAAGAAGAAGAAACGAAAGAAATATTGGTTACATAATATATATGTAAGAAATGACTTGATTACTGTAATGGGAACGCCTCAAATTATATAATTCTTCGCAATTTTCTACACGCGAAATAAGTTTTCCGTCTGACATGGCACAACATAATAGTAACAGTTGACCAGTTAAAATTGATTTATTAAAGAAGGCCATGATCGCACGCATCGGAAAAGTTCCTCATCCGAGAAACGTGGACGGATTTACCGAGAGCGGATGCATGCGATACGATGTAGTGAACGCGGTTACATAACAATTACAGCGAAGATTGTCTTTCTTCGATCCGTGCGATTCGTCCGATGAGTGCGATACGATGTAGTGAACGCTTACCTTTAGTCGAATCTCTGACTTTAGAATGATAGTGGCCAAATTCAGCATGTTGAGAATTTTAAATCAGTCTTAAACTAAGGTTATTGAAGAACATCCACTCAACACTTTTTACACGAAATGTTCTTATTATTTCATGAGGAGCAGTCTTTACTCCATTTTGTTCGACCTGCCAGTAATCTGTCGTTTATGTCGTTGTGTGTTACAGACGAATCATGCGCACTGGACTCCAATCCTTCCCGGACTTGTCTGACTTCCCTCAGGAATCCATAGTTCAAATGATGTGAGTATTAAGTAAGACTTAAAATTTTCACGTTGTTCAACGTGGAAGAGTAATGTGAAGCCGAACATCTTCTACCACGATGTATATTCTTTTCTTGTTACTTTCTTTCCTGTCAGAACTGGTTGGACAAACAGTCTACAACAGATTTAACACCGCTAGTCAATAACAGAAATAGTGCAGACTTTACTGACAAATTTGTTGCCTTCTCCTCTGCACAAATTTGAGATATGTATGCAACAGCTCCAACTTTTAAAATATTACACAACCAGGAGCTATTGTATAGTCATATATCCAAACCCTGGCTGGTATATTTCTTGGATGGCTTGTGCCGACGGTTGCCAGATCTCCGGCTATGTCTTGTTTCACTACGTTCATTTTTTTAGCGTGTAGCCTATTGAATTCTTGGCACGAATAATAGCTTTTGAACTACTGAACAGCGTGTTTTAATGTACTGCAAATGAGATACAAAGATGCAGAAAAAGTTAAAGTGAATTAGTCTCAGGTTTTCAATAAAATAATAACTTCCCCCCCACCCCTCTCTGAGCAGAAGCACAACAAACATCGTTTAGCTGCGGAAGTTTTCTTAAGGATTTGCTGTGAGATCGCTTGAAAAGTTCACAAATATCCTGAAGCTTTACACCTCTCAAAATGGTTTAATATTTTACGCTAATACATTTCTACTCGCAGCGAGTATGGGTACTCGTTTCGGAATCGGTAGTAAACAAAACAGGATTTCAAATGATTACTAATAATAACATTATAAACCACAGCCGAATGCTACCTTCATTAGTAGCTAAGGCATGAACCGATGTAGTCTTTGAGAATCGTTCGAAAAAGTAAAGCCCCAAGTTTTCCTAGCCATTAACAAAGGTAGGAAAGTCCACTTTTGAGCACTTGGAATCGGATGTTCTGCCATACTCGGAACATGACGAATAGTGCGGATGTTATTCATGTGGATCGGCGCATCACAACACGACAAATAGTCCAACAGCTGTTGTATGCATTGGAAGTGTTTGTTCAATTATTGAAGCTCCCGGATATTCAAAAGTCTGCTCAAAGTGGGTCTACGAAGTCTCACCTTAGACCACATGCTGCAGAGCAAAAGAATTTCTTCTGGTTTGTTAGACCGCTTTGAAACCTAAGAGGAGGCCTTTATTTCCCGGATAGTTACAGGTGACGAAACATGGGTGCATCATTTTGAGCCGGTGACAAAAAGGCAGTCAGTGAAGTGGTATCATACTCAAATGCCCAGAAAAAAAGAAATTAAAAACAACTCCCTCTGCAGGAAAAGTCATGGTCACTATTTTGGGATTGTGGAGTTATTCTTGTGGATGTGATGCCAAGACGAGCTACCATTAACTCAGTGGCATACATGCTCAAGAAACGTTTCTGGTGAGTTCATCCTGGCAGTAAGAAGTGATACTTGTATCTCTAAATTTGCAAGATAAATAAAAATATTTTTCGTAATATGTATGATGAGACTTTCTTGTGTTAAATTTTAACGTACCTTGTTAACATGTTTCGACCTATTTTGGGTCATCTTCAGAACTGGTCGTTTTTGGTCTTGGCGCCTCTTGTTTCCTGTGAGGGTGCGTTCGTAGTGTAGAGTCTACATAGGACAGACAGGCAGATAATTTCAAACACGTTACAAAGAACACATCACAGCCATAACAAAATTACAAAACACCTCAGAACACATCACAAATGCTAACCACACCTACAGACATCAACACAGACATGGAAATATTGCACATCCAACCAAAAAGCCAGAAACTCAACACACACCCCAACGATATTCTCAACACACAACTCAATTTCAAAACACATACACTCTTTGACTCTACACTACGAACGCACCCTCACAGAGGCGCCAAGACCAACAACGACCAGTTCTGAAGATGACCCAAAATAGGTCGAAACATGTTAACAAGGTACGTTAAAATTTAACACAAGAAAGTCTCATCATACATATTCCGAAGTTATACAGTGTTAAAATTTGTGTAATCAAGATGTATATAAAAAAATTAAATAACGTTTCTTAAAACAGACTAAATTTTTATACATTTTCTACTTTGCAAGATTTTCTACGAGTACTTGAGGACAAAATGTTAGAAACTGCCCAATTTTGTGAAGATAATAGTAATGTCGTTAACCTAAATGATCATTTATGCACTTACGAGGTATCACTTCTTAATCAGCATGACATTGCACGCCCCCATACAAGACTACGAAACTGGGAACACATCGGATTGAACCGTGCTGTCCCATCCACCCTACAGCCCAGATCTGTTACCGTTAGACTTTCATCACTTTGGGTCTCTTAAAGATGCTTTTCGTGTAACTCATTTCGAAAGTGACAACAGCGTAATTGGTGAAGTGAACGAAGTGGCTACGCACGCGTGACAAGAGATAGTAACGGCAAGAATTAGGCAAATGCAATTGTTTCACGCTGGCGTAAGGTCATAAACATTATGGATACATTGTAGAAAAATAGTATGTGAAGAATTTATTACAGTAGGTTATTTTACGACGCTTTATCAACATCTTATACTGTTTTCGCTGCAAGAAAAAACCTAATGTAAACATAAGCACGTTGCTGTCATACCCGTGATTGGCTCCCAGTCGAAACACTCACATGACGCAGGAAAATATAGTTCGTATTTGGAAACCACAATCTTGTATTATTTGAAAATAAAAAATTCAATTCTAGTTGTTAAATACGATGAAATATTTAACTTCAGTCATGTGTAAAACGCTATGTAAAAGAAAAGCTACTTTTAAATTTTGTTATGTACTATGAACGCGGATGAATACCAACAGTAATACCGAGGTAGTCTGTTCTTGTAACAAGCTGGCGTCACTTGAGCTCGTAGTTGTTCACGTAAGCATGTGGTACTGAAGTATGGCTTCCGTATCCTCAACTGTTCATTGTGAAGACATAAGACTTAAAAATAATTTAATTACTGTAATTATAAAGTAAATGTTTCCTAAGCAAACGAATGCATAGCAGTGAGGTTAGGCCTACTTGACGAGTAACGGGAAATATTTAACATGAAACAGAATGTACAACAGTAGGCGAGGACACGTACTGAGAATCTATGGCGCCAAACAGCGGCCAATGAAGCCTCACTTCAGTCACGTGCTATTGTTTATATTAGGATTTTTCTTACAGCGAAAAGATTTATAGGTTATATAGCGTTTGAATAAAATGAAGGTGATAATGCCGGTGAAATGAGTCCGGGGACCAGCACCGAAAGTTACCCAGCATTTGCTCATATTGGGTTGAGGGAAAACCCGGGAAAAACCTCAACCACGTAACTTGTCCCGACCGGGAATCGAACCCGGGCCACCTGGTTTCGCGGTCAGACGCGCTAACCGTTACTCCACAGGTGTGGACAGTATGTGAAGAACAAACATGAATTTCCTTTATCACCAAACTGCAACAATTTTCATGAAATATATTCAAACAATCCTAAGAAAAAATTTGGGTCATTAACTTCTGAACGACTGTCATAACTTGCTACTGCGTCAATGACGTCACCTCCCTTCGCTACAAGCTTGAGGGCTTATAAAATTAGCCGTGCCGCGGCCTCTCTCAGTAGGCGTAATATTTCGTCATCGAGAGTAGGCGGCGATGTGAATTACCTCCTTCTTATAAGTACATTGTTTCCTGTTACAGTAAATTGTCTCCCATTTGCCTAGGACGTCGAATCCGCCACTGAGTATATCTAGCATGGTACTACTCGTTCATCCGTCGAAATTACGTCATTATGTAGAGTCTTTTCAACGTCAGCTGCCCAAATATGTATCACTTGATAGAAGTCCTTAAACAAATACAGAGCGACATATTAACACGCTAATCCCTTATTCATCTGTCGTAAAAAATCTTGGCTTCTTTTTCGTAAATAATCTAAATTGGAATTTTCAAGTTAAAGAAACGATAAAAAAAATCTGTTCCTCCATTCACTGTTTGAGTCGCTTAAGAAACTTCTTGTCCCAGCAACTAAAACTTACCCTAGTACAAACCCTAAAGTCTGTGTGATGTATCTTGTCTCATTGTCAAAAGAGAGAGAAAGGAGATATCTCTTACTTCGTCTGTATTGTTATGGCGATGGGAGAGTTGAGCGATGCCGTCTATCCATACAGTGGCGGAAGGGACTAGTTGATACATTGTGTAGCGCAAAATAAATTAACAAAATATCTCTCTTCGTACTGTGTAGTTCCATCACTGAGCTTGTCTTTCAAGAAATTGAGTTCCGGTAGCCTGTACAGTGACAAGGTTTTGAAAGGAATCCTAAAAATTTACAACCCTCCTATAATCTCCACCCTCATTTGAAGGGACTTCGTTTTATTGCTACTGAGACAAGATAAACCTTACCAGGTATAGTAATGCCGCATTTCGATTATTGTGACGTTTTGTTAAGTGACCTAAGTTCTGAACTGTGTCAAGTTACAGAGAGTTCAGAATATGTGCGTCAGATACGTGTGCAACATCCGACGATATGATCACATATCACCGTCCTTCGCTAGTCTTTCGTGGCTCCGCCTTAAAGAACGTAGAACTTTACACTCTTTGTCTTTACTCTTTCGAATTCTGCACACTTCAACACCAAATTACCTTTCGTCTCTTTTCTCTTATCTATAATACTTTAACCACGACGTAAATACCAGATCACTTATCTGTGGCGCGTTAAGTATACCTCTTCATAGAACATCTCGTTATTCATCATCTTTTACAACATCCACCTCGCGACAATGGAATTCCCTGTTACAATATATTAGGGGCTTCAAGACAATAAACACTTTTAAAAACAGCTTAAAAGATAACCTTCTTAGCATTTCACTCCAATCATACTGACTTAAACTATCATTGTCTACATTGTTACTCCTTCCTTTAGACATGCATCTTGATAGTGCTGTATTTTCAAAATTGTCTCATAATAATCTCTTTCTATTATCTAACATTATTTGAAATATATTAACATTCTATGTATTTTAGCTTAATTCTTCTACATAGTTTGTATTTCAGTGTTTAATTAATAGTTCATAGTATTTTGTTGTTTAATTCGTAAATAACTCTTGTATAAATGTAGTTCTTATCTAAATCCAAGTCGACCTGGTTGGCGAGTTGGTATAGCGCTGGCCTTCCATGTCCAAGGTTGCGAGTTCGATCCCAGGCCAGGTCGATGGCATTTAAGTGTGCTTAAATGCGACAGGCTCATGTCAGTAGATTTACTGGCATGTAAAAGAGCTCCTGCGGGACAAAATTCCAGCACATCCGGCGACGCTGATATAACCTCTGCAGTTGCGAACGTCGGTAAATAAAACATAACTTTAAAACTTAACTCTAAATCAAATTGTTGAATTCTTTGTAAGTTCACACATATGTATATATACTTTTTGCTGGTTGAGTGGAAGACAAGGCCTTACGGCCTTAACTCTGCCAGCTAAAATAAATCATTATTATTATTATTATTATTATTATTATTATTATTATTATTATTATTATTATTATTATTATTATTATTATTATATTACCTGTGGTGTGGCTTAGAAGCCTGGGCAATAAATCTGCTTTGCATAAATTATTATTTTCACGGAATAAAATACTTGCACTTCGACAAGAACAGATTACTCGACTCGAGTTTGTAAGGGCTGTGTGTTTTAAATTTCTGTCTGTTTAAAGAAGTCACTATTTAATGTTTTAAACACATTTTAAGTTTCACGACAAAGTTTCTCTAACTGAAGCAGACCAATATTTTAATCATACTGAACCAAATTTTTAACCATACAGGTGTGCGAATTATACACGTAAGCCTATATTATTGACAGTCGTAAGTCTGTAAATGAGAAGGAAAATATTGATTACAGTGGTGTATTTAGAAACAGGAAGCACGTTCATCTCTCAGATAAACAGGAGGCAATTTACGTACTGTACTTCATTAAACAGGAGGCAATTTACGTAATTTCTTGACATAGGGGGCAATTTACAACCTCAGGAGAGCAGCTACAGACCTGTGCGACCAGATGTAGTCGCGAGTTATGTACCCGTAATATTAAAATGGCAATAGACAAGTCCGATACACTTAGAATGAACCATAGTGAAAAATGTTCATGAGCTGGGACTAACTTCGGAATATCGCTTCATATGAAGAGGAAATATATTGCACTACCTTCATTAATTACTCCTTTTATATTAGACCCAAACTCTCTATTTGTAATCCGTAACAAAAATAAATCATTCAAACAATCATGACTGTAATTTCATTCCTGGAAGTGGGTGACGTATTTTACGTGCCAATGCATCCCTGATAAAACGCAGATTTATTTTTAACTTTCTTGTTTAGCACTGAAGTATAATTTTAAGGCCCAATTGTATAAAACTCCCTGACTAAAGATCAACTTTGATCGAAGATCGAAAAGTGAACCGGGTTCAGACACTTCTTCTATTGTATAAAACTTTTCTGCGATCAAATTACCTTGGTTCAGATGCAATCTAAGTTCACGTGAAAAGGATTTGGCAACATCGCATAAACAGGTGAAATACGTGATGCGCGGACAGGTTTGTTCAGTGTTTCCAATCTAGCGACTTTAACTCTTTTTCAACAACAATTTCTTTTAACTTTTATATTGCTTAAATAGAGATTTAGTGACATTTTTAGCACCCCATAGTGACAAAATTTAATCTTTTTTTGTTGATAATGAGAAATCTAGCGACTTTACAACTACTTTTTGGCGACTTTCCGTACACTCTGTTGGAAACACTGGTTTTTTGTGCAATGTAAATAATGGCGGACAATAAGAAGAAGGTTGACTGTTCTCCGAGTTGTTATCATGTTATGGTGTTTGATACTGCTAAACATAATAAAGCTTTGTAAAACCACAATTTTCGTTTAGTAATGCAGTTAATTGAAAATTTATGAATGTACTTTCATATCCATTAATTATTAATGGTTGTTATAAACATAATATAATTATAGGTTATGTTATTTGATACTGCTGAACACGATAGAGCCTCATAAAATATAAGAATGTTTGTGTATTAAGGCAAGAAATTGAAAGAAATATATATAAATGTACCTATCATATCTCTTAATATTAATATTAATGGATATTTTATTTGCACAATCTGTCACTCGTATATTTCAAACAGAAAAGAAATAACTGAACTTGGATCATCTAACTTAATCGGAGAAATTTCTTCAGTCAAAGTTGACTTTAGTTTGAGACAAATTAATCTCAGATTAGACTTTATACAACACAAAATTCCAAGTTCAGCTGAAACAAGGATCAATTTAACCTCTGATCTAAGATTAAATGGTTTATATAATCGGGCCTAAATGAATTCTCCAGTTTATGAATTCCGGCTTGGGTGGATCTCTCGTTTTGGGAAATTCTCTGCGCAACTCTGTTGATGTAATACATGCAATCCATTATAAAGCCTACTGCGACACGTGATTCACACAGGGGGAGGTCTGACTGTGGTCAGCACGCCACACGAAGCTAATGTGTTCGACCGCATGCTGGTTAATTTTTCAAGTATGTCAGTAATGTAATAGAATTCATCACCGTCCGTGTTAAAACACGAAGTTCATACAAAGATTGTGGGATGATGATAATTGTGATGATGGTGATGACAAGGGAACAAGTAGTCTGAAGAGCATATCCCGGCTTAGATCTTAATGGATGTACTTGTGCTCGACTTCAGGACCCTTACTACCAGTTGTAATTCTATCTGAATGTATTATTGTTACACTTACAGTCTTACTAATAAACCGTGTATAGTTCATATACGAGACTTATGCAGATTTGGGACAGAAAACTTTACTAATAAACAAATACTTAAGTGATTGACATATAAACAGCTGTAACTATACAGTAGCGTGCAAATTAATCCCAACAACGTAATTACTTATGCAAAAACACTCAAACGGGATAAGAAAAAGGAACTAAGACATACCTTAGTAATCCATGTGGCCTCCTTGTTCCTAATAACAGCTCTGAGACGATTTGGCATGGATTCCACTAATTTCCCACACGTATTCTTCATTTCTTCATCGCGAAACCATACACCAATGAGGGCAGAAATCATCTTCTCCTTTGTAGAACAGTCCATTTTTTGCATTCTTCTTTTGCAAATTGACCACAAGTTCTCAATGGGGTTGATGTCGGGTGAGTTGCCTGGCCAGGGGAGTACCTGAATATTCTTCTTGTTGAGGAATTCTGTAGTTTTTCGAGACGTACGGCATGGTGCCAGGTCTTGTTGGAACACACCTCTGCCATCCGGAAATGATTTTTGCAGCTGGGGTACGATTCTGGTTTCCAATAAGTGAATATATTTGTCAGAATTCATCATTCCCTTGATAGGTATTAATGCTCCAGGGCCTTCATGTGTAAAACAACCCCAAAACAGGGGGGTATTTGGGTCTTGTTGGAGATGAGCTGCTGTTACTTTTTCGGATCCTTTCCGTATGTAAGAAACACGGTGGCCGTGGACCTCGAAATGAGACTATCGGGAAAAAGTACATTCTTCCAGGCATTCACTGTCCAGTGTTGATGTAATTTTGCCAACATTAAGCGTTTTTTGCACATAACAGGGGTTTGCAGTTGCTTCTTGATAGGCTTACGAGCCCTTCGTCCAGCTTCCAAAAGCCTACGCCGCACTGTTGTGACGTGGATATTCGCCCCATTGGTAGCCATTAACTCGCGGGTTAAGTCGACAGCAGTTAGTCTAGGATTTAATTTACTTTTCCTGACAATTAAAGGATCATCTGCAGGTGAAGTCTCCCTTTTCCGGCCACAGTTTCCTTTTTTCTGGGGTGTGATGGATCCAGTCTCCCTGTATCGTTTTATGATCGAATTAACAGTACCCAAACCGATGTGACATTCTGCAGCAATTTGCCTCTGTGTCATAGAAGAGTGCTCTGCTAATGTTATTATTTTAGACCGTTTTCGTGCAGTTGTATCCATTTGTGAAGACGACAGAATGTACACAGGATTGCAGTATTAAGTCTTCAACACAACTGAAATGATTATAAGTACAAAACGACAGGCAAAATGTCACATATTATAAAAAAAATAATAACGACAGACCTTCAACAATGGAATTACACGTACTACAGATGTCAATTAAAGCGGTATGAGCAGCTGTGAGGCCAACAATGACAGAAAATGTAAAAATATGTCGTGTTCGGATTAAATTGCACGCTACTCTATATGGGAATTGCTTTGCAGTAGTTATATACACGAAACCCCTTGTTTAAGCGTTGTATAGAGGAAAAAATGGCCGCCCTTCTACAGCTGTTAGTATCGATTGTCATTTTATGATGATGGTTGCCATGTAACCACAGAAGAACAAATCATAGAGCACAGAATAAGTAAAATAATATTGCTGTAGCTGTACTCTTTGACCAAAATATAGCGTGGTAATCGATCAGACCAAGTTTGTACTATCGATACTTAGCCCGGAAATAAATAACCTCACTTATTTTATTAATGACGAAACTATGACGTAGCTGTTTAACAGTTGTACCGTTATACACGACGTATGTAGTCATTATTAGTAAGAAATTTACACACGACTTATAATTGTAATTAGTATAAGACAGTTAAACATCAGCTGTATAAAAGGTTTTGTTAGTAAGACCGTTAGTGCATTCAACTAAATACGATAGTTCAGCAGTGACTTAGAAAACTGGATACTTCGTTAATTGCACTAAGAATTTGAAATTGGTAATTTCTATATTTGGCTAACTCATTTGTCACTAAAAATAGCGCTATGAAATGTAAGTGTAGCTGAAATTAATGTTTCTATTCACGTCAATTATCACGTTCGTTAACTAAATTGAAACAGCAACAGCCTCCATGATCCGTGTAGTAAAAGAATTATAATGACTACCTAAAACTCCATGTCGTATTCATTTAATAGCTCAGCATTTGTTACTGTTTCACAGTGATATACGTTTATATTTTATTCATTTACTCTCTTTAACCTTCTCTTGCGGTTGGGGGAGGGAGATTCATTGGATCGCACACTAGACATCTACACAGGCGAGCCTCCCTAAGCTTGTGTCGTCATTACGTAGGCCCCGCTGAGATATCACAATCACAATACAACGGACAAATAGTAAATAGGGGCCTACCCAGTCACGCGGGCGGAATATAAATTTCTTTCACAGTTCACGCCAAAAGCGAACTTCAGACCGCTGGATTATAAAGCGCACGCCCTATTCGCATAGTCACAATGGCGGACTCTGCATTTAATCTTAATTTTTATTCTGAGTTTGACAATATTTCTCAAACTGTGGTATACCAGAGTTGTAAGGGACGAGAGATGAAAAACATTTACATCTAACACATAGTAACGCTAAAGTGGTTTCACAAACTCACTCTATGTTGAGGGAAGTAGCAAAACGGTTTAAAGTCTAAAGGCTTATTCACAATGAAAAATTAAACATAACGTAAGCGTTAACTTAAGAATATAAACGTTACAGTAAAATCAAGAAATCATACCATCATTCACGATGGGAACATAAACATAACCGCAAACATACTTGGTAACTATGGAAACGTAAAAACGACGTCATTTCCTCATATTCTGTCCAATACTTGAGCGCTCCACGATTGTGTTCTGTTTGCAAGTCACGTAAGCATAAGCATGAAAGTTTGGAGTTTGCAATCTTTCATGTTAACGTCTTACGGTAATGTTTATGTCAATGCTTATGTGAATCATTGTGAATGATCCCATTTGGTAGCCTGGGCGCAAACTTCTGTGTTTATGTTACGGTTATGTTTAATTTTCATTGTGAATGGGCCTTAAAGCGTCACATACTGGAACTTGTGTGAACAAAACCTCGTGACGCTTCATCACAACTAACAACAGTCAAACGTAATGTGAAATATACACTCACCGGCAAAAAAATAACACTTTGAAATCGTTTTTTAGCACAAACGAAATCAATTGTATATTTATCAACTGTTATGGTAAAAAAATTTTTATCTGCGTCAATTTTAAACTTCCAGAATACAAAAACTTTAAGTTAAACTTCAATAGTGATGTCTGCTACGTAATAACATTAGTAACGTTGTTTCTGTGCAGAAGATGTTAAATTGAAGATCTAGGGAAAAAATGAATAACGAAAAATTTCTGAGTTCATTATTACGTTTTTTCATTTGATATAAGACAGCCATTTTGTGTTTTTATCAAATATGCCTCTCTCATCTCATGAAGTAGCAGCTGCAGTGGAATTGCTGGAAAACGGCCACAGTCTTCGCCACGTTGCCCGGACTTTGAATGCACCCCACTCTATGGTGCATAGGGCACTGCATCTCTTTTGGAAAACTCAGCAGTACACTAGAAGACCGGGTTCAGGCCGAAAGAGAAAAACTTCAGTCAGAGATGATCGATTTTTGGTGTATCAGATCTTGCATACCAGCACACCACCGCTGTCGAAGTTCGTAATTGACTTTAATTGGCCACGCACATTAACATCAGTGAAAGGACAGTTAGAAGAAGGCTTGATGAAGCAAATCTGAGATCTCGGAGGCCCGCAACTGGCCTTCTGCTCTCTGCAGAACAACGCAGAAATCCCCTTGCATTTGCAAGTAACAGCTAACATTGGACACATGAAGAATGGAGCCATGTCCTACTTACAGACGAGTCCAGATTCTATATAAGAGGACCAGATGGAAGGGAATGTGTATGGAGGAGACCAGGAGAACGCTATCTTAACTGCATGATCTCTAAACGCACACAATTTGGAAGTGGCTCCATTATGGTCTAGGCGGGAATATCTACCAACGAGGAAACGGAACTTGTGGTCATCGAAAATGGATCTCTGACGGCAGCACGATATACTGATGAGGTTCTTCATTATCATATGATTCCATACTCGATATTTATAGGAGAAAATTTCATCCTTGTGCATGAAAATATGCGTCCTCACGCTGCACGGTGTGTGTCGGATTTTTTTGGATAAAGTTGATATCGTGTCTCTTAGGTGGCATTCATGCAGCCCGGACTTAAATCCGATAGAACACGTATGGCAAATCTAGAACGACATGTTTGAGGCAGAGATCATCCTCCAGAAACAATGCAACAATTGAGGGAAGCTTTACGACGGGAATGGGAAAACATTGGGCAAAAATACAGTAGTACTGTGGTCAGAAGCATGCCAAGCTGAATGGAAGCTGTCATCAGAGCAAGAGGAGGGAACACCCGCTACTAGGTTGTGTCCTTGATGCGGGTCTATCAGCAACAAATTGTTTTAATGTGTGAACAGGTATTAATTCACACAAATTAATTGAAACCTTTATTTTATGATGTTTTGTTTTATATTTTACGATATTTGTATCGTAGAGTAATTTAATTTACCTCAAAAATCAATTTCGTTTCATAATAATTAATGAAATTTCCATAATTAAATGTTATCGGAAAATATTCATGGTGTTCCGGTTTTTTTTTTTTTTTTGCCGGTCAGAGTAGTTCGCAATCAAAATAAAAGTTTTTAACTCCTCTCATACTGGCACTTCTTATTTCCTAATGTTATTTGGTACTTTCTTGTGTTTCATTTTACATTTTGTATTGTCTACACTTAATAATAATTGAGTTACCGGTATGTAAAAAGTCACAACAGGTGGCTTAGTAATACACAAACAATAAAATGTAACTACTACTAGACTGCAGAACTTTATGTCCTAGAAAACCTAAAAATATGCAGTAAAACAGTGGAAATGTGCGATAAAAATTCAAGCACATGCAGTAACAAATGAACTTAAGATATTTATTTGATTTAGTAGGCCTAGTCTATATACATAGAGTCTAGGACAGGGATCAGAGAGAAAGATTCTAAAGACCAAAACTTTCAATTTCAAGAGACTACGGCTGTGGGCCACTGACCGTCACTGTCGAATGGTATAATTTGGAAAATATTGCATTTAATTTTATTTCGGTGCCGAAAAATAGGAAGGCCTGCTTATACAGTGTTAACAATAATGTAGGTTGTAGGCCTGCTATGGGTAATACTGTAATTTATAAATTGTCAACTGTGGGCGCAGGAAGATATGTTAAGAACCTATACACACTCACTCTCTCTCTCTCTCTCTCTCTCTCTCTCTCTATATATATATATATATATATATATATATATATATATACTGGTTTCGCTGTAAGAAAAATCCGACTGTAAACACAAGCACGTGGCTGTCATACCTGTGATTGGCTGCCAGTCGAAACACTCACATGACGCAGGAAAATATAGTTCATATTTGGAAACTATCATATTATATTATTTGAAAATAAAAAAATTGAATTCTAGTTGTTAAGTACAATGAAACATATAACTTCACTCATATGTAAAACGATATGTAAAAGAAAAGCTACTTTTATATTTGTTATGTACTATGAACGCGGATGAATACCAACAGTAATACCGAGGTAGTCTGTTCTTGTAACAAGCTGGCGTCACTTGAGCTCGTAGCTGTTCACTTAAGCACGTGGGCTTCTGCATCCTCGGTGTGTGTGGTTATTAAACATAGGAGTGGAAACCCCCTCAAAAGCGGAGAAAAACAAATAGTCTTAAATGTATATAATAAGTTATGTGAGTTTTAATTACAGTAATTATAAAGTAAATGTTTCCTAAGCAAACGAATGCATAGTAGTGAGGTTAGGCCTACTTGACGAGTAACGGGAAATGTTTAACATGAAACAGAATGTACAACAGTGGGCGGGAACACGTACTGAGAATCTATGGCGCCAAACAGCGGCCAATGAAGCCTCACTTCAGTCACGTGCTATTGTTTATATTAGGATTTTTCTTACAGCGAAAAGATATATATATATATAGGCCTATAAGAGGAATAGAAGAAGAAATAAATAGAAAGAAAGACAGAGATAGAAATAAGGCAGAGACGAACAGTAAAGAAAGGTCAGAACCTGCGACAGCTGAGGATATAGCAAAGGTATTAGATATGATTAAAAATGTGGGGATGTGATCAAAAAGTGCTAGTAAAGGAAGTTGTAAATGATAGAGAAGTATAGGGGAGAGAGGAAGTGTATAAACTGATGTGTCGGGATTGTATCCGGCGTGGCTTAGTGGTTAAAGCATCAGCACGGAGAGCTGAAAACCCGGGTTCAAATCCCGGCGCCGGAGAGAATTTTTCTCCGTTCCATCTCTCTCTCATCATCTGAGAAAGCAGAATATCTGCATGGAAATATCATATGTACTTCGGTACATCAAAATAAATATGATATGCGTAATAAATCACTTTGTGATTTAAAGACGGCGCCCATACCGTCGGACCCCGGCCAACCAGTCACTCATCTGAGTGCACCTCTACACATGTATGGACTTCGGTCCTGCGTGCATAGACATCTATGACGTAGTGCAGAGGGCGGCCATCAGAGGGAACCCAAGAGATGGAGCTTAATCTGAGACGATTCTCAACGGTGTCGAGATTGTATCCGGCGTGGCTTAGTGGTTAAAGCATCAGCACGGAGAGCTGAAAACCCGGGTTCAAATCCCGGCGCCGGAGAGAATTTTTCTCCGTTCCATCTCTCTCTCATCATCTGAGAAAGCAGAATATCTGCATGGAAATATCATATGTACTTCGGTACATCAAAACAAATATGATATGCGTAATAAATCACTTTGTGATTTAAAGACGGCGCCCATACCGTCGGACCCCGGCCAACCAGTCACTCATCTGAGTGCACCTCTACACATGTATGGACTTCGGTCCTGCGTGCATAGACATCTATGACGTAGTGCAGAGGGCGGCCACCAGAGGGAACCCAAGAGATGGAGCTTAATCTGAGACGATTCTCAACGGTGTCGAGATTGTATCCGGCGTGGCTTAGTGGTTAAAGCATCAGCACGGAGAGCTGAAAACCCGGGTTCAAATCCCGGCGCCGGAGAGAATTTTTCTCCGTTCCATCTCTCTCTCATCATGATGTGTAGAGATAAATATAAGTATTTATAGGAATTGAGAATAGTGAGAAAGGATTAGGTGTAAGTGGAATAGTGAGAAAATGAAAGTGAGCGCAAATAGGAATGAGTGAAAATAGTGAGAAAGGTTAAGAGAAGTGAACAAGTGACAGCATAAAATTAGTACTAACTTTTGAACGTTGGAACAGTAAATGAATATAAGAGAAAGATAGGAGAAAAGGTCAAAGAACGAATAGGACAAATAATTCAATATGATAAATTGTAGAGCAAAAGTGAAATTGAGATTTAAGTGAATAGTAGTTAGAGGAAAAAAGGGGGTTTGAAAGACGTATATAATATTGCATATATATTAGGATTAATGAACAAAAAGAGAATAGCAAATGAAATGTAGGAGAAATACTGAAGGGGAGATTGAACAAGTAATAAAAAGGTATACTCTATTCTTTTTCATGGAGTGCAGTTTCATAGAAAGGACTTTGCCGACAGACCTTCTATTGCCCACTACTAATAGGTTGTCATAAATAAATGTCTTCCTTACTGTGACGGAAATCTTGTCTCCTCCTGTCAGTAACCAATCACAACTCTCGTTCAGAAGAATTGACAGGTGCCCGTCAAATCCACGTGGAGGCAGAGTTGCCGCATCTTTTCCGAATTCCAAGAATCCCGTCAGTTTCACTGCATAATTTCGAAGGTCATCAGGATTGTGACAACTGTGCAATGTTGGGACTAGGGGACAGAATGGAATTGTCAGAGGTGTTTGTGTAGGAAGTCATAAATCTGTAAATGGGTGTTCAAAGGAGCCACCGAACTGCACTCCTTGAAATAAAATAAGGTATACATAGTGTAATTGGGAGTATTGGTGTACTGCAAATAATGTGTTATTGTAATAATATGTTAATGGTGGCACCGGATACAGAAATGTGAGATACGCCATTACATGTAAAGAAGTGTTGTGACGAAATACTGTATATATCATATATATATATATATATATATATATATATATATATATATATATATAATCCGTGGCGCTACAGCCCGTGAAGGGCCTAGACCGACCAGCCGGCTGCTGGCCTCACGCCCACATGCCGAAGCAGAATGGAGGTATCGTGTGGTTAGCACGATGATCCCCCAGCCGTTATAGCTGGTATTCGCAACCGGATTTCGATACCTGTCTTAGCTCCCCAAGTGCATCACGATGCTGGGTGGGCACCGGTCCCATACACTGGCCGAAATTTCATGAGAAAATTTCTTCCCCCATGAGGATTCGAATCAGCGCGCATTTCGTAACGCGAGTCCTAGGCAGGATGCCTTAGACCGCGACGCCACGGCGAGGACACACACACACACACACATATATATATATATATATATATATATATATATATATATATATATATTTAATCTGGGATTGCAGAAACAGCACATGTCAATACGCCACACATAGTGTCATTTGCTGTTTCTGCAATCCCCAATTATATAATTTTTACTTGTTTTGGAAATTATCGTTATATTTATCAGAGAGAAATTGTGAAATTGGATAATAAACCAGGCAAAACAAGGAAAGATGTGAATATATGCATTTAAATATCCAACATAAAAATATATATGCATTTAAAACAGAAAACCCTCGAAAGTTAATTGTATTAAATAAAGTTGCCTTAATTTGAAGGTAAAAATAATGATAAGCAAAGATCCATTTTTAATTTCTCGGTTTGCCAAATCATTAAAAACATGCAATTGTATGAAGTTCTGCACCTAGTAACTACTGTGTGGTTACCTGTTGCTGGTTCTATGTGCTGTAGGCTTTTCACGAAACCCGTCTCTTAGGAATATCCTAGGTATTTATGAAAAATCGGTTTTTAATTAAACAAATTTAAAATACATCAAGTGATTTGGAACTTCGTGAAGTATTAATTTTAATTATTATGTATTATCGCCTCGGCTTTATACTTAACATGCCGGCATCATACAATAACATGCGGTGTGCTTTTAAAACATAATTTTGCCGACCGATTGTTGCTCTGTAGGTTTCACTCTAAGCGTCACGTTGTCACGTCTACTTCTAGATAAGAATAAGCACTAGTTTGTTATATTGTTAAATGGCTATTATTATTATTATTATTATTATTATTATTATTATTATTATTATTATTATTATTATTATTATTATTATTATTATTTCATATACGAGTACGTCTGGATTTAATGTTCCTAATTATGTCAGGTGAAAAATACAAAGCGTGCAGTTCTGTGTTGTGTAACTTTCTCCATTCTCCTGTAACTTCATCCCTCTTAGCCCCATATATATTTCCCTAAGAACCTTATTCTCAAACATCCTTAATCTCTATTCCTCTCTCATAGTGAGGTGAGGGTCCAAGTTCAACAACCATATGTATACAAAAAGCCTTGTCCATATATATTTGGGGAAAAAATTGGAATAAAATGTGTATAAATTGGTCCCAAAATTAATATTGTGACAGCGACGTGAGATTCGAACTCACGACCAGCGTCTCGCAAGAGGGCGGACCGCGCGTGGGCCGGCGGGGGCTTCGCGGAGCGCTTTGGGATGGCGCGTGGCGGAGAGAAGTAAGGGGAAAGGGCGTACGTGGCGAGGGAGTTTGCGCGCGCATCTTCTGCTTGCCTAGAGAGGCCGAGAAATCCGTCGAAGTGGAAGAATCGCGAATTCGAACTTTCGAGGCTACGTCGCTGTGGTTATAAATTACGGTCGCGAAGGAACGACAGCAGTGTTTTTCAGTTATTCAGTCAGTGAGTAAGCCAGAGCAAGCAAGCCAGTCTTGTGTACCGGAGTTCGACTCGAGTGTGCGTCCGCAACTGTATCAGCATCCGAAGGCCTGAGTTCGAGTGCAGTGGACCGCAGTTGGAGGGACCTGAGTTCGAGTGCAGTGGACCGCAGTTGGAGGGACCTGAGTTCGAGTACAGTGGACTGTCTCTGAAGGTCTGTGGTTCGAGATACTGTGAACTCGAGTGACTGAGCTAGAAGAACTGTGAACTGAGAACTGATAGTTCTGATTTGTAGATAGTGCTTTGTAAATATTAGTTAAGATTAACAGTTCATTGTTGTTCGTACTAGTCCAAGTAAATTGTCATTGTCGTTGGTGGAGTGCTATAACGAATAATGTGTTGAGTGAAAATCCAATTGTTGACGAGAGCGGTTAAGGTGAATTGTAGAAAGAAATTACATTGTTGTTTCTAATAAAACGTTACAATATTTTTCCCTGGCGTGTTGAGATGTCCCTACATGGCCCTATTGACACCATGTATCCGATGTCTTCAAGCTACTATTCTTCTTTGAATGATTCGCTGTATTGTGTTTTACCTTACTGACATCACTCTGTTCTATTTCAGCGACCTGGAGTCAAACAGGATAACAAAAATTGAACCAAACTCCGTACGAGTGAAGGCTGACCACCTGTAAGTAAACATGGAATAACGTAATTTGCCTGGGGAAGGCGAGCCGCTTAATTCAATATTCAGGCAGAGCCAGCACCAACTCGTCAACTCTCTCTGTACTGCTGTTAACTTTGCAACTCTCACTCAATCTCAGTGTCAATTTACGTCATGTTTTGTGTTAACTATATAATGTGGCCCCGGAAGTTCTACTTTTTCTCGGAGTAGCTGAATTCAAGGAACATATTCACATTTGGAAAAGAGAAAAAAATTGTTGTATGAACAATTTAGGTATGATCGTGAAAAATATACTGAGCAAAAGTAACAGAACTCTTGTGTTCGTTTTACTTTGTTATTCCTCAGATGGATATAACAGCGTTGCATTCCTATCGTTATTATGAAGGAAATTGTTAACTTTACGTAATTTCTTTTGATAGAACACTACTTTTCACACACCTATAGGACATCAACGATAAATACACATTCTCTGCACTCAATAGGCAATACACACACTCACTCTTCACACAACCGCCCTACACAAACAATAGAACAACAATAGAAGTCCACATCGGTCAGCGCGTCTGGCCGAGAAACCAGGTGGCCCGGGTTCGAATCCCGGTCGGGGCAAGTTACCTGGTTGAGGTTTTTCCGGGGTTTTCCCTCAACCCAATACGAGTAAATGCTGGGTAACTTTCGGTGCTGGACCCCGGACGCATTTCACCGGCATTATCACCTTCATTTCATTCAGACGCTAAATAACCTAGATGTTGATACAGCGTCGTAAAATAACCTAATAAAAAACAATAGAAAAACTACTGTACTTACACACTATCATGATCCACAACCTCCACTGTACTTACACAAATATAAAGAACCACATGCTGGTTCATCTGTGTATCGCCGAAAACCCACAAAATAGGAGAGAGACTATGGTGACCCACCTCACTCATTATCATCCAAATCATGAACCAGCGGACAACTCTAATAGAAACCTCGAGCACATCACCACTACGTGCCCAGTACAATTGACAACTGGCACCACTTAAAAAAAAGCACTTCCCCCTAGACATTATTCAGAATTATATGTTTAACTTGTTAATATTTATCTTTTTAAATTTTATTATTTATTTAATTCATTTAATATCTGTTTATGTAAGCTGTATGTATTGACACATGACGGCTGAAGAGGGCATAACATCACAGTCTACTATATACAGTCGCGAAGCTTGAGGTGATTTTTTCAAATCTCGTGATAAAGCGCTCCAAGCGGTTAGCAACAAGAAACAATAGACTGTCCACGGTCGACTTTGGACTGTGTCGTATTTCCATCGAGTGCTAGCTCGTTGCGTATTTCACATTGATGCTTGTGAAATGTTCGTTATTGGTTGTAATGAAAATGTTAATGGCTAAAATACAATAATTGGAATAATAATATTTTAATAGAGACGTAGAAAAATTAAGTTTGTTTTAATAAAATTTATTGATCACGTTTTATTTTCAATTCTGGTGGGATTATTATTGCTTAGGCCTACTTTTTTTTTCGAAGGATATGTTTTTAATTATAGCTGTTAATTTTGTTGTTATTTTTATTTGTTACTTTACTAGAGACGTAGAAAAAGTCTGTCACAATAAAATTTATTGATCACGTTTTATTTCCAATTCTGGTGTGATTATTATTGCTTAACCTCATCCCACTTTGTTAACTACGTAAGCGTACACTACAAGTACCGGTAAACGTAAGTTACTCCATTAATTCATATTTCCATTATTATTGTTGTAAAGGGAAATGAAAATTAATATTTATTGGTTTCATAGTTAATTATCGCTATAATCTTGAATGAGTGAAGCGATTATAGTAAATTTCAGTTCGTTTTGCACAAACAAAAATAATTTTAACCGATTTCTGCAGGTATCTTCGAGTTTATGGTGGAATTTAATATACTTCATTAAAATTTTTTTATTTATTTTATTGGGTTATTTTACGACGCTGTATCAACTTCTAGGTTACTTAGCGTCTGAATGATATGAAGGTGATAATGCCGGTGAAATGAGTCCGGGGTCCAGCACCGAAAGTTACCCAGCATTTGCTCGTATTGGGTTGAGGGAAAACCCCGGAAAAAACCTCAACCAGGTAACTTGCCCCGACTGGGATTCGAACCCGGACCACTTGGATTCGCAGCCAGACGCGCTGACCGTTACTCCACAGGTGTGGACTTCATTAAAATAATAAATTAAATTTATGCATTTAATATTTCAATAATGGAAGAAAGGTGTTAATTTTTCCAAAAGAACACGACGACGAAAGTGTAACATATTTTGTCGTCTGCTAGGAGAGATCTGCGATGATGGGGCGATAGTAGCGATCCTAGTGGTGGGCAACTATCCATGTTTGCATTTTTACTACATATTGAGCTTCGCGACTGTTTATAGTAGACTGTGATAACATTAAGTCCCTGACACAGTTGCAGGTTATGTATACTCTGTGTATATATTCTGATAATAAAACATTAGAATCCGAATCTGTGTTCTGCTGCTGTCCGGCGGACATTTGGGGAAAACTTCTCCTATTGATACAATAACATGTGGTCCAACTGCTTAGCTCTGGCCACGTGAGAGAAATAAGAATCCCGAATGTGACCAGAATCGCTCACTTAAGATCTTAGAAAGGAGATCCATTGAATGTGGGACATAGCGATACTTTTAACTTGAAAATAGAAAAATGGAAATTACATGAAATCTAGGTAGTACTGAAGAGGGCATAAAAATGACAGATACACAATATTTGACTAGTTTCCACTTTCTTTTCAATCATCCTCAGAACTAATGAGGTCCTTCAGTTGTTTTGTTGGGGGTGCGTTTGTGTTTGGTGGTGTGGAGTCAAATAGGGTGCGTGTCCTGAAATTTAGTTGTGTTGAAGATGCGTTGTGGGTGTGTTTTTGTGTTTCAGAAAACATACATTATTTGACTCTACACTACCAAACACAAACCACTCCGCATGAAAGTCAAAACTAGTCAAATAGGTAATGTATCACTTAGTTCTTTATATCAACACTATAAAATCGTTACACACTTCCAATACAGTTTACGAGCATAATAAGAATCGCTAACACTTTACAGTCATCAATAATTTATAGGCTAACTTTATTCTTGTAAATAAACGAAGTTTTAACAACTTCAAATATAGTTAACTATCTATTTCCTCCCCAGAATCCTCAACTACAACGCCATTGAGTCTGTTGATGGGTGGGCGTTCAATGGATCGGAAATCGCTAAACTGTAAGTACAAACTATATGACAATTATATTGTGTACGATGGACGAACGATCGAAAGGTTCTTTCAGTTTATCGAGTCTTAATTCATTATTTTTAGGAGCCTGAAGGGCAATCGGGAACTCTCTCACCTCTCCAATGAAGCTTTCTTCGGCCTCAAAAGCCTCACCGATATGTAAGTACTCCTGGACTGTGGCTAGCTTGCGAGACTGGAAAACGGAACAATTGCGGGAGTAGGAAATGAGTTACACCAGCGTTTCTCAAACTATGGTCCGCGGACCACCTGTGGTCCTCGAGTTCTATCATTGTGGTCCTTCAAAAAAGATATAAGAAAAAATGAAATTCAAACGAATTGCGTATCACACTATAGCTGAAAATCTCAGTCTTTGGAAATTACACATGGCAATCGCCTATCACTTTTTCTCCCAGTACTAATATTTTATGAAATTTCTTACCCTAAACGTCTACCCACTTCCCACTCTACCCTCAACAACAAAAGAGGGATTTAAAGCACTATGAACGTGATGTTTCTCGCCATCTTTTTCCTGCATATCTGGTGCCAAGCCTGTAACCCAGCCAGGGACCACCCGAATTCATAACAGAGGACCAAAGTACCGAACCTTTTGATGTACTGATGACTTTCTTAATAGTTTTGCAGACACCCAGTCTGCACATTGAAATGGGCACGTACTCTACGTCTTACACCGATAAAAGAACGTGCCAAATTGCATCTTTACTTGTTGAAAATCGTGCATGTTCCTGCAGTAATTTTTTATTAGTTTTTCCAGATGACGTTATAAAAAATTTTAGATTCCGCCTATTTTGCAATCCGACAAGTTACTTTTTACATTTGCGTGTTTCACCTCTAAGTGCCGTTTCAATTTAGCGGGTTTCATACACTCGTTTTGAAAGCACTTCATGACAAACAACGCTCCGAGGTTTTGGTTCACTCTCATTGCCACACCAAGTAAATCCAAGTTCCAAATAACTCTTATCATATTTACGAAATTATTATTTTATTTGAATAGCTACTAGTAGGACTAGACATTTCTTTAATGGCACTATAATTAATATATTTCTTCACACACCTTCTGAACTATTAGCACTGCCTAAATGAAGCGTATCTTCATGTTCCTTTCTTTTCAAAGATCCGTATCGAAGCCAGTTTTCCATTATTTATAATGCGCACTATTTAACAGGGGCATGGGCAACTACTAGCGTGTACCACATAAGAAGGATTTCAAACAACTAACTGCTAGCAGGCAAGCGATGAATCAACAATGCACCCTACCACAAGACATATTTATATTCTTCATCTTATACAGTTTCAGTTGCTAGAAATTGTAACTAGCTTCTGAGTGATGTAAGGGGTTGTTGGACAATAAATTCATTTAGGTCAAAATTACATAAATGCTTACTTAACAGATTAATTGCTGATTAATATTTGTTACTTATAATGAAACTAACATCTGTCCATTCTTATTATTATCATTAATTTCTCTAAATAGATTTACAAAACCTCTAATGGCAATTACATTAATATTTTCATTATAAAAATATATTATATATATATATTTTTTCTCCCTGTAACATAGTCCTAGTAAGCTTATATTAAATTAATTTTCATCATTTTGCTAGCTATCTCAAATATTAAATTAATTATAATTGATTGAATTAAATTAGCTCATAAATTAAGTTACTACTTTACCTTATAGGTTTATCTAAATTTAAATAAATACATATGTAGTCTACTAGTCGTTAAAATTGAAGAATATTGCTGGAGAACCTTTTAAGTGTAGTGTAAATATTTGTAATTTAAATATGTATTGTAATTTTATTAGTTTACAACAATGTAATTTATTCGCCACAACAATAATTCCTTTCTACAATTCGCCTTAAACGCTCTCGTCAACAATTGGATCTTCACTCACACAGTATTCGTTATAGCACTCCACCGACGACAATGACAATTGACTTGGACTATTACGCACAACAATGAACTGTTAATCTTAACTAATATTTACAAAGCACTATTTACAAATCAGAACTACCAGTTCTCAGTTCGCAGTTCTTCTATCTCAGTCACTCGAGTTCACGGTATCTCGAACCACAGACCTTCAGAGACAGTTCACTGTACTCGAACTCGGGTCCCTCCAACTGCGGTCCACTGCACTCGAACTCAGGTCCCTCCAACTGCGGTCCACTGCACTCGAACTCAGGCCTTCGGATGCTGACGCAGATGCGGACGCACACTCGAGTCGAACTCCGGCTGGCTTGCTTGCTCTGGCTTTCTCACTGACTGAATAACTGAAAACTCTGAAACTGAAAACTGCTGTCGTTCCTTCGCGACCGTAATTTATAACTACAGCGACGTAGCCTGGAAATTTCGACCCGTCTCTAGAGATGGCATTCCAGAGAAATCCAGGGCCCTCTCCTCTCTACCAGCACCAGATGCGCGCGCAAACTCGTCGCGTGACGTAATACACCCTCTCCCCTTTCTCCGCCGCGCGCCGTCCCAAAGTGCTCCGCGCGATCTTCTCTCCACCACGCGACGTCACTCAATGTTCCGTGGAGCTTGTGCGATCTGCTTTCTTGCGGGACGCTGGTCGTGAGTTCGATTCTCACGTCGCTGTCACAGTATTGTATTGATTAAGGCTGGTTGAGTGGAAGAGAAGGCCTTATGGCCTTAACTCTGCCAGCTAAAATAAAACATTTTTATTATTATTATTATTATTATTATTATTATTATTATTATTATTATTATTATTATTATTGTTTGGAGGTAAAACATTGGAGCATGTGCTTCAATATACAGATGTTCCTGTCTACGTGGTTTGTATTGAATGCGAGATTATTACAGCAGTATAGCGATATTTTGAGTGAGTAGTGTGCAAATTTTTGTGAATAAGGAAACAAACGCTGGAAAATTAATTGTCCTTCGTGAAAAGTGTGTGATGAGACCGGCGTTATCAAGCTCCGCAAATTTATATTCAAACTCCGTAAATATGCTTCGTGGTCACAACAATAACAACTACCACCACCGTTTCTCCCTCCCCTACTCCGATAGCTCGGGTACTATTTTCCGTGTGCGCGCGCAGCACTGATTACTCTGCGCGAAGCTATAGGCTAATTCACACGGGGATAGTTTACAGGAGTCAAGTGCTTGGAGCAAGTCGACTTTCCTTCAACTTTCCCCGTGTGATATTGTCGAGACAGTCAAGTTGTGACTTGGCGGTCAAGCAGAATTTGAGTTGACGACCCGTCAACTTTTGTGTCCACTTTCCCGTCACGTGACCAACTTGACTCCTCCACTTCCCGCGTGTGAATGCGAACTTGTAGCAACTTGCAAGTAGGAAGTTTGTAGTTTTAGGCCTATTGTCGAAGTAAATTAATAATTATTAATAATGAGCGCCCCTAAGTGGAATTCAAACGATATAAAGTTTTTGGAAGTGTATGAGAAGTATGAACTTCTATGCAATATACGTGACAAAGACTACCTCAATAAAAACAAGCGGGAATTATTATTCCAGAAACTAGTCAGTGAACTCATGGGACAAGGTTTCGAAAACATAGACGTAGAAGTGGTTCGAAAAAAGTTAAAAACCCTTATAATAGGACTCATTCTGAGATGTTTCCTGTATTCTGCAGGATCTTCTTCAGCTAATTCTTTCAACAAAGTATTAGATGCACCGTGCATAATTCTTCTACGAATCCATTTCTTAACCCATGTTCTCTTTTCCTTTTTTTTCAAGAATGTTTTGTAATTCATACAATAACTAGGCGCCAATTAGCTGCACACATGCTTGAATATGTGCTGGTGGCATCTTCAGTTTCACCAAATTAAAAATGCCAGTTCGCTATTGATTTTTTTTTTAGCTATAACAGAATACAGGAATTCAAACACCACTACAAATAGAACATTCAGCGCGCGCTTTTTTCAAGCATGGTTTCAAGTTTAATGTCTCCATGTGATCACAAATATAGCTTCAAGTTTTGAGGCTTCAAGCACTTGACTTCTGTAAACTATCCCCGTGTGACTCGGGTTTATGACACAGTCACTCCTGCAACTTTTCTCTCCACAGCTGGCGCACTGTTCATTTTGTGCAGCAACTACAAGCAACATGATTAAAATGTATAGTGAAATAGGGAAGGAACTAACTGTAGTTGATGGATATAAATACAGGAAGCATTACAAGAACAAAGAAGAACAAAAAGGAGGTGCATAGTGAAAATGTGTAATGCCAAAATAGTGACAACTGTTGAAGGTGACATTCCTTTAAATAAAGGAGGAAATCACAACCATGAGAAAGATGTAACTGTACACCGTCAGATGATTACAAATGCAGCGAAACGAAAAGCCAGTGAAGGAGACTTGTTCGACGGACCTTCAAAATTAATCAGGACAGGAATCTGCTCACCCTCATAAGAAATAATCGAGAAAATAATGACCAGGAATATAAACCTAACAAGAAGGAACTTATACACGCAAAGAAGAAAACTTCATCCAAGACTACTAAAACTAGCAAGAGGTTCATGACGCTCTACTAGTAGTCAACACAGAAAGCAATAACGGCGAAGATTGTTTTTAATGTCAGCAAACAATTTTTAAACCGCCAACATTGATCGACATAAAGGCATATGCTGCTAGTCCTAAGCCTAGAACAGAGTACCTTACGCAATATTGACATTACTAATTTGTTTACTATGAAGTGTGAAGGGAATTTGCTTAGAATTAATGTGAAAGAGTAGGAGTAACTATGAGGGGAGATAGTTGGGCACTTTGATACAAGGTTAACGAGAGTTTTCTTTATTGTGGAGCTTGGTTTAAGTTTTTGTTGCGGAGCTTGACATTGCCCGATGAGACCTATCCTCTTTCTTTGAACAAATAAACCTTCAACAGTTCCAACCAAGCAATCCTTGGGAACGTTTTATTTTATCCTTTAACTAACACATAGAGATTTTATATGGACTACATGTAGTTTCGTTCAGAAAAATTTGTTGATTAGTTTCAAAATTATTATTGTTATTATTATTTTTTTATTATTATTATTATTATTATTATTATTATTATTATTATTATTATTATTATTATTATTATTATTATTATTATTTAGATTCAATTACAAAACTAAAAGGAATAAACATTTATTTATTTATTATTTATTCTGGTGTAGTTAAGGCCATCAGGCCTTCTCTTCCACAACTTCAGGAATACAAATACAATAATAGAAATAAACAGAAAAAAATACACTATATACAAAGTAAAGCTACACAAGAAATAAAGAGAGAGAGAAAAAAACACTATAAACAAAGTAAAGCCACACAGAAATATACACAGGTTGCAGTCACACAAACTTTAAATGAGTCATTAAGTATCATAATTAATTGTATCCTAACTAATTAACTAATATAAACAAGAAACTTGCAATTTTAATCTAGATTAAAAAAGAAAAATAAAAAAACACAAATCAGTACTTCTAGCAGTACCTAAAAAACATTAACTAAGACAAAATTTTCCAATTTAATTTTGAATTGTGATAAAGTCCCGCAGTCCCTGACGTCATTAGGTAACGAATTCCAGAGGCGAGGTATTTCTACAGTATAGGAAGATGAGTATAAAGACATTCTATGATGAGGGATAGAAAGAAGTGCTTGATGTCGGTTTTGAAGAGCTGTAAGAAATTGAAAGCACGATAACAGATAATTCGGAGTAAAAGTATGCATGATTCTAAACAGAAGATACAGTGAATGTATTGTTCTTCGTTCCTTCAGACGCACCCATGAAAGTAACTGGAGGGAAGGTGTTATATGGTCAAATTTACGAGTATTGCAGATGAATCGTATGCACAGATTATGAACACGTTGTAGTCTCTCAGCTAAGAGTGAACTTACATTAGTTAGCAAGGAATCGCAATAATCAAAATGGGGCATTACAAGCGTCTGAATAAGATTATTTTTTAGACTAAGTGGTAGAAATTCTTTCATATGAAACGAGGAGTGAAGTTGAGAAAATGTTTTTTTTGCAAATGTGTGTTACTTGAGTGTTCCAATTTAGATCGCTATCCATAAAAATGTCAAGATTTTTAACTGTTTCACTGTATTCACATTGTTTGTGTTGGTAGAATACTTTAACGAATCCTACAGTCACGTGGTCTTATTTGGCACTAATCGCAATTGACACATAATCGAATAGGCCTAATGTATTTATGGACTTTAATTACGGAATTGTTATCCTCACTCTATAGTTCGTAATAAAGTTTTCTTTACTTCCTTTTTTATTTATTGGATACATCCACAATCGTTTGTCTGGATCTTCTGCACAAGCAATTTCCACCCAATATGATATCATAACACTACAACTGCATCTTCCTCTACCACCTTTGCAACACAGATTTCTGTTTCAGCTTCTTGTCTCCCATGACTCCAATGTTTTCTTAAAAAAAAAAAGACGTTAAAATACGGAACAAAAACTTTGTTAAGCGAAGTGCTTTTTGACAAAACTACTTTAAGCATAAACCTTTCCGCTTAAAACAACTTTGCAGTATCGTAAATTTACCTTCCGGATAAACTAACCTTAAGTCTAGTTTTAAGTATTGTGTTCCTTCTAAGAATATGCTAGTTCGATGTAGTTATAGTTGACAAACAGCTAGAGTAAGGAAAACGCTTGCAGACGAAGTTTTAATTTGTATTGATTTCATGTATTGTCAGTCAAAATATATGCACTTATTTTTCTAACACTCTATATGTATTGAAATTGCAGAGATTTATCCGAGACCGCAATAACACATCTTCCTACGGGTGGGCTAGAAGAACTGGATATCCTTAGGATACAGGACACAAAATCCTTAAAAGTTATTCCTTCTGTATACAGCTTCGAGGTAAGTTCATTTATACTTCTCTATATACGGACTGGTCATTCTAGATATTACCTTGTTACTTTTGGTGACTTTTACTTTTGTAACTTGAGGACTGTAGTTGATTCCATTGAGAATAAGTACGCTCCACACAGACATGTTACAATTTGATAACCAAAGACGTTGTAGTGATTTGATAACATACAGAGCGACTGGAAATAGAAACTCATACTTACTTACTTACTGGCTTTTAAGGAATCCGGAGGTTCATTGCCGCCCTCACATAAGCCCGCCATTGGTCCCTAACCTGAGCAAGATTAATCCATTCTCTATCATCATATTCCACCTCCCTCAAATCTATTTTAATATTATCCTCCCATCTACGTCTCGGCCTCCCTAAAGGTCTTTATCCCTCCGGCCTCCCAACTAACACTCTATATGCATTTCTGGATTCGCCTATACGTGCCACATGCCCTGCCCATCTCAAACGTCTGGATTTAATGTTCCTAATTATGTCAGGTGAAGAATACAATGCGTGCAGTTCTGTATTGTGTAACTTTCTCCATTCTCCTGTAACTTCATCCCTCTTAGCCACAAATATTTTCCTAAGCACCTTATTCTCAAACACCCTTAACCTATGTTCCTCTCTCAAAGTGAGAGTCCACGTTTCACATCCATAAAGAACAACCGGTAATATAACTGTTTTATAAATTCTAACTTTCACATTTTTTGACAGCAGACTAGATGATAAAAGCTTCTCAACCGAATAATAACAGGCATTTCCCATATTTATTCTGTGTTTAATTTCGTCCCGAGTATCATTTATATTTGTTACTGTTGCTCCAAGATATTTGAACTTCTCCACCTCTTCAAAAGATAAATTTCCAATTTTTATATTTCCATTTCGTACAATATTCCCGTCACGAATCATAGTCATATACTTTGTCTTTTCGGGATTTACTTCCAAACCTATCTCTTTACTTGCTTCCAGTAAAATTCCCGTGTTTTCTCTAATCGTTTGTGGATTTTCTCATAACATTTTCACGTCATCCGCATAGACATGCAGCTGATGTAACCCGTTCAATTCCAAACCCTCTCTGTTATCCTGGACTTTCCTAATGGCATACTCTAGAGCAAAGTTAAAAAGTAAAGGTGATAGTGCATCTCCTTGCTTTAGCCCACAGTGAATCGGAAACGCTTCTGACAGAAACTGACCTATACAGACTCTACTGTACGTTTCACTGAGACACATTTTAATTAATCGAACTAGTTTCTTGGGAATACCAAATTCAATAAGAATATCATACAAAACTTCTCTCTTAACCGAGTCATATGCCTTTTTGAAATCTATGAATAACTGATGCACTGTACCCTTATACTCCCAAAATACAAACTCATATTGTACAATAATTCAGATGAAAATTATGAACATATGTTTGCTTTGATTTGGACGAGAAACGAAAAATTATTATACATGTGCTTCCATATCGCATAATTTCATACACCTATAAATCAAAAAAATGTAGACCTAAAGTTTTAGTTTGAAAATAAAAGTAGGTCTATTATTAGCTTATTATCACATCATACCTACCGCAGTATAAAATAAATGTATTTATACATGAATTACTCCGTCTGATGAAATTGAACATACCTAATATGAACTTTAAACTTAGTATACGGAACAAGATCTTACCTAATGATTCATAATTAACAATACTGACTCCGTTAAATGCTGTCTTACAACTTTTTAAAATGTAAACTCGTCATTCTTATATTTAAGTACACATTCAACACTTATATGTCACTGATTTGGGTAAATTCCAAATATTAACACTGTAAAGAAGTTGGAAATTTAATCAGTGTAAACTTATGTTGTAACTCTTGGCTTCCAACGAAACTCCTTTTTATGTAGGCCTACATATATGTGGTCAGTTTAACAAGTTTTAAATATGATTCTCTGACAACTTATTTTCTAAAATATATATGTTCCTATAATTTTTTAAAAATTGTAAAAGATATTCAACTGTTGAATGGCATTATTTTTCACACGATGAAACACAGGGCCCAAGGGGGATAATCTTTGTTCTCTGTCAACATCTGTGTAATTGCTGTTTGCATATTTTTATACTAATGTCAGTTGATGCTATGACAAGACTCCCATTATTATTTCATAAAAAGTTTGATTTTGTTCAATGCTGGTACACTGGCTCGCAAAACTTTTGTCCGATATACCGTAGAGTTTTCCTCATTCTTAAGTTGGTATTTGTACTCACCCCAGTCGGCAGGTAGCCAACCATGACCCACCCCTCCTCACAACAAGAAGGTTGACGACACGTAAGCTAGTTGATTCTAAACTGAAAGAGAATCCTAGTGTCATATTTGAATAAACATGACATATTGTAGATCCTCCTCTACCCACAGTTCTTTGCGTTATGATGCGCGTATAGTTTATTTTCTTTGACTGTTGTCATAGAAATAACACTACGTAAATTACATTAATTAAAGCTGGCACTAACAATCGACAGATTAATATCCTAAAAAAATCGTCTAAATAATTATATTAAGACAATTTTTTGGGACTGTCTATAATTTAAACCTTAATTGTCAATTGTATCCCGTGGGATATGCAGTTTAATTTACATTTTTCACACAAAAAATAGGTATGCAGATTAACTCTCATATAGTAACGGAACGAAAATGTGGATGTAACGAACAAAAAATAAACAAATCATATAGAAAATAAGCAAATGTCTGTGCTTTCAACACCAAACATGGTATTAGCTGACTGCTGATTTAGAACACGCAAAACATTTCTCCATCTGTATATTTTTATAAATAATAGAACGGAGAGGAAATTAGTGAAAATTTTTAATTTCAAGTAAAATCAAATTATAGTATGCCAGAGATAAACTTCATTATTTCGTTTCTTCGCACTCCAGCTGGGTTTATGACATTTATTTGAAAACTGAATTTTTATCAATTTAAGTGTTAATGAAGAAACATTTTTGTAATGAAGAATGGTAGCTAATAAATGAAATACAGCTTTCCTTTTTAATTTGTTATGATTAATATAATCAATAGCCACTCCAGTTACCATCATATCGTATAATGTTGTCTATTCTCCTCATGGAAGTTACCAGCCCATTTATGTAGCATTCAGACGTAAATACATCATCCCGAGCATCCTGTAGTATTTCCCATAACTGTTGTGACGTTTGGGATCCTGTGTTATCCAGGTTATCATTCACTGTGCGCTGAACTTCGGCCCAAACATTTTCCAATGATTGAGATCACGACTTTTTGGAACCCATGGGACGAGTGAAAGATCCATTATTACAAACTGATGTTATATTGTATTTATACGTGCAGGAAAGATGAAAAATTATCCTGGAATGTTCTATAATACTCAAGATAAATAAACAACATGTTTTAAACATTTCGCTGCAAAATTGACTTAATGTTTTCATTTATGTTAGGTTACATATACCGTTATTGCTCTAAAATGTTTTGGGTTCGATTAGCTCGGTATTCCTGGGACTCAGAATTCGAATACCTCCCTCCCCAGAACATATTGAGTGGGGTATGTAGGTATATTGCCAACATAACGTCTCCCAGAGTTCACTTCCACGTTATTTCATAGGACAAAAGTTTTGCGAGCCAGTGTACCGTTAAGTAATCTCTACATTCATCACAACATAAATTTTCTTATTAATTACACTGGTCAACAAAATTAAACACATTTTAGGCTGTACTTCGCTTGAAAAACATCTCTTTTGAGTGTCGAGCAGTAGTCTGACAGAATATTTGGACTCCATTTTTCCTAGTAAAGCCCTTCCATTTCAGAAAAATTCTGATGAAAACGCTCCCCACATTTGTCGCTAACTACCCGAAGGAAAGAAATAGATGAGAATCCAAGAAGTTATTTTGAGAGATACATGACATCCCATCACGTTGTAGTTCTGAATCAGCTCGCTGACAAGTTCTCTGTAATCTTCTGATTTGTGGTTCCTAGAAAGTAACAATTTGTTGATTGGCCCTTACGTTCCCGGCATATCATTGGGACTGGAAAAGGCATATGACAGGATCCTTTTAGCCAACTAGTTAATAGAATCACATGGAGAGCAACAGATTTCAGGAGCCAATTTCCTGTCCTCATCTATTTTGCAATCAAAAGAACACTTGTAAGCTCTTTTAACTAGTGCAGTAAAATTCGAAGTTAACTAATCACATATGTAACAAAAATTGTTTATGTGATTTATACAGTCTTTCACGTATGTTTCACTTTATAAGATACTTTTACTTAAAATTAGGACAAAGAAAACTCAGATTATGAAACTTGTTTCATGAATTAAGTTCCAACTCAACTGACAATAGGGCCTAATATTAAAACGCACAGTCTTATGAGGAATAAAATTTATTTTTATGAATTCTAACTTCACAGACAAGAATGATGTAAAGTATAGGTCAATTGTTAGAGCAATAAAATGAAATATTTACTTTCCATTGGCATGTTAAAGAATGTACCTGTATAGCAATAAAAATAAATCAATATTTCTAAAATTACAACAATAAAAATAGTGGATGGTAGAAAAATTGTGACTTCATTTTTGGAATCAGCATATGAAATTACATAATAAGCAGAAGAAATTTTACATTTAACAAAATCACTGTTGAAAGAGTGATGGAACGGAGAAAAATTCTCTCCGGCGCCGGGATTTGAACCCGGGTTTTCAGCTCTACGTGCTGATGCTTTATCCACTAAGCCACGCCGGATACAACCCCGACGCCGGTTGGAATCGTCTCAGATTAAGCTCCATCTCTTGGGTTCCCTCTAGTGGCCGCCCTCTGCGCTACGTCATAGATGTCTATGAACGCAGGACCGAAGTCCATACATGTGTTGAGGTGCACTCTAATGAGTGACTGGTTGGCCGGGATCCGACGGTATGGGCGCCGTCTTAAATCACAAAGTGATTTATTACGCATATCATATATATTTTTGATGTACCGAAGTACATATGATATTTCCATGCAGATATTCTGCGTCATCATATGATGAAAGAGTGATGGAACGGAGAAAAATTCTCTCCGGCGCCGGGATTTGAACCCGGGTTTTCAGCTCTACGTGCTGATGCTTTATCCACTAAGCCACGCCGGATACAACCCCGACGCCGGTTAGAATCGTCTCAGATTAAGCTCCATCTCTTGGGTTCCCTCTAGTGGCCGCCCTCTCCACTACATCATAGATGTCTATGAACGCAGGACCGAAGTCCATACATGTGTTGAGGTGCACTCGAATGAGTGACTGGTTGGCCGGGATCCGACGGTATGGGCGCCGTCTTAAATCACAAAGTGATTTATTACGCATATCATATATATTTTGATGTACCGAAGTACATATCCCGGCGCCGGAGAGAATTTTTCTCCGTTCCATCACTCTTTCATCATATGATGACGCAGAATATCTGCATGGAAATATCATATGTACTTCGGTACATCAAAATATAAAATCACTGTTGACCAGTGTTACTTAACAAGAAAGTCAACAATGTATATAATCACATTTTCCGAATATTCTGCCATTGAAAATATGTAAGAATGAGGAGGCTGTAATTGTTGCCTGCAGTTAAAAATGCAAAGAGTCATATCGCCTCTGATTCTCAAAACACTGAGGATTATTATTATGGAGCGTTTGGAGTTTAGAAAACACCATTGGGTACATAGGCGTCTTTTTAGCGACATTCCCCCTCTTTGTAATATAACTTAAACAAAATTATTAAATTTAATTTAAATTAAATTTATTTGAACGGGACAATACCGTTACTTTCGCATGTCGCGGCCACCCTTACATTGGGCCACTGTGAGCGATGATTGTCCAAGTCTGACAAGGGTCTGGGTTACATTCGTGAATCAGATGCTGACAGGTGGGCCATCCAGTCTCAACATTGACAGAGCCAGGCTCCCTTTTCACACGATAGTCTCCAAGGCTCGGAGCCCCAAGCAGATACAATACTTTAAAACTGTATATACTGCTTTAACTGTTCATTCATTTCCTCTAATGAAGACTATGGTATGTGACTTGCAATAGTTTTAACGGAACATTATTGCGAAAAAACACACTTGAAAAATTCGTAAGTGACATACAATATTATTCTACGTATAAAATATATAATTGTTGGTTACAATATTTTAATATTGCGCGATTACTGCCCAACAGTCCAACCGATTTTAATCATAATTTTACCACAGATAGTCTGTTATTGAGATTTTCGACCTGATATTGCAGTTATTGTTGGAAAAAAGAAATCTTCTTCCCAGTAGCCTTGGAAAGTGCATTTTTGTGTTTGGTTGTACTGATATGTTGCGATATGAAATATTTAGCTAGCTATAACAACGTCGCAATGAAAACAGAAAGAAAAATAACCGTTAAAAATAATGTTAGACCCGCACTCATTGTTGCCTTGTCAAATGAACACAAGCGATAATCAAAACACTTATTGTTATACATTTCTGCACGGCAACACTCATTGTTGCAAAGAGAATATGAACTGACTGAAAGACAATAATATACATTCGGTGAATTTACTTTGATTGTAGCGGCTATAGAAATAAATAAAAATATACCTGTAAGCAATTTTTAACAATAAATGAATAAATAGTAGATAAATAATCAAATAAAGACAAAAAAGCATTAATTTTGTAAATTAGGCATTTATGTTAAAAAAGGCAGAAAAGGGCAACATAAAACTGTGATGTTTTAATCACAAAGCTATAATTCGTAAAGATTTACTTTCAAAAAGAGGATAGATTTAACACATTTAAAAAGGCATTCTGCCAAAGTTCCAGTCTATGCTTACGTGTAAGTATTATATTTTAAGAATGATTGTAATTTGCTCTACCTGTTGAGAAAGTCAATTGTGAATTTCAGGGGCGATTTCTCAGGGCATGCTATGCTTGCTGCGCAAGCCCAATATTTTCGTAGAATGTGTATTTCTCAAAATGGCGTTACGTACATTAAAATTTATTTTGATTTTTGGAATACTGTCTAGGCGTAATACCATCAGCAGGTTGCACACCGCAAGTATCGCAACGCTTGCTCGTTTCTCGGAGCTACAGGAAAGACGTAGAAATAGCGAGAATATGATGCGCGCGCAAGTGCCTTCCTCCTTAGTCGTCCTAGGCGCACTATGTGTTGTTGGAAGCTCTGGTCCGAGAGCTACACCAACGACTATTTAACGTTACACAGAGCAGTATTGACAGCGGGAATGTGTTGTGATTGCGAGTGCAATGTAATTGTATGAGCGGAATGCATGTGTTAGCTGCTGCTTGTATTATTAATTCTTAAACATTAATTTGAAGTATTGCAGTGAGTTCGGAATTGTGTGTCATTGAAACATTATTAAATCCATTTTTCCCGGGACTATTCAAGAGAAGACAGACATTATAGAGAATATGTGCGCTCGTTCAGTGCAGCTCAATACAACAATGTGCTTTGGTTGGCAGGGTCAAAAAAACTAAATAAACTGTTTTGTTGGCCATGTTTGTTATATTATATCGAACTTCTACATCTGATAAGCGAATGTGAACCATGACTCATAATGATTTTATAATTATAAAAGAAATTATTTATGTGGGTTTGATTATTTTTATTAATTATGAATTATTGTATCCTCCCATCTTCCCCTATGAATAAAAGAGCAAGCCTAACTTTCGTGACTAGCATTCGCCCCTGGTGAATTTTAATTTTGAAAGACAGCGTCCGATAGAATCTAATATCGGTAGGAAGAAGATTTCACATTCGATAGGTGTAGATTGTGAATGATTCAGAATAATGGTATGTTCTGATGCTTAAGAATAAGATTAATAGTTTCTTGTTGAGACCGAATTACAAAGGATTCCGGATTTAAATATTCAATAAATGCGATTTTTTTTCCACTCTTCAAATTTACATCCTTTCTTAAGTCTTTCCGGAATAGTGAATCCTCTTGGCGGTTTTGGCTAGAAAATACGGAAAATGTGTCACTGTGAGGCGGTCTGAATCTCCCGCCAAGTCACAGAAACGCTGTTTAATGAGTCATTTGCATGTTGCAGCATCTGAAGGAGGCCTGGCTCACGTACTCGTTCCACTGCTGCGCCTTCAAGTTCCCGCGCACGCCACGACCCAACACAGCATGCTCTGCACCAGGTAAGGAGCTGCAGCTATGGAGCAATACAGGCTGTTTAAAAAATACGGGGCATAATTTGAGGTATGTATTTCCCACATGTAGACAATCAAAATAGTTCATTACAACATGTGTCCGGAAATGCTTTATTTCCGAGTTATGGCCTTCACAACATTGAAATTCACCGGAACGTTTTTCTTTCCGCAGGTCGTTGCCGTCAAAGGAGACATTAAGAGGGCACTCTGACAGTTCATTCCGAGGCGAAGGTTACATTCAGTGTTGTGTAGGCGTTAGACTGTGCGACATGTATTGAAATCAAGAGCTGACAGAGATACACTTCATGTACGGTAAGGCGGACGGCAATGCTGCGCTGGCTCGTCGTTTGTACCAGGAGAGGTACCCACAGCGACAATGTCCAGATCGGAAGACATTTGTACGTCTCCATTACTGTCTGTGCGAGTATGGAAAATTTAACTCTCCTGGTTTGAGAAGGGGACGACCAAGATCTACAACTCCAGAAGTACAGGAGGAGATTCTGGAGGCTGTGAACATGACTCCTTCTATCAGCACACGAAGGGTAGCGTTGCAAGTCACTGTTCCTCATACGACTGTCTGGAGACTGTTGAAAGAGTATCAATTGTATCCTTATCGTTTGCAATGTGTACAGGCCCTGTCACCAGCAGATTACCCTGCACGAGTTAGGTTCTGTCAGTGGTTCTTGCAGCAGTGTGGTGTAAATCCGAACTTTCCTGCCTTAGTTTTATTTACAGATGAAGCACAGTTCACACGAGATGGCGTAACAAATTTCCACAATCAGCATGTATGGGCGTATGATAACCCAAGTGCAACTGTTCCATCTCATCACCAGGTGCGGTTCTCCCTCAACATGTGGGCCGGTATCATAGGTGATCGATTAGTTGGACCCCATGTACTTGTAAACAGACTTACGGGGCAGGCGTACACAAACTTCCTGGAAAACACCATACCTACCTCATGTTTTAGAAGACACTCCACTGATCAATCGTCAACACGTTCACTTCTTGCACGATGGCGCTCCTGCACACTTCAGTCGTACGGCTCGCCGGTACTTGGTTCGAAGGTTTCCTGATCGATGGATAGGTAGAGGTGGCCCAATTGCTTGGCCTCCACGCTCACCTGATCTGATCCCTCCCGATTTCTACTTTGAGGCCATTTAAAATCATTCGTTTATTCGTCTCCGGTGCCTGATTTGGAATCCCTTCGGAATCGAATTGTGGCATGTTCTGAGGACATACGCAATACTCCTGGAGTTTGGGGTCGTGGTCGCAGGTCAATGAGACATCGATGTGAGGTCTGTATTCAAGCAGGAGGTGGACATTTTGAACATCTTCTGTAATGACAACGACCTGCGGAAAGAAAAAACGTTCCGGTGAATTTCAATGTTGTGAAGGTCATAACTCGGAAATGAAGCATTTCCGGACATATGTTGTAATGAACTATTTTGATTGTCTACATGTGGGAAATACATACCTGAAATTAAGCCCGTATTTTTGAAACACCCTGTAAAGAGATGGTCAGGGCACTGAGTTAAACAGTTGTGAACGAGTTTTGAGAACAGCAGTATTTTATACTTCTTTTTTTTGAAAGATGGGATATGACAGTTAAGCGGCCGAGCTTGGAACTACAGTGCCATGTTGCCAATATGGACTACCACGCTGCCAGCTGATAGAAGCTAGCAATTGTCGTTAAGATGGCTGACGTTAAAACATTCATTGACAATTGATGCGAAGGTAAGAAAACAACACAAAAATCGACAGAGAATCAAAGACGAAAGGTACCAATGCTAACATTGTGTGCACAATAAATGTTTTCAAGAAAGCTATTAAGCACTCGCCACGTGGGAACTGTAAGTTTGGCAACTCAACCGCTATTACCATAGCAACAGGTCTACCACGCTATGTGACAATCAGTTGTTTTTCCGATTTCAACGCTCCTGTCATGTCCCATCTTTCAAAAAAAAAAAAAAAAAAAACAAGTATAGTTGAATTTTGGAATGTGTATTCTAGAAAAACGAGAAGCGTTAGGGAGGTGATGTCGGGAGATTTTGTAGAACAAATATCAACAAATGTGGAGGTTGCGAACAAAAGTGATCATTTCCACCGAAAAAGATAGTTTTCTACGGTTTCGGTACTTTTAGAGAGGCATCTTTCTGAATATATACTGTTTTTATTCTAACTCGGTCATGTCCATGAGAAACAGTATGATAAAATCAGAATTTTCAATGAAAACCGAATAATTCCACATCATAGACTAGCGTTTCTCAAACTTTTTTTGAAGTGGGGACCACTTTTTAAAATCAGAACAGTTCCGCGGACCACCTTACGCTTGTTCCCTTCGAAAGCAAATGTATAATTTTCGTAGCATATTTTAATGCGAGTATACTTAGATTTTAAAATTGAATTAAGATTCGGTATTTTGGTCCTCTGTTATGAATTCGGGTGGTCCCTGGCTGGGTTACAGGCGCGGCGCCAGATGTGCAGGGAAAAGATGTCGAGAAACACCACATTCATAGGGCTTTAAATCCTTTTTTGTTGCTGAGAGTAGAGTGGGAAGTCGATAGACGGGTAGGGTAATAAATTTCATAAAATATCTGTACTGGGAGAAAAAGTGAAATTCAATTGCCATGTGTCATTTCTAAACTCTGAGATTTTAAGCTACAGTGTGATACGCAATTCATTCGAATTTTATTCTTTCTTCTGTCTTTTTTGAAGCACCATAAGGACAGACCTCGAGGACCACAGGTGGTCCGGGTACCATAGTTTGAGAAACGCTGTCATAGACTACTAATACCGATATTTTCATTGTCTTACGGATATTTCCAACATTCTATATGTGTTGCAATTACCAATACATTAAAAAAGTCACACCTGTGGAGTAACGGTTAGCGCGTCTAGCCGCGAAACCAAATGGCCCGGGTTCGATTCCCGGTCGGGGCAAGTTAACTGGTTGAGGTTTTCTCCGGGGTTTTCCCTCAACCCAATATGACCAAATGCTGGGTAACTTTCGGTGTTGGACCCCGGACTCATTTCACCGGCATTATCACCTTCATCTTATTCAGATGCTAAATAACCTATGCTGCTGATAAAGCGTCGTAAAATAACCCACTAAACAATCCATTAAAAATCGGTCACTTTCACTTCCATGTGCAAGAGTGATAATATCTTTTTACTCTTTGAAACTATTGCAGAAGTGCTGTAATATATATTATTAATGTTCCATGATACAGTAGAATTAAAGTGAAGGATATCTAGGGAAATAAGCTATTCAATTCTTATTTTTTTTTTATTTTCATGCAATGTGCATTCACATAGTTGAGCTAAATATTTTTCTTTAATTGAAATTATTGTAAAAGTGTTATTTTAAAAAGATAAAGGTATCCCCGTAACATGCCATGAAAGCACTTGGGGGGCATGGAGGTAGAGCCCCATGCTTTCCATGACCTGGGCACTAGAATGAGGTGGTGTGGTCGGCACCACGCTCTGACCGCCTTTAACCCCCGGGAAAGACACGGTACTCAATTTTATAGAAGTCTGAGTGAACCTTGGGGCCGTTCTGAAAGTTTGGCAACGAGAAAAAATCCTGTCATCACCAGGGATCGAACCCCGGACCTTTCAGTCCATAGCCGGGTGATTATGTAGTAAGCAACGGTCAGGCTGCCATCTTCCCACAACAGAGTTCTGCGGAATATATTTCTCCGTTATAATTCAAAATTTAATTAAAATATATGTATATATTTGGTGATATATTGTCTATGTGCTCTGGATCCCTATTGCTGGAAGATTGTAATGTTACAACCTATTCGTTACTCCATGATAGAGTTGATGTAAGTGACTTGTAAATGTCAAATGGCTTTTTTCGAAGAAAAATGAACATTTCCCTCATATTTCCAAACGAAATCGGACAGTTCCAAAATATTTTTTTCTATAAAATGTACAGAAAATGATTAAAATTATTATTATTATTATTATTATTATTATTATTATTATTATTATTATTATTATTATTATTATTATTATTATTATTATTTGTACGTATGATTTGAGGCTTTCTCGGCGTTGGTTCGCTAATATAATTTCGCGGGATATCAGCCGAGTTAAGATTTTGGAATGCTCCAAGCTTTCGACTGCTATCTCTGCAGCCATCTTCAGGGAAGTGATGTCCGGACAGAAAGTCGAAATGTAATATAGATGTTAGGCTGTCTCAGGTGAAACGGGATTGGTTGGCGGATCGGCCAATCCGGGGCCGGGAATTGTCATCCCTCGTAAGCTCCGCCCATCCCGGGATTCCTGTGTGAAGTCTGGCGGGCGGCGAGCCCTGTTCCGCCGGTTGGAATCGGTTGCCGTCCTCGGTCCGTGATCTTCATCACCTTGATTGTAAGAGGGCCTAAGTTGGTCCAAGGCCGGTGTCCATGCCTGACTGAGCTGGAGTCCACTGTCTCTGTTAAAGTTGTTTCTCTCCAGCTTGATCTCTATGGCCTCCTTGATTGTACGATCCCAGTAGTGGCTTGATTTGTTAATGGCCTTGGCGTGGTCAAACAGTATTTTATGCTCCTTTTCTATGCTGTGTTGCGCCACTGCAGATTTTTCCGGGTAATACAGCCTCAGGTTCCTCTTATGCTCTTTGATTCTGTCTTCTATTGTGCGGCCAGTCTGCCCTATGTATACTTCGCCGCACTCACATGGAATCTTGTAAATCCCTGGAGTCCTTAAGCCCTGACTGTCTTTAACCTGACGTAGATGGCTCCGGATTTTGCTCTGTGGTTTATGGATAGTTTTGATATTTATTATTATTATTATTATTATTATTATTATTATTATTATTATTATTATTATTATTATTATTATAACAACGGACATAACATGCACTACATATAAAATTGTCGTTCACCTTAGGATAAATTGAAGCCTCGATGCAGTTTTTCCTACTTCCTGAAGAAAGTAATATTTGGGAAATGTCCACATATGCGCCCTTTATTGGTTTGTTGCATAACATAGACGGTTTAACAGCAATTCCATTGAAGATCGGTAACAGAATTTATGATAGGAAGACGTGGCAATCGTGCATTCAGTGACTATAGAAGCAAGTCGGAAGCAACACTATAGCTCTGGTGAAGATGAAGAGAGCGCAGCGTTGCTCAGGTGCTTGAGCTGGAGTAAGGTGAGCAACTGTCTTGTGTAATTACAACTTACAAATGGCTTTTAAGGAACCCGGAGGTTCATTGCCGCCCTCACATAAGCCCGCCATCGGTCCCTATCCTGTGCAAGATTAATCCACTCTCTATCATCATATCCCACCTACCTTAAATCCATTTTAATATTATACTCACATCTACGTCTCTGCTTCCCTAAAGGTCTTTTTCCCTCCGGCCTCCCAACTGAAACTCTATATGCATGTCTGGATTCGCCTATACGTGCTACATGCCCTGCCCACCTCAAACATCTCGATTTAATGTTCCTAATTTTGTCAGGTGAAGAATACAATGCGTGCACTTTCTCCATTCTCCTGTAACTTCATCCCTCTTAGCCCCAAATATTTTCCTAAGCACCTTATTCTCAAACACCCTTAACCTACGTTCCTCTCTCAAAGTGAGTCCAAGTTGCGCAACCATAAAGAACAACCGGTAATATAACTGTTTTATAAATTCTAACTTTCAGATTTTTTGACAGCAGACTGGATGATAAAAGCTTCTCAACCGAATAATAACAGGCATTTCCCATATTTATTCTGTGTTTAATTTCCTCCCGAGTATCATTTATATTTGTTACTGTTGCTCCAAGATATTTGATAAATTTCCAATTTTTATATTTCCATTTCGTACAAAATTCAGGTCACGAGACATAATCATATAGTTTGTCTTTTCGGGATTTACTTCCAAACCTCTCCCCAAGTAAAATTTCCGTGTTTTCCCGAATCGTTTGTGGATTTTGTCGTAAGATATTCACGTCATCCGCATAACAAGAAGTTGATGTAACCCGTTCAATTTCAAATCCTGTGTGTTATCCTGAACTTTCCTAATGGCATATTCTAGAGAAAAGTTAAAAAGTAAAGATTATAGTGCAACTTCTTACTTTTGCCCGCAGTGAATTGGAAAAGCATCAGATAGAAACTGGCCTATAGGGACTCTGATGTAAATCTCACCGAGACACATTTTAATTAATCGAACTAGTTTCTTGAGAATACCAAATTCCAAATTCAATAAGAATATTATTTCAAACTTCTCTCTTAACCGAGTCATATGTCTTTTTGAACTCTATGAATAACTGATATACTGTACCCTTATACTCCCATTTTTTCTCCCATATCTGTGGAATACAAAAAATCTGTTCAATAGTCGATCTATTACGCCTAAAACCACATTGATGATCCCCAATAATTTCATTTACGTACGGAGTTAATCTTCTCGAAAGAGTATCGGACAAAATTTTTGTACTACATCAGCACGTCCTCGGAAGCTTCACAGTTAGTCTTGTCCCCCTTCTTTAAATATGTACAATTATGGACTCCTTCCATTGTTCTGGTACAAATAGCAAGTACAAGTTTATAAATTTCGCTAGATAATGCGCTTCCACCCTCTTGTATTAATTCTGCTGGAATTATTCGATACCTGGAGACTTGTACTTTTTCAGATTTTCTATCGCAATTTTGACTTCTGAAAGTGTGGGTTCGGGTATAAATGGTTCAGCAGTTTGTATTTGAATTTCTTCCCAATAATTTGTATTTGGCCTATGTACATTTAGTAGTTGCCCAAAATAGTTTTTCCATCTGTTCATGATTGAATGAGAGTCTTGTGTAATATAAATCTGATAACTCTCTTTATTTTTAAAAATCGCTTTTCCAGCTCTTATCAATTCACTTTCTCGTAGTAAGCGTGTAATACAGTGAAGGTACTGGTAATACTGAATCTAAGATGAGGACCATACTCAGGCCAGACCCGAACATGTGAACCTCTCTGTTTCATGTTTCTGCAGATATAAACTTAGCTTTACGCACACGCGACTGCGACAACACTGTAACAATACTTTCCCCCTCTCGCACCGTCCTCCCACATCGCATTGGATTGGTCGCTTCCCCGCTCCACACTTCCCTTTAGTCTACAGCAGGCCTGCACAAACGGTGCTCATTGAGCAGCGGGAGAGTCGTCTAACAGCTCGCCGGAACGGTATGTCGGAATGATGTAGGCCTGCTAGGTAGAGGATAGCCCACACAGCTATCTGGTGTAGTGTGTATTATCAGTAGCTATTTCACTTTGCCTATCTACGGCTACGTAATGGAGGAATCTAAAAGACGGAAAAGTGATCAACAGGCAAATTCTTTCAATATTGCATGGAAAAATGCGTATTTTTCACAGCAGCTAGAGTCAATACTCAGTGCTTTATGTCCCACAAAAGTTTAGTCCTCACATACAGATACGATGGGTTTGTTGGTGAAGATCGCAATAAAAGGGTACAAGAGTTGAAATTTGTATTATTACATGAGGTAGGGTAAGTTAGAATTTAACAATCTTCAACAATTTAAATATCTCTCTTCAGGGAAAAGGCCAGCTCATTGTTGACATGTTGAATAAATTACGGGATTTCAGTCGTGAACTTACACTTTTCGTAAGTAAGTTTCGGGAAGGTAGGCCTAATATGACTCACTTTCCAACGATAGAAACTGCTCGTGATGAATCCATGTTGAACGATTATGTGCAAATATTAATTGAAATTCAAAATGAGTTTAATTTTAGGTTCCATGGGTCGTTGACCAACGCTGGGCTCTATTTATAACTGTCCTTCCGTTCTTTAAACGCGTCCTACTCTCCATGTCCTCTTGTTAAGGCTCAGGATCCAGCAGCAAAGCTTACGAATTAATTTCCAACATTAATGCAACCCTGATTGATCCACAAATACGGGGCCCCCACCATTGAGCTTTCCGGTTTCCAACACGTGTAACTTACGTTTAATGAAACTTAGATACTAAAAATCCAACAGATAGAAAGAGAAATTCACAAAGTTTTGTTTTAGTTGATCACATATGGTGGGCCTGCTGTTACTTTGAAAAATGATTGCAATCATTACGAAAATGGATCATTTGCAGAATTTGTATAACAAATGATGTCCATCAATTCGTACCCTTCCTATTATTGCATTTATAACGATAGAGTTATAAACTCCTGACAGTGAGTAGTTTCAATACTAATGTACAGAGTGATTTATATAGAACTGACACATTTCTTTCTTTAATTATTCCGTTGGAAATTCATTCAATGACCCAATTTTAGCACCAAATTAAGCAGAATGTTCTGGAGTTTCGATTCCTTGTCACTAGATGCGCAGATGTTTATGTTTTATTCCTATTGTTGGCAGCTGTTTTCGACATTTTGTGTCAACGTGAAAATGCAGTACACATTAAATCAACGACTCTTCCTTGTGAAGCAATACTGGATTACGAATTCAATTACAGCTACTCAAAGGGCATACCAGAGAGAATTTGGTGTTCGCAATCCTCCCAAAAGAAACACAATACTGGGACTGGTAAACAAATTGGAAACAACTGGATCTCTGGTGAGTGAAAAGGGCAAGCATCGTTCATCTAGGCTTCCCACGGTTGTTGTTGACGTAAGATCACGACTGGAGCAGTCACCCAAAAAATCATTAAGTCTTTGAGTTTGTTGAGCAACTGGACGATGTAGAGCTGAGTCAAGGATATTTTCAGCAAAATGGCGCTACATGCCATACATCAAATGAATCCACGGAACTAATTGCAAGTTTCTTTGACGACCGAATAATTTCCAGGAACCTGTGGCCACCGAGATCTCCGGATTTGACAACGCCGGACTTTTTTCTATGGGGTTACTTAAAAGACAGGGTTTACGCCACACGTCCCCAGACATTGGATGATCTGAAGCACAACATCACACAGGATATTCAAGCTATTGACAACAGAGTCCTCCAACGAGTGGCCAGAAACATGGAACGACGTGTTGAGTTGTGCCTTATGCAGGATGGAGATCATTTTCAACATTTGCTATAGAGGTAAATAATATCCCAAAATTCCTCTACATTTTAGGTATAATAAGTTGTCGCTAGCACAATTCGTTTTGAAACAATTAATGAAAGAAATTTGTCAGTTCTATATAAATCACTCTGTAGTAAACGTCACAAGAATTATTTCCTTAATGTGAAATATTTCACGAGAATAAAATAAAATTATCATAGTAAAAGCTAAAATGCTGTGTCCATACTAGTTAAGTTTTTAAAATGGAGCACGATTATGTCCAGATAAAGGTTTGTTTAATAATGCAATTGAGAAAAAATTAAAGAAACATTTGATATTATCAAAACTTCTTAATTTAAGTCTGAGTTTATATTTCCTTAAATATGATTACATAATTACTCTAGTCCAGTAAGTCAGTCAGTCAGGTCTGTTATACTATTCTGTTCCTATGGATACACAGTTGAAAAAGAAATCCCATAGATGTCAGCACAAGCCAAGATGATGCACAAAGACCTAATGTACTGCTATGTTCACTCATTTTAATTTGGCGAGTTTGTGTGTCAAACTCTTGCTTTGTGTTTTAGTCTAGGCGTGCATTTTTACTCTGTCAGATCTGTTTGTGTTGTGTTTTCCACAAATAACAACATATAAAGTCAAGATCAAGAGGGCATAATAGTACACGTGTCCAGTAGTTAAGTTGCTATTTTGAAGATTTTTAAGCAAGAACATTTTAGATTCGCACGTGCTTGTTTGCTTTGTCATGTCTGTTACCTGTCAGATCTGTTACTCCATGTCATGTCTGTTACATAATTCAAAACAGTGCTTTAAAGCAAGGTGAGTGTACAGTGGCTGATTACTATTGCAGAGACATTGCACTATATTAATAGATGCATAATATGCTCTAAATAGTACTTTAATTTTAACGTTCTCAATCGTCCATTTGTTTACAATTTTTCCAAATGACCCAAATATAAAAAGAGGGGTGTTTTCTATAGAAAATTGACTTCTCTGTTAACGAATTAGCAAATATCCTTCGATAAATCGTTTCTTGCTATAGACAATTGAAAAGTCAGGAGAGATTGCGGAACGACTCGGGAAGTGGGGACGCTCTCTCTGAAGCGATTAGTTTCCCTTTTTATGCTGAGAAAGATCGTCTTTGAACCCATGACTCAGTGTTCATATTAGAATCCTGCATTACAACTTCCCTCTTGCTTTCAGAGCCTTCAGAGATTCATTACAGATCGCTTATACAGTGCACTACCTTTCAATACTTCTCAGTTCGAAATAAAGATTTTCATTAATGAAAAATATTGTGACAGCTGCCTCTGGAGTCGATCACGCGTCCCACAGAAGGGAGGGCTGGAGCGCGAGAAGACAGGCGGTGCGGCGAAGGGTAAGGAAGCTGCAGCCGCGCGGGTCTGGAGGGGACGGACGTAAGGGGAGCGTCTGCATGCCGAGAGGGGAAGGAGGCCGACTGCGGCGGTAGTGGAAAAACTCGAGACGTCTCCAGTAACAGATTATTCCCGAAGACACTGGAAACAATACTTTCTGGAAACTATGGTTTAGTGATAAATAGGAGACGCGAAGGACACAGCCAGTTTTAGTTTGGACAGCAAACCAGTCAGTCTTGTAAAGCAGCAGTGAACGTCAAGGAAGCCAGCCTTCGAGACCTGGGTTCGACTTGAGGAGGACCGCAACTGTGATAGCGACCAGGCGAGTGCGGCGTATCCGGAAGTCTTGAGTTCGAGTGCAGTGGACTGTCTCTGGAAGTCTTGGGTTCGATATACTGTGAACTTGAGTGAATGAGCTAGAAGAACTAGCTAAGGCAACGAACTGTGAACTGAGAACTGACAGTTCTGATTTGTAAATAGTGCTTTGTGAACATTAGTTGAGATTAGCAGTACATTGTTATCCTCAATAATCCAAGTGAATTGTCATTGTCGTCTGTGGAGTGCAATAACGAATACTGTGTTGCTGTGTGGAGTGAGATACCCATTGTTGACGGGAGTGTTTAAATTCAGTTATAGAAAGTCATTATTGTTGTGAATAAAAGTAACTTTGTTGTATGAAATAAGTCACAATATTATTAGATGTGTTTTCAGTACACTAATATCCACACTAAGTTACATAATATGTGAGTCTGAGAAAAAATAATTACATAGCGTACATCTACTCAACCAGTGGTTCAATCCCGGATAGTGACGCGTTTTTTCTCGTTGCTAAACTTCCAGAACGGCCTCGGGTTCCACTTTGCCTCCTTCGAAATTCAGCACTCAGTCTTTCTCGGGAGTAAAAGGAGGTCTGGGCATGGTGCCGACCGTACCGCACCATTCTACTGCCGAGGTCATGAAAGTATGAAGCCCTATCTCCATGCCCTCATAAGCCTTTATGGAATCTAAGGGATACCTTTCTATATCTTTACCGTCACCTTAGCAATCCATAAATGAAGTTGGATGTCATATTTTCTGTGATTACAAAATAAATGTCCTTCATGTGTACTGCAAAACACAGAGGTTTACCTCTTTGCTTAAGGTATATGCACACCTTTACATACAAAAAAATTTATTTTGTATAATTTTGCTCTGTAAAATGTTTATACAATTGAGAATGGTACCAGAAAGAGAATGAAGTGAACAGATCCCTTGAAATTATGTCTAAATTGTTTTTAAAAATTATGTTGTTTATAATTTTGACGTGCAATTTGAAACATGATAGCTCATGCAGTTTTTAAGATAGAGCCACAGTTTTTTCACTGTTTTATAGCTAAAACTATTCTTTAGTGCCTGAAATAGAGCTATTATTTTATTTTTTTACATTAATTAAATATTACCATATATGTAACTTACAATATTTTATGTTGCATAAATCATGTAAAAATCCATAAATAATTATTAATTACATTAATGTTATTTTACTCATTTTCAGGCACTGGGGAACATTTCAAGCTCCAAAATGACACCAATATCTTCTTGGTATCACCATATTTGACTGAGATATCATGTTTGAAAGAATTAAATATTCTAAAATTACTATTTACAGCCACAAACTTTCAGAGCCTAGAAGACTCCATCATCATATGTCACCACTTAAGCAGCTTCATGTCGGTCCAGTTTCAGCTTCTTTCTGCCTCTCAAATAACTCCGCCTTGTTTTAACTTCAGGTGTTGAATTTTTTTTTTTTTGGCATTTTTGTTCCTATTTCCATTGATGCAACAAATCCTGCGATGGTGTTTGTCCCAGGATTTATGCCCATCCTCCTCAGAATTGTAATTTCTACTTTTGGACTCTTATTAAAATGACGTACAACATCATTGACACACAGATTTACAGTTTTCTGATTATAAATTACTTCATTATGTAAAAAAAGTTTTTTCAATGTAATGATCATGCCCAGATATCTACGTATCTATTTCGGGACTAGAAAGAAGTTTATTTTACAAGTAATGCTGGACGAGGGGATTGACTGCTACGAAGATCACTCCAAAAGTAATGCACTCCAAAAGCAGCCTAAGTGACCGTGGCTGATGACGCAGCATTTTGGAAAATGGGACTTATCTGAAAAACCATAAGGCATAAATCGAAAATTCTTATATCAAATTAAAGGGGAGAAAATTCTCTATTAATATAGTTATATTTTGAAAATTCAAATTTTTCATCATTTTTTCCGTTTTGTGGGTGTATATACCTTAAGCAGACAGTATGCTTAAATGACAACATTTATATCTCCTGCATAACAATTCAAGAAAATGAAGTATAAATGGGAACGTCAGTAGTAATATAGTGCAGAAATGACTGAAGTTAAGAAATATTTATTCACCATGTGAATAGAAGTCCAACCCTGAATATTCGTGTATCGTGTGCGATTCTGTGTTGCAGGCAAACCTCGCAAAAATACGCAATTGCCATGGCAACGGACAACGCAGTCGAAGAACTGTGATACAGGGTGACTCGTGGGGAGAGGCGTTCCTGTCGACGGCGTCGTGGGGGCCGGCGTACGAGGACGGCCATGGGTTGGTTTTGCCTGGCTTCCACTCCGATCAGGCGCCGCTCCCCGAGGAGGACAGCGCCCAGTGGAGGCACGCGGACGCCTCGTCCATGGAGGGCCTGTTCCACCAGACCACCGCCAGAGTGCCCACCGAGCAGCTGCAGGCCATGTGTGGAAACCTGTCGGTCAGGTAGCGAGCTAGTTTATTGACAGTACTTCTGGGCTTACCGTAGTTATGCAATGTCTCCACGAAAACTCTCCGTGATTACAAACGGTTATAATTACCTGGTAATAAAGCTGTTGACGTAATATCTGACGAAACCCGATATCAGCTTGATCATTTTTAGGAGTTAAAGAATTAATATTAAGATGTAAGAACATACCATTTTCTCTTCTTCTTTCTCTCAGTTTATCCTCTCCCTTCTAGGTTCATTTACACGACCCACGCCACCCGGGCCTTACAGGGCCGCGACCTGTCGGGAGAGGAATTAATCTATGGATCACATACATACTTTTTTGACCACACAAGGACATGGAGGGCCTCCCCGGATGAGGGATCAGCTCAATGCCAGGACCACCTCCGATACAACACAAACATTTAAGACATTACACATCATTCACTCACACATATGAAAGGATTAAGGGAAGGATCGCCGTCCTTGGCCGGACTTTCAAGAGGTACAATCCCGGCATTTGCCTGGAAATAACTGAGGAAACCATGAAAAACCTCAGTTAGGATTGCCGGCCCTTGGGATCGAACCCCGGACTTCCCGAATGCAAGGCCAACTCTCTACCGCTCCGCTAGCCCGCTCGGTTACCATTTTCTCGAAATTTAAAATAATAATGATGGGAATATCCCAATGTACAACAAAATATAATTCCTAAGTGTCCAAGAAAAATTGCAGTAGAAAACTTAAGTTATTCACAGGGCATGGTTATTTGTTAAAACACTTGAAGAAAATTATAATTATTTCTTCACCACTTTAATAATAGTAGTAGTAATAATAATAATAATAATAATAATAATAACAATAATCAATCAATCAATCAATCAATCAATTTAGGGCATTTCAAAACCTAAGAGATTTTTAGCCTCATTCACGATATATCGCCATTCGTCTCTGTTCTCCGCATCTTCTTGTCGTCCTCCCACTGTACAAAGATTAGCATATACTTGGTCCTGCCAACGGAGACGAGGTCTACCAAGAGATCTCGTACATCTTTGAGAATAGTTGAAAGCTTTTCGTAGAACAGAGTCTTCATCACGCCGTAGAACGTGTGCAAGCCAACGTAGTCTTCGACTTTTTATTAAGGCTATTATGTCCGGATCTTTATAAATATCCCTTAGTTCCCTGTTCAAAATTCTCCATTTATTATTTTCTTGAATGGGACCAAAAATCTTCCTCAAGATTTTGTTCTCAAAAGTAAAAAGGGATTCTGTTTTTTTTTTTTTTTTTTTGTTAATATCCAAGTTTCACAGCAATATAGGAGATGAAGAAACTGTCCGAGTTTATGCAACAATGGTTTAAAAATAGCCAAGTTTATATGTTCATGCGCATATGCACCAATGATAATGCGGAAACAAGCCTGGCGCCATTCAGTAGAGCATTCCGTCCAGAGGTCTGCATCAGACGTTTTCGCTCGAGCGCCAAGCAGTTCATAGCATAATCCGATAGGTAGCGCACATGCATGATGGGTAAAATTGTCGCGAGCGATAAATCCTCGAACGGTATAAGCCGAGCGTTAGGCATTCGTTCTTGTTACGGTGATGAACTGTGTAGTAACATCATAGATGTTTATCATTTCAAAATTTTGCAGTGTTTTACGAATCTCTCCATAGTACAACTACAAAACTTGCTTTGAAATGTAATATAAATGTTGTAGGTAAATGCCCCCCCCCACATTGGATGTAAATGTAATTATTATAAACGGAGAACACAATCACGATATTGCAAGAACCGTATCAAGTTTTCTAGTAATAATAATAATAATAATAATAATAATAATAATAATAATAATAATAATAGTAATAATTTCTAATATAATTAGTGCATCAATCTTTGCGTCTGTAACAGTTGTGCAGCATGATTATTCGTTTTATTATATTTTCAGTGACGTTATCTCTGTACTAATATTGTTATTAATCTACTGCTGTATCAATAATATTTTGTAAAACGTTTCTACATTGTCGCAGTATATAGGCGGAACACTATGTATGGACCTATCATATCATATACAGTATGTGATAAATCAAATATTGAATAATTATTAATTAGCAATAATAACTCTATATCGAAGTTTTTCATACTATTTTATTTATAACTTCATGTTACAGTTTTGGTACGTTCCATTAAACGTTTGTCATAAACGCAGAAAATAAAGCCTTATTTTTACCGTGTGAGCAAAACATATGTGTATCTTATCTGTCGCCTTCCATACAAGCTAAGACATGTCGGTGAGATGACCTTGTACTGTGCTTCTATTTATTACGAGCGTATCACGACCGATCTTATATCGCTCGAGGGTGCGACATTCGACCGAGTTCAAGCGAGCGATTTAACTCCAATGCAGCACTCTGATTCCGTCATTGGATCATACTACTTCCCTCACCATATATTTGCTGACAGAACGCTGAAACAATGGCCTTCACTGGATTCGGAAGAATAATTTCGTATGTTTACAGTTTTACTGATGCTGATTTTCAGGTGAAAAAATATTAAATAGGCTCAACCTCGTGTTACTGATGGTATCGCAGTTCATGCTACTGTTTATGCACGCCGATCGACCGATTTTATGGACAAAGCATAATCTGTCATGGTTTATTCATAGCTTGTATTCGAAAGATAATACTGCCCATTGACGTAAATACTTGCAGCACTATTGTAACGTTGTAACGAAAGTTTATTGACCAGTGATGCTAATACTTGGAACATTATTCTACAGTTGCCATGAGTTCAGACTCTACCAAAATAAAATATATGGACGAAAAACTATAGTTTTATTCGCAGTTCAGAATTACGTTTTGAAATGTAATTGAATTGGTCATTGCTAGAAGGCCCTTTGTCCAAAAATGTTAGTTCTGAATAAATCGAAAAAAAACTGTTTTTAAGAAATACTAATCTTCGTAGAGCAATGTGGTGACTGTCCATCATAAAGGTGTATTTGTGCTTTCTGTAAGCACAATTTTTATTTTGTTGTCATATGTAGTTTGTATAATATTATTAATTAAAAATTCAAATTTAAGGGCCTTTTAGCAGTGAACTTAAAATAATTTCACATTTGGTTAAAAATGGAGTACTGTAATAAAATACAGGATTGTAAATTAAATAAACTACCATTATTTCAAGTTAAATGTATATTTCTCTTTTTAAAATATATTTTAATTACGTATTACAAAGTTTTAGGCCCTTGCTTTAAATCCAACTTGACGATTTCATTCTGTATTTTCTCTATGTCCTGCTAGTGGAGAATTTACAACTTTCTCATAATAAGGTAACTGTTCATGGGGAATGTAGCATAGAATTTTCTTGATATCCTGCATTTTGTCTGGGTTGATTGCAATCAATTCATCATAAGTAGGACGTTGGGGAAGGACTATGTTTTCAATTCCAGGTAGACAAAGAGCAAAGGTATGCCTAATATAACTATCAATGAACTTGGATGTTGAAACAATATGAGGAAAAGTGGCATTGTACATATATTCATAATAACTCGCAGGGGCGAATGACAACTTCGAACACCGAGGTACCTTTCTACCATAAGATTCTACAGAAAGACCTCTTTTGTAAAACATGGGCCACCAGTTATTGAGTGACTTTATTTTTGTGCATACATAAATATTTTATATAGCCTATAAAGATTTTTGTGGCCTAAGGAAATAACATTTTTATGCAATATTCATTTACGTCAGTGATTCAGTGTAAATATTCTGAACTTACCTACAATCTTCACCAGTTCGTCTTTCAGCCACCAATTCTCCAGAGTAAGTCACATGTTCAGTGCCTTTAACTTTGGCTTTCTTTAATATATTTCGTTTCCAACTGCAAGTATCACTACATCTCTTTTTGCTTTTCAAACTCTCAGTCTCCATTTTAATTAGCCGAAATTGCGTATAATATAATAATTTGTATTAAAACACAAATAAAGATCAGAGCAAAATAAACAGACCGCTTCAAACAATGAAGATAGCTGATAGTATAGTAAGTATAAAGGTTTGTCATCAGATGGAAACACCGCTAAATGACAAGTTCACAGCTAGAAGGCCCTCTATCCTGGAGTAAGGGCATTTCAGCATGACACGAAAAATGAAATGCTCAACTGTGCATGTGTATGAAGGCTTCAGGAAAGTCCTTTTAGCACAGATTGTGTATTTATGTGTGAGGATGTTGAATCTGTAGTTAACTCATTTTTGCAAAAATACGGAGAAAGGGCCTTTTAGCAATGACCAATTCAATTATAAAAAATGTAATGATTGGGACTTTTCCATAAAAATACGAACATTTAACAAATCTTTAAAAAATAAATACGGACGGCAGGACAAATCTTCAAAGTACGGACATGTCCTGCCAATACGGACGTTTGGTAACCCTACGCTATACCCGTTTGTAATCAGGGAGGTTTTCTGTCGACACCCCTACTGTTTATTAAACATTTAGTATGAAAAATATTTTATAGTATTTTGTTACGTCACTACTTAATTGACATTTTACAGAAAAAAAAATTATAGAACTGAACACTAAAAGTTGTCTTTGTTTAATAGGCCTTCTGCTGTAGGCCAAGCTCCGTTTAGGGTTAATTATGTCTATAATTGAGAATTAAGGTACGCGTTCAAGACACTGCTGAAGAATCCACAAAGCCTTTAATAAAACAATATACTACGAAAACAGTCAAGGCCCTTGATAAAAATATTAATGCTAGTAATATTATTGAAATTAGAAAGAAATTGTATAATAACTAAATGTAAGGTATAAAACAATTTATTTATTTGCTTGCTTACTTGTTCGTTTCTTTCTTTGTCTGTCTGTCTGTCTGTCTACTACTTTTCTATTTATAAAAACAAATAAATAAAACACAAACAAACAAGAGGACATAGAGATGAAGGAAGACCAAGACATCGATGGAGGGATTAAGGCCATCATCCTTAGATTATATCGTTACAGACACATGGTCTAAAAGGAAAAAGTTCATGATGATGATGATGATGATGATGAACAACTAAAACAATAGAATATATGCCGGAATCGAGAAATCGAACTCTGATTAGCAACTATTTCTCAGAACTTTATAATGCTAAATTGACGAAACAAAAGACAGCCAAATGAACTGCAACTTGAATCACCTAGGATCGATATCAGATTCTTGTGAACAAAAAAATTGTTCCAGATAAATTGACATGAGTATTGTCATCGGTAAGATGGCTCACTTATATAGTAAAGGAAAGAACGGTAATTATTTAGGGTGACTATTTCGTTTATATGACGTCATTCCATTTTCGACCAATGAAGTGTAATGAAATTTTGAATTCCAACCAATCACAGTCACACTTTGCGATAATTTTTGCACCTAGATTTATCGCTATCAATTTATCGCATTGTCGTTCTTTTGTTTAGTCGTTGTCGCCAACTGTTTCCCCGTAAATTGATGATCATGAATACAATAAGATTCAACTACACGGTTAAACTTTTCTTTAAATTTTAAGGCAATGAATGCAAGATTAATATTTATTTATTTATTTATTTATTTATTTATTTACGCAGTGAAGACGACGTTCAAAATGGCGCACTATGTAGACACAAAATCTTCATGCATCCTAATTGAACGTACCTTTTAAACTTGATTCTTTCAATATTCTTCCCAGATTCCACGCATACGCGATTGGAATATTGAACTGTGTAGATGCAGCTTTAGTTCCGTTACACACTACAGCGAGAATGCGTTTATCGAGCTATGTCCCTTTCGTGTAGCAGTGATTGTAACGGTCGAAATAAGGCACAGCTGACATTTGCCCTTCTCCCACAGGTAACGTAACCTATAATTGTAGCCTATAAAATTTGTATTTTGTGAATGAAATTAAAAAATTAATAGAGAGTCAGATGTTCAAATTTATGTAACATCATCGCATATAAAACCCAAGGACCGTGCATAGTAATAATAAGGCCTTTGATCAAAGTGCCTTCCGTATGGCGTAATAAAATTCGTGTTTTAATTAGACCTTACGAGTAACTTAACCAATAATTGTAGCCTATAAAATTTGTATTTTGTGAATGAAATTAAACAATTAATAGAGAGTCAGATGTTCAAATTTATGTAACATCATCGCATATAAAATCCAAGGACCTTGCATAGTAATAATAATAAGGTCTTTGATCATACTGCCTTCCGCAAATCAAGCTTTCAGGTATAACTCCCTGTAAAGTTGATTTGAATAATTTCGAGGAAAAATTGTTCCGGGGCCGGGTATCGAACCCGGGACCTTTGGTTTTAACGTACCAACGCTCTACCAACAGAGCTACCGGGAGTTCCCGGTTACAGGCAGTAGGCCTACTGCCATTATTTTATCCGTGATAACCAGGCTTCGAGACTTCGGACCCGATACAATAAGTTTACTGTGCATGCACTATAGGTTGTTGACTCGCTGCAGGTAGATAGAGATGTGTTGAGGTAACAACGTTGCTATTTAGAGTAGAGTACGGTAGTATGGGGAAACACATATGTACATTCTGAAAGTAAATATACATTACACAATGACAATGTCAAAAGAATATGAAAAGCATTTATTCTCCTGTCTTTTATAAGCATTTGTGTTTAATTATACACAGTGTTAATGGTGGAAATGTACATGTAACAATTGTAATTTCTTCATTTATTCTATTGGTCGTCTTTAGGAAGTGCAGTTACAGTACCGAATTGCAATGTACCTACTACAAGATACATTGTCAGTGTCTCAAACGTAAATCTTTTTCGGTTATCTGCCAAAGTTTGTACTGTAGAAAGCTGTGCTCTACGTCGCATGACGTGATAGGAGCAAAACGGAAAAACCTAACATCATTGCAGTCTCTAGAGACAGTCCTTTATTCTCGGGTGACTCTATGTCCACTAATTTGCTGTTTATGTTACACAATGTTCCATATCCGTTATTTTTACATAAAATTGATTTCCACTTCTGTTTTACACGTTCGGTAACCGGTGTACTTGATGGCTCATTAATTCTCCGCATCATTTTCTAAATTAATTTGAGGGCTTCCGGCATCTCTTGCTCTGACTTTTCTAACCGTATAATAGTTCCAGACACAATTTGAAAATAGGTTTGTATGAAAACCAAATTATTCGTCAGAACCTTTAAATCCAGTGCGTTTTCCTTTGCGTATTCTACAGTACCCCCACCCACTGTACGCTTTACCGCTATACTGAGTACGCCGTTATGCGGATTTCGCACTGAACTGCTCAATTGGGTCCGAAGTCTCGAAGTCTGGTGATAACTAAAAAAAGAATGTACGCTTAGAGACAAAAAAAATCACCGACATCTTTATATTTTGCAAAAATACTAATTTCTGTATACAATAAATGTTCTTAATATCGTTCTCTTCTTCTCTCCAAACTCCTTCACGTCCATCAGGTATATGCAGAGAGAAGCGGGATTCATCTGCGAAATGGACACAGCTCCACTGTTCATTTTTCCAAGCTCTATGATCAAGTCAAAAACGCAATCCTTCGCTGTGATGTCTTCTGAGCGACTTGCCGATATCAATGTATGTGCTCTTATGGCCACGTGTATCAACATCGGTTAGTGTAACCACATGTTAAAATCACCACTTAACCCCCGGTTAACCATTTTTATGATGCATCGGCCTTGGTTATGATTTCAACGAGAGGTTAAGCATGGTAATCTTTAACCGTCCATATTCGAGCAGTTAAAGGAGATAACCAGTGATTAGCAGGCCTAGTAAAACAAAATGGCAGCCAGAGCTACAGCTGATTATTTCGAAAACGATTAGTATTGTACTTGGATAGGGATGAAGGTGAGCGTGAGGTTTTATTAGTAGAAAGAGAATTCTTACGATGAATTAAATTACAGAAAATTTCAGAAGGGATTTTTTTATGAAAATCTATCGTGTCATTTCTGCTGCAACAAACGGATCACTTGGAATAGCCCATAAACAGTCCTATTTCTCCCATGAATCGGCTGTTTACATTACGATTCTATGCAACTGATATTTTCAGTATTTTAACGGAGATAACTCGAATAGGCTATCTCTTTTCCTACGTTTCAGACTGAATGAAGAGAGGTTATGGATGGATCTTACGCTATTGCAAACTTCCCTAGTAAAATTGGAACCCCGAATTGTACACCTTCCAACTAATCTTCTTCATCCGTTTCCTTTATGTGTTTGTCATCTTTTTTTATAATACATATTAAGGATTCCACATATTAAAATCTATTATCGAATTATATCAATATTTTAGACCCACATTGGGATGTAATCATTTTCGCTTTTAATTTTCCATTTTGTACGATTGTAACCTAACAGCACTGAAAACAAAGAAATGCAACCCATAAACATAACAGCGCCGAAATCCAAGGCGGAAATGTAGGATACGTTCGTTATGATGTATAATGGAGTAAGCGCAATCGTTTTTAGACGTTGACTATCATCTTTGCAAAGGGATGGATGCTTTCCCTTCGTCATATTGTAGAAACAGTGTGCCATCACACACTTTACCCTGGTTAAATCAGGTCTCAGCTAACCATGTTGAAGTAACCGGTGATTATGAATGCTGCACAGATTTTACTTTTTAACAATGGTTACTTTTTAACCGTGGCTTCGTAACTCAGGGTTACTACATTTTTAACCAACGTTGATGTACATGACCATTAATCTTCTTCTAATCTTTCTTGCTGAAATCAGGTGTGCATACAAGTTACCAAATCGCTGGACTACAGTCGTAGCTGCAGGTTTCGTTCCCTAAGAACTGTCAGTACCATACACCTGTCTTCATTTTGATTTGCACATCTCGCACAACCTAACTCTAGTCATCTTGTGTCTCTCCAAATATTTTTATTGCTTCATTGACTGTGCTTCTAGACATATTCATTGCATTTCTGATGTAACGTATATTGCGACCATCATAGTTTAAGGATACAGCTCCACCCTCATTTTCAGGCCGCATTTTTCAGAAGATAAAACTATCTTATTTAAATCGAAAATTAAATGAGGGTGAGTCTCTTCAGACCGTTTAAAAGCACCTGGGTGGTAAGCGATTTAACACCGATACGAACGTTCAGCAAGCCATCTTGATATGGCTTCAGAGACTTGACGCAGATTTATTCTATGACGGCATAGATGCCTTGGTCTACCGTTGAAACAAGTGTTTGAACAAGCATGGTGACTATGTTGAAAAGTAATGCGTACCAGTGTCCTACTACTACATATCAGTATATCTGTCAGTACTATTCGCCCATTAATAATACTACATAAAATAATTACTAAAATATCTTGAAGAAGAAAACTTGATCATCCAACTCGCATTATATACAATATAGAATTTAATGTTTTAAGTATCAAACAGATGTACTGTATATGTATAGCCTACTATTTTGAATCACTACCATAAATATCAAACTAAATTCATATCATCCGATCATGGCCACAACACAAGAAGATACAATATTTCGCTCTCCCTCATTGAACTAAAATGTAAGACTGAAGCAGGTCTAAGGCACAGTTCTAATTTCGGCCCAAGATTGTGTAATGATTTTATAAAGAGTAATCCTGATCTGAAATTATTTATTAAACAATAAATTATTTTTGCAAAAAAAAAAAAAAACAATTACCTGAACTGTCTTTAAAATTATAATCATCATATAAATAATTTTTCTTTATTTTTTGTCACTTTACACCCGACCTCAAGCATCTTGCTCTTTCGTGTGTGATCCAATTACGATTGTATTAATATAACAATTTGTAATATGTATATTGTTAGAAATTCCAAATATACATAACTTAAGTAGGTATGATATTGAACATTAACGAAAGGGAATGTGTATTTTTTCTTTCCTTTTTTTTTTCTTTACTATGTTGTACTTTTGCGCTATATTTTATTTTTAATTATAAACGTATTTGTATTTGTATTATTTGAATTTCAATAAATCTAAATCTAACCTACTATAATATCTGCCTATGAAATAACATTTGTTCATGACAACTCTTGGTACCTTACTATAAATAAGATATAGCCTTAATAAAACACAAAATAATAGTCTCCAAGAAATATTTTCTACATATTGTGGCGCCATGTTGGAGGACCTGGCCGCGTCGGGAGTCGAGCGCGCGTCCGGCAGAAGGGAGGGCGCGTGGGAATGCAGGCGCGAGGAGAGGAGAGGGAAAGCTGCGTGACGATGGCCGCTGTGCGGGGTGAGAAGGGAAGGAGGCCGACAGCGGCGGAAGTGGAGAAACGTCTCGAGACCGATTGCTGTAGAAGCTACGAGAAGTAGTACATTCGAGAAAGTGCAATCTAACAAATAAAAGCGAGTAGCCTTGGAGTCGGTAAAGCCAGTTCAGTTGAGCCAGTCTATTTAGACAGTCAGCTGCGAGAAAGCTAGCTAGCTTGGGTTCGAAGTACAGTGAACTTAAGTGAGTACTGTGGCAGTGTCCAGGCGAGGGCAACGCGTCCGGAAGTCTTGGGTTCGAAGTGCAGCGAACTGACTCTGGAAGTCTTGGGTTCGAAATGCAGTGGACTGTTATCTGGAAGTCTTGGGTTCGACGTACCGTGAACTTGAGTGAGTGAGCTAGAAGAACTAGCCAAGGCGAACGAACTGTGAACTGATAACTGACAGTTTTGTTTTGTAAATAGTGCTTTGTCAACATTAGTTGAGATTAGGAGTACATTGTTGTTCTTCTCAATAATAAACGTGAATAGTCATTGTCGTTCTGTGGAGTGCAATAATCACTACTGTGTTGCAGTGTTGAGTGGAATACCTATTGTTGACGGGTGTGATTAAAGATAGAAGTGAAAACCACATTGTTGTTTGAATTCAAAGTTACAATATAAACGAAATACTGTCAAACAATAACTTGTTTATACTTCTCCATGGCAACAAAATACATTGCATGTTTTCATACATACAAAAGAAAAGCAATATTAGATATAGGCCTACATATTATTACATATGAAGGTGGCCGGGATTTCTTACCCCTGAATGTATCATAATCAGGCACGGCTCCTGGTTTCAAAGTTTGGGAAAGCTATTTCTAAGCATTCAGACCAAACAGATAAACTAGTGGCACGTCCAAAATCTCTTTTCTATGTCAGAAATTCTTAACGCATTATATTCCACAGAAAGTCTGTTTTTTTTTTTTCATCACAATACTTTTCTACTGCGAAAGTAAAAATTGAAATAAGAATAACAGAATTACAAAACGTGTAAATAAACTACAAAAAATACAAATATTTGAAAATTAGTACAATAGCAAAAACTAATTAAGATACGATAACAATCAACAAGCAATATGACGTGTACCGGGTGTTCTTGAACCTGTGTGCGTACCACTTGGGGAGGCAGTTTCGTACTTAGCCTAAAACTAATTGTTTCCTTATTTATCGAAGTCACCAGTAAAGTAGGGGTAAAGCGTCTGGCTTGTTTGCAGGCAGATTTCCCTATACGATGTTCAAGGTGCATCTCAATACAAAATTGCCCAAAGGTAAAAATGTACACCAGTCGGATCTCCAGAAATGGACTGTATTGAGACTAAGTCAAGATGGTCCATACTTACTGTACAGCAATGGAACACTGGAGGTTTGTCTACACTCTACAGCAAAGAAAACAGAACTTGAGAAGATTCTAGAAGAAAATGATGTTGATATATTTGAGATAGTAGAGTCTAATCTTCTTCATTATAATGAGAAGTATTACAGATTTAGAGATTATCAAATATGTACTCTTCATAAGTCAAGTAGCTAGTGTAACTTTAAGTACTTAAAAATGGAATCAGGAATATCTTCTCCGTTATGAAACAGATGAATGAACACGATAACTCAGACATTTATAACACTTGAACTGTGGAAACACAACCAACATTTCAAAATTTATGGCATTTAAAATCCACCAAATAATAAACCTGATTTAGAAGTAATAAATATTACATCCAAAACACTAATGTAACTGAATGTTAATACATTAGGTTTGCTACAATTGGTCCGTTGTGTAACTCAATAATATGTGAGATATTGTTCACTTGTTTTTATGGCTTCAGTCATTGGCAGTTGCGATGATTCTAAAATGGTGATAATTTCAGAAATAACTCAAAAGTTATGGTTCATCATATTATTACGCATCCGAATGACCGCGTTGCCTGGAGCTGAAGTCCTACTACATGAGTGATTTTGAATTGACTGTACGTGCTTTATCCATCGAAAGTAAACGTAATACTACATGTTGTGGACTAGAATAGGGACTAAATCTTGGGACTCTACTTATAACAGATGATGAAAATGTCGGCCATTTAGATGTAATCATGACTCGTCTGAACTGTGGGTCAATGACGCCACCTTCCACGCACACAGTGGGACGGATTGCGATTCTAGCCGGAACAAAATCAATTTTCACATGTTCTCATTTTTATGCGTGTCCTATCTCAAGTTGTTGCTAATGAATCACAGAATGCTTATCTATGAGAAAGAAGCTTTGACACTAAACATACGGACGTCACACAATGATGTTGACGAGGATTCCCCTCCGTAACCAGTTTTATTTCTCAGCCACGCTGAAATAGTGTAAGAAGCTAGCTTGTTTTCTGTGATCTGGGAGTGAAACATTTTGTGATTCTGAAATGGAAAATGAAGAAAAAGTTTGGAGATAATTATTATATAAATTTTATGTTCATAATACCTTTGAATTTTAGAAACGGCATGTTAACTAAGAGTGGGAAATGCGATTTTTTAAAACTATTTATCTAAGTAAACGTTGACTTATAATAGAAGAGTCACACAGAGTCACATTTATTTCTATGTCAGAATGTAGGTTTAAGTATGCACTTTAAGACTAACGTAGTTTCATTTGCTCCTACTGACCGCTCTGCATGTGGTTAATTTTTTTCAGACTCGGAACCGCTACCGGTGATTTCGCGCCGTGATCTATTTCCAATACTTGCCAATAAAAGTGGCGACTTGGATAAACTATATAGATATGTTTTGAACAAATCATGTATTGAAACATGTGATTTTAATAGTGAGAAGTGTATTCATAATATTTTGACAAATATTCGGAAGTAATTTTAACAGACGTTGTATGCAGTGTTGCCGTAAAAAGGATTATTTTCTTAAAAATCATTGTTCTTGGAAGGTCAGAGGCAACAACAAAGATAAAATACAGGGGATTATTTCTAGATTTCGCTCTCAATTAGGTCTTCTTATTGACAAACCGAAATATGGTGGCCCTGGGACATCAAATGATGGCGATACTGCACGTCAGTTTTTTGAAAACCCACAAATTACAGCCAATATTACGGGCATTAGTAAAACCTCATTCACAGATTTTCTATAATTTTATGCACCATTTCATGTGGATATTCAAGATACAGTATATTGAGGCGTTTGAGAAGTATACCAATGATACAGCCCATTTATGTGTACAATAGTTATAAACATGGTACTACATGCCATCCAGCGTGCATGAAATACTGATACACGGAGGAAAAATTGCAGAAGATGCGATACTTTCTATTGGGATCTTATCTGAAGATGCTCAAGAGGCAAGACACAAACATTTACAAAAGTACAGGTTAGATCACGCTAGGAAGTGTTCTCATGAGAGAAACTTAGATGTCCTACACATGTTGGTAGTATCTTCTGATCCCATCATATGCCAGATCAATCGACATCCAAGTTCAAGAAAATCAAAATTGTAAGTTGAGGTAATTAAACTGCTACAAGTACCAGCTGCGAGTGCCAACGACAGCACTGCTCAACTGCAACCCCAAGATGAGGACGACAGTAGCGCTAGCGGATCCAACACTTCTGGAGATACAACAGACGCTTCAGATTTCTAAACATGAGTCATAACATTTACTACATATATTACTTTTCTCTTCATAGTAGTCTGTAAAATAATTTCTGTTTACTTTAAATTTTTATTTGCATTAGTTGTATGCAGTTTCTATTACAGTACGATTCTTTTTTAATAAATAGGCACTCTGTACTAAAATAATAATTCTAATGCAAATATTTAATCAAATATCATAATAATTTACCTTCATTTTGCTATTTTCAACGATTCGAAAGGAATTTATCAATATTAGATTTTGTTCCGGCTAGAATTGCAATCCGTCCCACTGTGACGCAGTCTAAAAACCAATTACAATACTGCTGTCGTAAACGTATATAATCTATTCGTTTCTGGCATCCACTGAGGTATAGGGATAAGTAGGGATCGTACTTCGTTCTGCAAGGCTGCAGGTTTAAGTTTTACTGGAGTTTTTAAGTGGACGACACGCTTGCATATGCAAGAGAAGTACTTGACTGGCTGCTCACGCGACTTCCATTTGGTCAAGTTGGGCAGAAGAAGACATGAACCACTTTAACAATTACACTGATATTTACAATTTAAATTATTTACACTAAGTACAATAGAATATGCTATTTTTACTACTTACACAATCATAAAAATGTAGGCCTACATTGACCAAACATTATTTACACTTTTATGTAGATGTAGCGATGTGTATTGCAATGCAAGGTATTTTATTTAATAACTAGCCATAAGTTAACCATGCGCTTCGCTGCACTTGCTACAAACATTTTTTTTTTCTCAGAATGGCTCAATAAATTATGGTACGAAAGGGATTAAGCATTTTAATAACAACTTAGAATCAATTTCCATTACAATGCAAAGTTTTACCAAATTCCCGGCAATTTAAGAAATGTTTAATAAAAACGTTCTTGGCAAGATTATTATTTTAATTCTCGGTTGGTTCATGTATTTCATTACTTCAAACTTTTTCTTCTTCCTCCCTAAAACTTCAGTGATATCTTATTGATCTTATTTATTTTTCCTTTATTAATTCTTGTTACGTTTTATGTTTTCACAGACTGTTGCTTTATGGTTTGTTATATTATGTTGGACAACATGTTATGTATTATTTTTGTTGTTGTTGTTTAGTCAACTGTTCGAACACAGATCTGAACCTCACAAGTGATACTAAGAAGGCACCACTTATCAGGAAACTCATTCAATCATTCATTCATTCATTCATTCATTCATTCATTCATTCATTCATTCATTCATTCATTCATTCATTCATTCATTCATTTTATTCCGTAGATCTTACATGAGCAATGAAGCTTTAAGATGTGGAACAAGTCAAAATTTTACATTATTACAATTACAATTTTTACAGTTTTACAATTTAGTAATTTTCTACAATTTTTACAATTTTGTGCAATTTTTTACAACATTTTGGCGAGATGTAGTGAGATGAGGTGAGGTCCGAGGATTCGCCAAAAGATTACCCGGCTCTTGCCTTTTGGTTGGGGAAAACCTCGGAAAAACCCAACCAGGTAATCAAATCAAAGGGGTTGATGCCGAGGACTCGCCATAGACCATCCGGCTTCAGTCCCACGGCTGTGGAAAATCTCGGAAGAAACCATTCAATGAGACCAAAGAGGGTTCCAACCCAAGCCCGAACGCAGCTCCGGATCAGCAGCCCAGCGAGTCTGCCGACCGAGCTACATCGATGGCTCTACTAAAAATATACAATACATAACCAATCAGATTATTAAATTTACAAACGCAAACTATCATTAATCAGTTGAGCTATATATACAATACAAAACAAGTAAGTTAATTAAATTTAAGGCATAAACAATTCAACCAGTTGTGATATACAGAAATTGATAATACATATCATGCAAACTACTTCAAATTACAAACACAAACAATTTATCAATAGAGCTATACAGATTACTATTCAATTTAAAGCATATAAAATTCATCCGCCAAAACTATACAAACATATACAATACAAAGTAACTAGGCCAGAAGATAATGGATTAGGGTGGCCAGTTCCTTTCCCCCTCCATTGCATACATCGCCGACTAGCTACATATTACACTAGTCAGACTTCAGAGGCATACGAACAATTCTGGTCTCGTATAGCTCCTGAATATGAGTTTTACTTGTTCGGACGTACTCAATAAATTAAAAGCAAGTTTCAAATGAATATCTTCCACTTGTTGTACAAGGAGACCTTAAGTAATCGCAAAATCAATTATTTTCATTTTATTATATCAGCCTGATTAAGGCGGCACGGATACAAAGCGCATTGTTATTTTGAAGCTCATATATCTGTAATGCCTGGGAAAAGTGGCACAAGTCAAAAATGTTAATATTACATGAGAAGAAAAAAACCTGTCTTCACACTGGTTTATGTTGATTTGATTTTCTTCTGTATGAATTGTTTTAATGGGAGAAATACTTATGTCTCTTTTCCCAAACGAGCAGATGTTTCGTAAGTTGTCAATAAATTAATAAAGAATGTTTGTGGAAACTGACTTACGCCACTTTTCCAGGCATTGCAGATATCTCGTTCAATATCAGTCCTTTAAAAAATTTGCTTACAATAAAACTTGTCGAAAACACCTTTTAAAGCAAAGTTTGTTATGTAATGTTGTCCTAAAAATCAATAAGTGAGATATTTTGATTTACTTAACTCAAACCCCCTTAAAACCCCCCCATGAATGCCATGTAGCTTAAAATCTAAGTGGCACGTAGCTTATGTATTTTATTTACCAATTTTTAGAAATCGGTTCAGCCATCATCGCATGAAAAGATAACAAACGGACAGACATGCAAACAAAAATTTCAGAAATGCTATTTTCGGTGTCAGGACAGTTCATTATACATGTTAGCACCAATTATTTTTGTAAAGGCAAAAATTACCAGAAAAATTTAGCTTACAGTTTTATTAATATATTAGTTTAGATAATATAGCCTACTTATTTTGTGAATAGTGTATAATAGTGTAAACATATTCGATCAATACAAGCCTATATCCTTTATAATAGTGTAAATAGTAAAAATAGCATATTTTAGTGTACATAGTGTAAAGGGCTGTCAGACATTGACTACTTTCAAAAGACGATTGTCAAAAAACTGGACTAACGTGTTATTTAAGAGCGGTGGAAATAAATGCGGACATAATGTACCCATATAACACATCAGACTAGCTTAGATTTATTTAAAATACTCTCCATAAAAAAATATGTACAGTCCTGTCTTATGTAGCCTGCCGCTACCATATAGACTAGGCTGCTATGTTTGACTCTACATTCAATATATTTCCGAACAATTGCTTTCTGAACGAAAACTTGTAAAAGCGAAAGAAAGATCGAAACTAACAGACTACAATTTACGAGTTGTATCAAAAGTGGCAAACTGTGACGTATTTTCCTAACCTGTTGTGGCACAGTAAAATTTAAAGTGAAATAAAATGTAATTTGTCCATCTATAAATCATTAACGTGTAGTCTGCGTCAGATGCTTGTGTTCAAAGTCCGCCACTGACAAGGGAAGGGTTTCTGCTCGAACAGGAATTTTTGGTTAAAAATTTGTACAGAGCCTTACCTCACAATGGAGATGAAGACCATAAAAGCATTCATTTGTGTAACTCTCCGTTTGGTTGGTATTGGTCAATACACTTCTTTAAAAATGTACAGGAGGATTCTCTATAAAATGCATGAAACAGCATGGAGCAGAGCAATAAGCACAACACGCAGAAGCAACACCTCAACAATCTTCTGAACCACACTCCAGTGCTGAAAAATCAAATGCTAACTGAATTACACTTTTGAAGTCCGAGACTTATTCAGGATTCACGTAACCACCTGACTGCCAGGAATACTGAAGCATAGGGCGGTACACTGGAGCAGACAACTGGTTATGAATAACAGAGTGCATTTTCATTATAAACACTCGATTTCCCAAGTTAAGTTCTGGATTCTCAGCAAGAGTCCTTATGTAATGTGTTATCCTCCGAGCATATATTTTGTATTGTCCAAGGAAATAGAGGGGCGGCCGGGTAGCTCAGTTGGTAGAGCAGCTGGCTACGGACTGAAAGGTCCAGGGTTCGATCCCAGGTGGTGACAGGATTTTTTTCTCGTTGCCAAACTTTCAGAACGGCCCCGAGGTTCACTCAGCCTCCTATAAAATTGAGTACCGGGTCTTTCCCGGGGGTAAAAGGCGGTCAGAGCGTGGTGCCGACCACACCACCTCATTCTAGTGCCGAGGTCATGGAAAGCATGGGGCTCTACCTCCATGCCCCCCAAGTGCCTTCATGGCATGTTACGGGGATATCTTTACCTTTTACCTAAGGTGTACATTTTTGATTAGCTACAATAATTTTCAGACAGAACGTTGTAAAAAAATGTTCTTAAATGGTCTTTAGACATTCCACTCGCACTAGCTTCTAGGCTAGGCTTACGGGTAAGGTGTCCCATCCCCTTAACTTGTGCAGTGCTCTCCCCACCCCTCAACTTGTGCAGTGCTCTAACAGACAAACCACACATTACACAAACGAATGCTTTTGGGAGCTTTACAGAGATGTAAAGATGGGCCTGTATACAAATTTTGGATACGAAATTCCTGTTCGAGCCGAAACCCTTCACTTGCGAGATCCGGACGGATCGATTGCTATTACGTCATAATTATGTATTGCGTCCAATGATGCCGATAGCTGCCTTATGGCCATAAGTCTGCCAGTAAAAATAAATAAATTAAATGAATTAATAAACAATTAAAATTTTAGGAAAAGTCATCGCAGTGTCATTTATCACAGAATTCATTGTGAACAGTCTGTGGGGTCTAGGTTTCAATCATGAATATAACATCAACTGCACAAAACAAGATGCAAATATTCCCCAATAGTACCTTGGTCGCGCGCGAAATATGACGTCACGTCAATATAGTCCATGAACAGCTAACCTTATCTCCGTACTCCCTGGGACGGAATACGGTCCCTAGTAATAAGGTTCAGGCCAGAGTGCTGCATTGGAGTTAAATCGCTCGCTTGAACTCGGTCGAGTGTCGCACCCACGAATGAGATACGATCGGTCGTGATACGCTCGTAATAAATAGAAGCACAGTACAAGGTCATCTCACCGACATGTCTTATCTCGTATGGAAGGCGACAGATAAGATACACATATGCTTTGCTCACACCGTAAAAATAAGGATTTATTTTCTGCGTTTATGACAAACGTTAATGGAACAGACAATGGAACGTGCCAAAACAGGAACAGGAAGTTATAAATAAAATAGTATGAAAAACTCCGATATACAGTTATTATTGCTAATTAATAATTATTCAATATTTGATTTACCACATATATAATATGATAGGGCCATACATAGTGTTCCGCCTATATACTGAGACAATGTAGAAACGTTTTACAAAATATTATTGATATAGCAGTAGATTAATAACAATATTAGTACAGAGATAACGTCACAGAAAATATAATAAAACGAATAATCATCCTGCACAACTGTTACAGACGCAAATATTGATACATTAATTATTAGAGATGATGATGATGATGATGATGATGATTATTATTATTATTATTATTATTATTATTATTATTATTATTATTATTATTACTAGAAAACTTGATACAGTTCTTGAATTATCATGATTGTGTTCTCCGTTTATAATAATTACATTTACATCCAATAACATCTATGAGATGTGGCAAAAACAAAATCACTCCTGTGTGGGAGAAAAAAAATACCTACAACATTTATATTACATTTTAAAACAAGTTTTGTAGTTGTACTATGGAGAAGTTAGTTAAACACTGCAAAGTTTTGAAATGTTAAACATCTATGATGTTACTACACAGTTCATCACTGTAACAAGAACGAATGTCTAACGCTCGGCTTATACCGTTCGAGGATTTGTCGCTCGTGACAATTTTACCCATCATGCATGTGCGCTACATATCGGATTATACTAGTTCGGCACTCGAGCGAAAACGTCCGATGCAGACCTCTGGTTTAGGAAGTAGGCCTAATAAACGTGTTGCGTCTCTTGCATATGATACAAACACGCCAGTCTAATTTTTTATTAGCGCCAATGTCATCTAACCTAGCCTCTGTTAAAACTGGTTTCTTTCTAAAGCGCTTTTTATTCACTAACTTATGTACTGCCTGCGTCGTCGACGGTCTATTATTTGGAAATTTTGTAATAAACTCCATACAGACCCGACGAGCCGATTCATACTTCTAGAGTCGAATAGCGAGCCATTCTATGCGGTAGGAGTAACTTACAGGAAACTACACTCACAACAATCGCATTAATTGCACAGCATACGTGGGAGACTAGGGATGCAGAGTGGGCGGCAGACGGAAGACTAGCGTCAGCCGGTCAATATGCCGTAGTTCGGTAAACCAAACCACTAACAACCCTATATTATAATTATAGTGATTTGCGTGTTGCAGCTCTGTGAACGTCAAGTGTCGGCCAGAGCCCGACGCACTCAACCCGTGCGAGGACATCATGGGCTTGATATGGCTGCGCGTGAGCGTCTGGTTCGTGGTGGTGGCGGCAGTGCTGGGCAACCTGGCCGTGCTGCTGGTGCTGCTCAGCAACGCGCTCGACCTCACCGTGCCCAAGTTCCTCATGTGCCACCTCGCTTTCGCAGATCTCTGTATGGGCGCCTATCTTCTCATTCTCGCCGTGATGGACGTCCATTCCAGCGGTGTGTACTTCAACTTCGCCTACGACTGGCAGATCGGTGAGCTCTCCTATATTACTCACATGCCGCTGCTGTACTGTAAAAATTATTATTATTATTATTATTATTATTATTATTATTATTATTATTATTATTGTTTCTGTCAGATACGTTTCCAATTCACTGTAGGCTAAAGCAAGGAGATGCATTATCACCTTTACTTTTGAACTTTGCTCTAGAGTATGCCATTAGGAAAGTTCAGAATTAGGAATGTCTATGCGGATGACGTGAATATGTAAGGAGAAAATCCATAAACGATTAGGGAAAACACGGGAATTTTACTTGAAGCAAGTAAAGAGATAGGTTTGGAAGTAAATCCCGAAAAGACAAAGTATATGATTATGTCTCGTGACGAGAATATTGCACGAAATGGAAATAAAAAAATTGGAAATTTATATTTTGAAGAGGTGGAGAAGTTCAAATATCTTGGAGCAACAGTAACAAATATAAATGATACTCGGGAGGAAATTAAACACAGAATAAATATGGGAAATGCCTGTTATTATTCAGTTGAGAATCTTTTATCATCCAGTCTGCTGTCAAAAAAATCTGAACGTTAGAATTTATAAAACAGTTATATTACCGGTTGTTCTGTATGGTTGTGAAATTTGGACTCTCACTTTGAGAGAGGAACATAGGTTAAGGATGTTTGAGAATAAGGTGCTTAGGAAAATATTTGGGGTCAAGAGGGATGAAGTTACAGGAGAATGGAGAAAGTTACACAACACAGAACTGCACGCATTGTATTCTTCACCTGACATAATTAGGAACGTTAAATCCAGACGTTTGAGATGGGCAGGGCATGTAGCTCGTATGGGCGAGTCCATAAATGCATATAGAGTGTTAGTTGGGAGGCCGGAGGGAAAAAGACCTTTAGGGAGGCCGAGACGTAGATGGGAAGATAATATTAAAATGGATTTGAGGGAGGTGGGATAAGATAGAGAATGGATTAATCTTGCACAGGACAGGGACCAATGGGAGCCTTATGTGAGGGCGGCAATGAACCTAGGGGTTCCTTAAAAGCCAGTAAGTAAATATTATTATTATTACTCGTATTATTATTATTATTATTATTATTATTATTATTATTATTATTATTATTATATTGTTATTAGTGTCAGCAAATGAAATACTCATTGATTTTGTTCTAGTTTTTTAACAACATACGGGGCAGTCACATTCCATGTGAAATCGAACATCAAGAAACTTTACAAATGTGTAATTCCTCGAAAAAAATTACTCTACTTTGTGAAATCTGTTCTCGTTTAGAGTGAATCGGAGGAGATGACTATCGGGGAAAGATGCTTATTTCTTTTTAGATTCACATTCTTCCGAGAGAGAACGCCATCCTCATGTCTTCATGATCACTGAGACAGTTGAATGTCTGTAGAGTTGAAGCTAACTCATTTTGCCACGTATTCTTGTGAGAAGAAGAAAAGCGAGAAAACAGTTCATTTTTATGCTATAAAATAAATGCAAAGGTATGTTAAAATTTTAATACATCCTTGAATTCGTAATAACTGTCAAATCTTTGTAATGGACATTGTAGTAAAGGTTGTAAAGTTTATATTGTTAACAATCAACGACCTTGTTCCGCCTTCTTAGGTTGCGTCACAACACTAGGCATCTTACCCCGATACTTGGGGAAGATGATCACTTTTTTCGGGGTAAGATGGCAACTTGTTGTAAGAGTTTTATTTTTTGTTTATTGCAGGGAATGTGTAAACATTACGTAAGATCCTCTGATAGAAGTCAGTGGATTGAGGACAGTCTTCAACTTGCAATGGAACATGTTAGAACAGGGGATATGAACTCTTTCAGAACATCGCAACATACAGGATTCTTTACCGTACCCTTAAACGCCGCCTAAAAAAGAATGATGACAAAAATGTACTGGATTAAACAGAAAGCATGAACTGTTTTAGAGCATTGCATGCATACGGGATTTCTTACCGTACCCCTAAATGCCTCCTAAAAAGGGAATGATGACAAAAAAATGTACTGGACTGAATTCATTGTGTGCAAGAAGTGATTTCACGAGATTTATTCACACTGCAATAAAATATGTGCAATTACTGTGTTCCTAAGTAGTGATAAACGAGTGAGAAAGTGTCTCTGAGGTTTAGATTAAGTCAATTTTGTTATATACATGTATCAAACCAAGTTCAGGTAAAATACATATATCAGTAAATTTGTTAACTGCATTTGCCATCTTACCCGACTATCGAGGAAAGATGCCTACAGTGCAGGTAAGAAGAAAACCTGTATCTATAAACAAGGTAATTAATGTTTTCTATTTTGTACAAAAATATAGTTTCAAAATACCTTCCAGACTTTGATATTTCAATATGAAATTCAAAAGTAACTGAACAGTATTTTAAATTTTCAATAAAAAAAAGTCAGGCATCTTCCCTCGATCCACTCTAAGTCCTTCAATTTTCTTGTTTTAATACGTTAAATTTATCGTATTTCAGTAAAAATCTCCAGTATCAATGAGCATAAAGTTGAAACGACTTATGATAAACATTCCAACAAAAGTTCATATTATAGCTGAGAGTGCGATTTGCATAGCTATGCATGCACCATTTTTTATATTAATTTTAACAAAGGTAGATATATCGATACTTCGTAGACATTTCCACGGAAAACTGTAAAAATAAGAATATCAACTGATTCCCCTCTCCCTCTATCTCTTTCTAAATATATTCTATCAATTTTAATTAGGGCGACACATAAAGAACAGTTCCTGTAAAAAATAGTTTCGTTAAATTACATTAATAACGACCAAGTCCCGAGTCGGTTGATGGTGCGCACACGTTTTATGTGAACGCGACGTAAGCAAGAATCCTGCACTGCTAGCAGAGCGGCAGATTAGTTTGTCTAGAACTCTAGAAGAAACGGACATGTCGTAGTTCCTGTGATAATCAATCGCGCTGTAATTTTTTTGATTGATAGGTCAATGTCTGAGGAAAACGCAAGAAAATATTCCAATTAATAGTTTTCTTAAACACTAGAAAAAAAAAACACTAACTTCGAAGTGATCTTTTCAAATATACACTTACCCCTTCAAACATTGGTGAGCGGTAATTTTTTTCACGTTGTATGGGAGTCAAAGCGAAAGAAATGTTGAGAAGAAGTGGAAATTACTTTCAAAAGTTACTGCTGCTCAAAATTATTACTGGTTTCCGAGTTACTGGAGTTAAACGTCAAGACTTAATCATACGTGTGTAATTTAAAACAGCGGTCATCAGCACAGTGCACTCATGGCCTAGCGTCACGCATGCATTCAAATAAGCTTATTTTATATAATTAATACTTAGCATGTTCGTTTGTAATGTCAGCGCCTTAAAATTATATCTTCTGAAATGGAGGGGTCCGCTGAAAGAATAGAATAAGACACAAATCCTGATAATATGTAGAATATCTTATTATTTTAGTGGGAAATTTAACTTTCATCTGAGCCCAAGACGATTAGAACAAGAGATAGATAGGTCCAAGGAATTGGTACAAATGATTTTTCGAGATTTTTGTAATTTAATATCTGCCGAAATTAGATTTCTAGAAAAAAAAATATAGGCCTACACGGATCAAATTTATTTCACAGTTGAAAGTGCCAAAAAAAATTGAGATAGCAATATGAAATCTTGATATATTTGAAGTGGAATGGCTCTTGTTCTAAGGCACGAAACTGAAACAACACAGCTTCAGTATAATAATAGTGACAGTAACACCAATAATAAATACAGAGAAAGGCAGCGGAAAGTTACCGATTATGCAGGGAACGTCGAGGAACAGATTGTCCGCAATTCATTGCTCGACTCACCGGTAAGCTGTAGCAGCGCGGACGGACATACAGTTTCATTACGGCAGCCTAAATTATTAGTTAAGCGTTACCTAATGAATGAATGAAGTTGAAAATTGATGTATATCTTGCCTTTCATCAAAGCAGCTGTTGAAAATGTCATCCAGCGTTCTCGATACAAACGTTGCATCGTGTTAAAAAATTCTGAAACACTCGTATCTCAGCCTCTGAAATTTCTGATATCACTCGTCTGATTTCGTTCTCCAGGGCTTCAAGAGTGTGTGGATTGTTCTTGTACACTTTCTGTTTTAAAGTTCTTCACAAATAAAAATCACAGGTACCTCCCGCCGTCCGCGCACACAATCCCCACCACTTGAGGAATTATAGGTCTACGGTAGTGATGTCAAAGCAAGCTCATTTTTCTGACCTTGACGTCGTGCGCGGGCATCAAGCGCTAGGTATGCTAGGAGGAATAAGCAGCCTGTTGGATTAAGAAAACAGAGGTGCACAAACTTCAAACGGAACGTGAAATTTTATGTCGTTATTTTTATATGGCTGCTTTCTGTTTGATATTTTCTATATTATCTGTAAAACAAAAGTACTAACACCTATTTCTTAGCCTAATATTGCAGTTGTGTTTTAAACGTTAATAACATAATAAAGAGTAAAGAAGGAATATTCACACAAATTCCATAATAACTGCAACTATACTGTACTAAGTGAATTAAACACATCATTCATAAAGAAAGTGTTATCCCAAAGAAAGACACTGAATATGACATTATGAGTTGAAATTGATATTGATGATATCTTTAGCCTTATAAAATAATCAAAACAATATTATAGTACAAAGCAAAGTTGTCTAGGTATATGTTTTAACTGTAACTAATGTTATATAATAAAACTCTTATCGCATTATGATTTTATGTGATATTGGTGCGCAACTTTCTGTTATCAGAATATTAAATTATCTCGAAATGTGCTGAAGCTATAGAGCTGACGTTTTACCAACACATAGGCACATATCTTTTGTTTGTGATGTAACAGTATTTGCTTTGTTAATTCTGTTCCTTACAAACATTTTCCATGCGAATATTTTCAAACATTTTAATACACTATGTCCAGTAATACGTATTTACGATATATTAGATTTGCGAAAACATTTAGTACCTGTAAGGCTATTAAACAAACTTATCTGTAAATTTCACTTTTCTGTAAAAGGTTGAGGAAATATTTCTTTTGAATAAAAAAGCAAACTTGTGAAAAATGAACATTAAAATTAAAACTTACTTTCTTATAATGCAATTACACTTCCCAGACAAGTCTAAAAATTGACATGGATACAGTTTTAATAAGTTCTCTTCCCTTTATCTATTGAATCAGTGCTGGCCATCCCTGTATATAGCTTGACCAAGCGACATATACTACCTCTTTCGTCTGTCTCTTTCCTTTCCGCTGTAAAGCGCTCAGGCTCTTCTGGGCTCTAAAGCGCGCTCTTGCTCCTATGGGCATCAATTGACATCACTGGTCTACCGTAATGAAACTTACGGCCCGCCCGCTCTGCTACACCTTACCGATGAGCCGAGCAATGGATTGCGGACAATCTGTTCCTCGACGTTTCCTGCATAGTACGGCCTCATGCGGCCCTCGAGGACATTTATTGTGGCTCTTGGAATAATTTTACTTTTATTACATTTACGTCTAAATTCTAAGTGTAAATATATCTTTATTGAAATTCTACAGAACTTTGGATATCCCTGTATCATTCCTAGCACTGCAGTGCAGTAGCGCACGTGTTCAACAATGCAATCTATTAAATTTCTATGTTCAATCTTATTGGTTTTGATGAGGCGTACGTTTGTTTGGCAGACCGTTTGAATTTGTTGATTGTCGTCGGAAGTTTTCAAAATCAAATAACTTGTACATTTTTCTTAGTTTCTGTGAACAAGCGACTGAATACTCGGTTACTGTTATACTTCTATTCAGTTGAACAGTTAATTGATAGTGGTAAGCAGTGTTGCCAAGTCAGAATTCCATTTACCGCTGCACATGCTTAAAAAAACCTCTAAACAGTACTTGGAAAACTCCAGATTTTTCTTAACACATCGCTTCCATATTTTTAGGAATACAGTTTTAGGAACTGGAGAATTTTATAAAAATGTAGACTAAATTATGTAAAGTGATATCACTTCGTAGGCTCTATGTTCTATGCAAAATCGTACGGACAATTAAAACTGAATATTTTGCTTTCAATATCACCTTACACCATATACACCGAGCTTTCGAACTGTTACGTGCAACTTCTTCCACCCAATCTTTCAACACTTTTTTTTCATATCTCTAAACTTTTGTACGTATGGAGTTTTACGCGGCATATTTCTTCAAAATTCAATGAAGTAGATCAAGAATATACTGGACACTTCGGAAATAATCACATTCACAGTCACACCAGTCGGTTCGAAATCTGATTTCAGACTGAGCTGGAGACGTGCCTGCTAACAATGAGTCAGGTTTCAAGTTTTAAGTATGTCTGTGTTACATAAACTACAATGCGGAATGATAAATTAAATAATATATAATATAAGACGACATTAAGATATATGGATCACATGAGACAAAGAGGAAGGCAGAAAGTAGGAAAGTCTGGAGAATGCAGGGTTTGCAGTGTAAGACCTGCCCATGGACCGAACAGAATGAATGAATGATAATATAAGTTATCATAAATGTAAATAATAATTCAGTTCATTACCTACTCTCTATGATTGAACATATCAATTCATTTACAAAAACAATGCATACATGATTAGACTAAGAGTTTAAGGAATGTGGCATACTTTATTTGTACAATAATGGATGAGGCAGGAAATGGACGTGGTTGTACCAAATCGAGTTATCATAAACCAGTGATATCTTACACTCGCCCAATGAAAAATTGTGATAATACCATATTAATCTCTGGTTTAGGATTAACTAATGCTGTTGTCCGCAAGTACATATAAAAATACCGGTAACATCTTTACAGAAAAAAAATCTTAAAAATATCGTCTCCCTCTGCCGGAATCATCAAAAAACGCCAAATAAATAATTTCATGTTGAAGTTTGCCGATAAGCTATTAATGTTTGACTATAATTATATATGTACAAAACCGCCTTTGCTTATCATAAAATAAATAAATTTTCATTAACGTTTTTGATACATGTGTATCATCTTCAGATGTGAAATGTTAGATTAATATGATGAAAACCTTGCCTATTAGATGGAACTTAATGTGGTAATTTTCGGGTCATATTAGTGTGGTTGCTTGGACTTAACTTAGGTTGATCTATGATATACATGCTATGTTAGGTTAAATCACTGCGAGTCATGTGATATGATCTAAAATATAAAATAAAACTGTTTAAGAATTGTAACCACTATTAGCGTAGTTATTGAAATGTGAATACTTTGTATAAACACTTTAAAAGTTTAAAAGTTTTAATGTTCAAAGTGATTTAGAGTTTCGGAATACAGTTCCAGAAAAACAGTTCGAGAACTTGGTGTCGTGTGCATATAAAATTTTGTGTCTTTTTGGATCAACGTATATTTGTGAAATGACTTTCAGCAAGATAAAGTTAATCAAGGGTAAACATAGATCGTCTCATCATTGTGGACTTAGAAAACCTGCTGAGGATATGTCACAAATCAATACCAGCTCGTATTGACAAAATTGTGCAGGAGAGTAGCAGAGTTCGGCCTTCAACTTCACAGCAGTAGTCTAAAACATAATTTATAATTTTTTTATGCTTTCTTTAGATATTTATCTGTGAATCAAAAAAAATACATCGCGGTTGATGGACTGTCATAGTAGTTACGACATGATGTTTACCAGTGCGACAAATAGCGTCCTCGTCTGCTAGTTACTGACTACTCTCCACTGATCGCCAGCACCCGCTAAGGCAGCTCTCTCCCTTTCCCTTCTACACCATCGTAAACGATTATAATTATGATATATCGGAAAGCTGCACGTTAGCCATTTCATTTCGTTCTCTCTCTCTCTCTCTCTCTCTCTCTCTCTAATCGTGAGTACTTGCTTTTATGCCGTTCACCAAATAATCCCCAACTTTTAAGAGTCGTTGCGCAGCCGTAGTTTTTTTGCCTCCGTAGGCGTTTCCCTCGGTACAGCTTGTGAGGCGAACTATACAGGGTGATTCACGAGGAAAGGTAAAAACTTTAGTATACGATATCTTAGGACATTTTGAGTGAAAAAGTTCATATGAACATAGGTCCGTTTTCGAACTTCGGCGGAGCTAGATGCATTTTTTTTTTTTGGTAAAAGTCTCGCCCCAATGTGAATCAGACGTTACCATATGCTGCTGACGTGAGACGAGGCGTGAGACAAGGTCAAGGTCGCAATGAATGACGTAACATTGGAATCTGCATTGTGAACGACGTAGATAAGAGGAAGAAACCGGGTGGTGGGGCATTACAAATGTCCAATCGCCTGCCCTTGTCTGATGTAATTACACAGAACCCGCAGATAATACAAATAGCCTACACTATCACTTATCAATTCACAGCAGTCCTGTCAGCTACTTACAGTACAGTAGTACAGGTACAGTTATCGTAAGTGTTAAGATGTGTTTTTCAAGATGCCTTATAAATTTTCGACTACAGAATACGACGATATTGTGTATGTTTATGGTTTGTGTGATGGAAGTTCCTTGCGTGCCGCCGCTGAATATGAACGACGCTTTCCGAACAGAAGGGTAACATATTGAAGAGTATTTACTGTCTAAGGGGTTGGATGAAAGACTTGGTATAGCAAAGGAAGGGGGAAACGAGAGAGGCGCTAATCGACCGTATTTTGGATGCGGCATAAAAACAGCTACGTGCAACTCTCCTGAGCGATGAGCGCGATTCACGCCCGAGTGCAACAGTACATTGAAGCAGAAGGAGGTACCTTTGAAAATGTGCGAAAACATCAACCACGACATCTAGAATATTAGGTATATATGCATACATGAATATAAACTTCAAATTTGTCCGTTATCTGTCTCTAAATGCGAGTTAGTACAATGGAATCTCAGACGTTTTTGTGAAATCAAAGAGCCATATCTCCGTAACCGTACGAAAACGGACCTATATTCATGCCAACTTTTTGACTTAGAATGACTTCAGAATTTACATCCTAAATTTTTTACCTTTTCTCGTGAATCACTCTGTATAGTAAGTACCGCGTGAGGGTGATGAAATTATTATTATTATTATTATTATTATTATTATTATTATTATTATTATTATTATTATTATTATTATTAATGGAACAGTGGTGGATAAAAGAATAATTGTATTATAAAAGAGAGTTCCGATCAGATCTGTGAGCTAACTGCATCTTCATGTATGGCACAATTACGCAGTTCCTTCCGACTACATCGGTCTCATTGACATTCTCAATGCACAACATACATAGTTGTGTTAACATATCTCTACCGGTAGCGCTGAATACTTTTGTAATACGGTCAGTACTACGTGTCCCGTGTTACATGACAGCTGAGCGCTGATATCGCCGTTGTCTTTGGATGCAAGACATCGTAGGTGTACGGAACGCGAGGCATTATGGGGATCAAAGTATTCGTGGAGAGATATGACGCACTCTGTTTGTTCGTGCAATCAACATCGGTCAATTTATAAGGGACCAGTAGTCTAGTAAGCGAAATATTTCTCCTGTTAAATTTTTCTTGGGGAACTGAATCTTGAATATATTTTGTGTTGATAGGTGCCGGGTGCCAGGTAGCTGGATTCCTCACGGTCTTCGCCAGCCAGCTGTCCATCTACACTCTCTCCATACTTACCTTGGAGCGCTGGTTCGCCATCACGTACGCTATCTACCTAAATAAGCGCCTCAAACTTCGATCAGCGTCAAAAATAATGGCAGGAGGTTGGCTGTATTCCATCGCAATGGCAGCTCTGCCCCTGTTTGGAATCAGCAGTTACTCCACCACCAGGTAATGAAGAACGTCTATATCTCTGTTTGTATTCAGTGGTTAGTTAATAATGGCTGTTAAGCTATTCGCTTATCTGAAGAGGATGACGTTGGTGTACTTAATATTTCATCATATACAACATTGTGCAGTGATCGCTCGTGTCCTGTCACTCGTGATTAAAACTAATTCCTTGGCAGTTAAATTCTTTCATTTTCCGCCCAACCCTTTTAAATCATATGAAATAAATCTTTCACACATCAGTTTCTTTGTACGATCAACAAATACATAAAAGTAACGTAAATATTATGAGCATTTCAATGTTCGCTGGCTGGCTTTTCGAGGCCGGACCCGATAGATCCATACACTTTAGCTCATATTCACCTATTGGGCATCCTATATGTGATGAATGTCTCAGTGCGACAGGTGACCTGGGTGGCATTCGTGAGCCATCTTGCTTCAACCCTGCTGAGGTTGATGGTCTTATACGGGGAAATTGACGGCTCGCTGTGGAAGAACTTCGTCATTTGGTGGGAATAAGTTACAGTTCCGTACACGTCATTGAGCTGAAGAAACTGCATTACTGAAAAATCTGCGCGCAATGGGTTCCACATCAGTTGACAGAAGAACAAAAACAAAGAGAAGGCTGCTTCACTGGGTCACTTGCAACGATACCACGACGAAGAGTATGCATTTCTGTCCCGTATTGTCACTGGGTATGAATCGTGGTGTCACCATTTTGAATTGGAGAGCAAACGCCAGAGGCAACAATGGAAACACATGGATTCTCCCTCACCGAAAGCAATACACATAAGTTCCGGTAAAGTCATGTTGATATTCTTCTTCGATTCTAGGGATCCTCTGCTTGTTGAATTTCACCAGCATGGGATCACAATCAATGCACAGCGTTATGAAGAAACTTTATAGAAACAGAGACGCTCCATTAAATCAAAACGTCCTGGAATGCTGTCGAACGGCGTTATTCTTCTTCATGATAATGCCAGCTCACATAATACCAAACTCCGTGAGAAATACGGTTCAGCCCAGATCTCTCACCATGCGATTTTCACAAGACATCCGTGGGCCTCGTTTTTCTCGAACCCAGAAGTGTGACTGAGTAAAGAACTGGTTCGGTAGACAGCTCACAAGTTTTTTCAAGAATGGGATTGATCGTCTTGTTTCGCAGTGGGATAAATGTATAAACAGTTTTGGAAATTACTTTTGAAGTAACAAATGTTGTATTATACTCGTACTTTTTAGAATCTGATCCGTTTTCATTTGACTGCCCCTCATATTTCTCCTTTTGTATGAAACAGTTTTTTATTTGGTTCCTGCGGTACAAAGTTATTTAGAGTGGTCAAGATAAATGGGACACTCTGTGTAAGTAACCAAACAGTCAAATGTCATTTTGGTATTTTAATAACGGTTTAGCGAAAAAATTATAATTTGTATCTAAAGTTTAAATCCCATTTATATTGTAGCAAAACTATAGGGTATTGAGACGTATGAGTGGTAAACTATCATCGCGAAGAACTAGTCGAAAAAAGTATTCCTTTGCTATTGCTTCGAGAACGCTTCATTTGTGTAATAATTTGCACAAAATTAACGATAAAATTTCCGTCGAACTGTAAATGCAATTTTTATTAGTTAATTTTTAGTACGTTATTGCACAAATGAAGCCTCTCATGTTTTGGTTACTTACATCCTAAAGATTATGTTCTTAAAATTAATGCAGTTATAAGGTAAATGCTCCGAAGATTGCGCACTTAGTGGATTTGTGTCCTTAGATACTCATTTTTGAGACCAATGTGAAAACTATATTTATCAAACGAAACTCTGAATCTTAAGATCAAAATAATATGAAAAAAGTTACAAAAATTGAATATTTCTTCTTTGCAAAAATACTTATTTGAAAAGTTGTGAACGCGCAATCTTACAGGCACTGTCCTTTAAGTCTGTGCACGTTGTCCTTTAAGAATGCGCGTCAACACATGTCACATTAAAAAAAATCCATCGCCTTCGCAGCTTGAGCAATCTTCATGCCACCACTGTTTGCACCCACTACACTGCACCCAGTCCTCAGAAATTGCTTCTTCAGAGGCTTTGTCACAATCAGGACAGAAAATTTTTCCTTCTGAAACTGTCCGATGTGATGAAGTTGACGCTGATGGATTTTAGTAAAACTGTAAAACTCTTCCTTTATTGTTTGATGTTGCACAAATTTTTTGTTATAGCTGAAGAATCACTAAAACTGGTCTTTTCACATTGTTTCTTTTCACTAGAAGTTTTCATTATTTCTAGAAGTGAGTTCTTGTACGGAGAGGAAGAGAAAATCTCAGATTTTTTTTTTAACTCGTTTCCTTTGCTTCGACTCCGTTGTCTCTGGTAACGAAGAGATCATAGTTGGTGAAATCAGTGCCCGTTTGATAGTCTCAGGTTGAACTGCTAAAGAAATTTGTCTCCATTTTCGTATGTTTTATCATTTTCGACTATATTATTCCACTTTTCTTTAACATTTCTTGAGTAAATATTAATTTTCCGTCTGATTTCTTCACATATGACGAAGTCATGACAGGCGTGAGTAGAAAACTGCAAGAAATAATATTTCATATTTAAACTGGTTGTATGAGACGATGTGCCTCTAAGATTGTTTAGTGCGCATAGTTTTGCACTCAATAACTGCAATGCCAGTCAGAGATTTGCCCAAGAAAGATGCCACATTCAAGTTTGAAGAGGATTAGAGAAATAATCTTTACGCGACCAGTTTACTTTAGAGAAATCATTATTTGTTTTTTTATTTTAAAGCTTAATGTAACTTACATACACACAACACTGAAAAAATGAAAGAGCTCTGATAAGTAGCTTACATTCACACTACTTGAAGATAGGCTATTTTACCATTATTTTGCATGCTATAAGTACCAACTCTCTTTAACCCACTTGTATCTCTCATTAGTTTATCGAAAACACACGTAACAACGGTTTATTTTTAGTTTCTGATCCAGCGAACTACAGGCTCACCTTCCAAAACTGCACTGCTTGCTGTGGTATCAAATGACATGAACTGAATTCTTCCAGCCAAATTTCAATCCTGTATTAGTTGGAAAATATTTGCTCGTGATATTCCAGTCAGTTTTGGATGTTTCGTTGCATCAAGACGTTCCATAACCGCACTCTCATAAAGAGATTCTTCTATAAGCATATCCACTGAGGATGCAAATCTTTAATTTTATCACATGATGCCCTTTTCTAATTGGAGATCATGCTTTCTCCTTCTGCAAAGTTGAAATGCCATATCTACGCTTGAGATGGTGATGATAAAGGAAATGGAAGCTTTCAAATTGTACAAGCCAACCATTTTAGCCGCTTCCAGTGCCCACATCTGCAGATGCCAATAGTGAACTGTAGATCAATACCTCCTTGCACTATCAAATTGCAATATTACATGCTCTTTTATAGTTTGTAATTGCGACAGTCTGTTTCCTTTGAAACGAGCTCCTGCTCGCCGTTTGTTAGACACGTAATTTAGAATTAATGAGCAATTTGAATTACTTTCAATGTACTTATAGCGCTTCATTAATTTGCTACAGGAATTGAAGCCACGATTGTAATAGGCTTCATAAATGTTCTCTAGTACGCTGTCATCAGTATCTTCTAATACACTGGACCTCGACTTTTTGGGTGGAGAGAGTTCGTACTCACTTTGACTTGACTGTTCCTGTTGCTCTGGACATGAACGTCGTGTACTGCTTGAACAGAGCCACCTTCAGGTTCAGGTTCCTCCTCTCCTTCAAAATTAATACATCTATCCAGCGTAATGTCATGTATTTCTGTGTCATCCCCATTATTTTTCTGAATTATTATGTTATATAATATATCTGCGAACTGCATATCCTCGGCCCCGATGTCATTTCCAAATTCAGCACGTCGCAACTTTGTCCTTAATATATGGACCACATTCGTAGGATTAATTCTCTTCATATATCACTGCACTGTACATAGTTTACACAGTAACCCGCTTGCGAACACTCCAAGAGACAAATACGTACTGCAGCGATACCATTCAGCAACTGGAGCACTGGTTAGTGGAGCTACAATATGCCACCGTCTAATGGCGCTAGCGGACAAGTGCGGAGTTTTGCATTGAAATGACACACACCACTGTTTTGTTTATGATCGATTGTTATTCTAAGCATGTTTTCGTGCGGTTCCGATCGTTCGAGGTCAAAGGTGTCCCTTGTTAGTGTCTTTCTTATCGAAAAAAATGCATACAGTGTTATAAAATATCGAAGATATGGACATTCTGAAGTAAATAAAAAATTTCCTTTCGTCTTTCCTTAGCCTATGAAACAGTACATGATTATGAAAACTGCCTTGTAATCTCGAGCTAATTATAGAGTGAACCCGTAATAATTAATTTCTTCTCTTTTTCTCTTTCTGATCAATTTCTAACACCCTAGATTACTAAACTTCTGTTTATCGGATATTATGACTAAACATTCGTCTGAGAGTTTACTGACTTTATGTCAACAGAAATAATTAATTAAAATGATATTACTCAAACAAAATAATGTTATTTTGACGCTTTCCCGTAATAAATTTGGTATAGCTAATGTCCTAAATTTAAAACAGTAGTACGTCATTGTAAAAGCTTGAGAACCGCAGCTCTATGGAATTACTCTATCGTAGGGTGTGAGCGCTTCTGTAGATTGTGAGCGAAGTGGAAGGTAAAGATATACAAGCCACTGTTGCCAACATATCGCCCTACAATCTCGCTAACTTTTCAACAAAAAGTAGCTAAATCTCTCCAAAGTTTGTTAAAAAAATCTCCAGAATTGTCATGTCGCTAAAAATTAATAATAAATATCAGTAAATAAAAATAAGAAAATCATACATATGCGGAGAAAAATATCATTTCCTCGACGTCACCCTCTTCTGCGGAGTCTGGTTGTGTTGTTGACGGCTGTGATGTTGAGGTGGAACAGCTGATTGTGAACACACTGCACTTGATCCAATCATTGACACTACACTTTCTGGAAAATTGTAAGTATGCAAATTTTTTCCCAAGCGTTTGATCACAATTTTTGTTTTGTGAAATCTAACACTTTTTAAATCTTATATATTAAAATATATTAAAACCAGCAAAAACTATAGTCTGATTTGCTTCAGACGAACTGTCGACACAAAATTCCAAAACTCAATTGTCTCGGGTCGGTTCGGAGTGGAAAATCTCCGCGTTAAGGGGAAGATCCAAGAATTAGCTGGAGCTCTCGACTCGTCACGTGTCAGTCAAAGTTGCCGCCGTTTATGGGTGTTGGAGCAGTAGCATTGAGAGAGAGATCTACCCCGTGAGCATTTTTCACCCCTGATCACTGATCCCAAATGTATGAGATCAGGGCTTTCACGTATGAATCATCAGACGACTCAGTCTTGCACCCATGCCTCTTCTAAAACTAAGAAGTGCACGACTTCAGTTGAATGTTTTTAACTTAAAAGAAAGGAAAAAGTGTACGAATACAAAAATCAGCAGAAAAGTCGCTAATCGTATTTTACAAAATTTGTCGCCGAGACTGGTTCAAAATGCCCTAGATTTAGCCACTTATTGCTAAATATGACAACACTGATACAAACCATCTGAGGAACGTACTACAGTATAAACAACAAAGGTTGTAAGAGCCATTTTTTAATTTTTAAGCGATTGTCAAAACAAGTTGTCTGTGTGAAGCCTACGAAAGTTTTATGTTGCAATTTAAATGAAAGTATTTCCTAGTTGATGATTAGGATGGAGAAAAGTTTCTTGTCTCTCCTGGAAAATTTTGTTCTGTCCTCCGTACACTTACAATCCTTGTTGTTTACACTCTTAAATTATACTACAGATTTATTTGTAATGTCTGGAGAAAGAGAACAGTTATTATGAAAAATGCATGGTTTGATTGTTGCAAGTTTTCTATTAAAGAAAATGTTGTAATGATTTATGCACAGGTGCATGATTTTACTTTATATTGGAAGTCTTGTATTCCGAAGTTGATTTAAATATTAATAGTTTGATATTGTGAGTGTGATTTTAAATTCTGCTGTAGGTGAGTAATATTTCTTAATTTCTTGTGTACTCTCAAATTTTTGTGTTGTGTAAACGTCAGATTTTCTGTCATGTACTGTGTATTTTGTATTGTGTTGTCGGACATGATGTGTGGATGTTTTGTTGACTCAGTGAATTTTGGGGAGTTAAGGGTATATGTACGTGAACAACAACAAGTATTATCAGAAAATGCAGGTTCTAAATTTTTAAAATGTTATAAGGAAATGAACTCACAATTGGACAAAAATTACAAGGTACCACAACAAGACTTATTAGAATTTAAATAACTGATAAAAGCATTTAAAAAAATTTTACTAATAATATTTTTTAGAGTTCACTTTTTAGTTTAAATTAAATTAAATTTTCACAACTCCACAACGATTAGAGATAGAATTCTGATATTTTGTACACTGATTTAACATGCATTTATGCAAGATGTAGACTACAATAATGCCCATTTCTTTGAAAATAGAAAAATTAGGTCACAAAACATTATGTAAATTTTAATATATTTTATATAGGACAAATAAAAAATTAATTGTATTATAATAAATAACTCTACATGTCTGAGAGTAGTCTGCTTTTCATAAATAAGTGTTTATTACATGCAGGAAAAATGTTAAAGATGTCAGAGAGACCATAACGATGTTATGGTTACCAAATGTTATAGTTAACTGCAGAATTATTATTTTTTTCATACTTTGATAAAACTGGTTTCACAAATATTATTAGTAACCTTTTTTATACTTTTATCAGATATTTAAGTTCTAATATGTCTTGTTGTGGTACCTGGTAATTTTTGTCCAAATGTGAGTTCAGTTTCTTATAAAATTTTAGAAATTTAGAGCCTGTATTTTCTGAGAATATTTGTGGTCGTTCACGTACATATACCCTTAAGGGTACCTAACCCCGCTAAAAAGTTGTAAAATTATATAGCTGTATTGTAGGGGAGAAGGAGGCACATTATAACAGACTGAATTTTTCACCTCAACATATAATTTTCCTTTCAATTAATTTATTGATATGAACTCAGTGGATACACTTATGTTGAAGTGTTTAGAAAGTTTTTTTTCGAACTTCGTAAGGGTATCCTAACAACATGAACGTTTCAGAAGTGAGTTTCACTATGTAATATTGGAGCCTAATGATTTCACTTTTTGAAAATTATTGTGTCTGTAATATTTACTTCTTCCTTTGAATGAATTGTTGTTCTTCGTAGGATCATATGGGGCACATTTGAACTGTTCCTTGGGGGATCATTAGAATAATGTCCCACAACATTAATTTAACAATACTGTGAAAAACGTTTTAAAAGTATAATATAACGAATTTATTGATGATATTATATTTGTTTTAGGGCATAAAATTGTTCGGATATACATAAAGAAAAAAACCAGCGTGAATTATTCAATGAAGTTAAACAGGAAGCAGCAAGGTCTACCAGTGAAGGAAAACTCTCATTAAAAGCTGAAGCTCTAGAGTATGGCATGTCTCACACGTCATTATTTTACCAAATGAAAACATTTAAGAAGGCGATGATGTAGATGGAAAATATGATTCGCGATACATAAGCCAACAGGCGTTCAGTGAGGGGCAGGAGTCCGAATTACATCAAAAAAGTTTTGCACCACCTAAGTTATACTAGTAATTGAAGACCTTCCATAAATTTCGAATACAGAAATGAAAATACAGACTTTGGCATATTATTTCTAGAGAATATTTATTGAAAACAACCCACAAATAAAAACAAATGACAATATGTATTTATCAACACTGGAATTAATTACTCAGTAATGCGTTGCATTCTCTACTCCATCACGGCAAGCCCTTAATATTGTGTAACACCCTCTCTTGCATTGCAGCAAGCCCTTACCCTTCTTGGCCTACTGTTAATAAGATCATCATGGTTTATTTGTTCAGTCTATCCCATTCTTGAATGACTGGATATCAGAGTTCTGCCAGTTTTCCTGGAGGGTTTCTTCGACACCTTACTGCAGACTCTAGCTGATTCCAGGCATGCTCAAGAGGTGGAACTTAAATTGAGAGGATTCGATCCGGCATCGGAATTGAAATCCGGTGTGGCTTAGTGGATAGAGCGTCAGCACGTAGTGCTGAAAACACGGATTCGAATCCTGGTGCCGGAGAGAATTTTTCTCCGCTCCACCGACCCTTCATCATATGATAACGCAGAATTCTTGCACGGAAATATCATATGCACTTCGGTACATCGCAGTAATATGACATACGTGTACAATCACTTAGTGATTTAAGACGGTGCTCATGCCGTCGGATCCCGGCCACTTAGTCACTCGTAATGAGTGCACATCTGTACATAGTGTGTTGGACATTGTGCCACTGTCACACATCTGTGCATGAGGGTTGGCCACTAAAGGGAAACTAAGTTGGCCACTAAGGAACTTAAACTGAGAGGATTCAATCAGGCATCGAAATTGGAATCCGGTGTGGCTTAGTGGATAGACAGTCAGCACGTAGAGCTGAAAACACTGGCTCGAATCCTGGTGCCGGATATAATTTTTCTCCACTCCACTTATCCTTCAACGTATGATAACGCAGAATTATTGCACGGAAATATATTATGTACTTCGGTACATAGCAATAATATGATACACGTAAATAATCAGTTTGTGATTTAAGACGGTGCTCATTCCGTCGGATCCTGGCCACTTAGTCATTCGTAATGAGTGCACCTCTGCACATAGTGTGTTGGACATTGTGCCATTGTCACACATCTGTGCATGAGGGTTGGCCACTAAAGGGAAACTAAGTTGGCCACTAAGGAACTTAAACTGAGAGGATTCAATCAGGCATCGAAATTGGAATCCGGTGTGCCTTAGTGGATACAGCGTCAGCACGTAGAATTGAAAACACGGGTTCGAATCCCGTTGCCGGAGAGAATTTTTCTCCGCTCCACCGACCCTTCATCGTATGATAACGCAGAATTCTTTCACGGAAATATCATATGTGCTTCGGTACATCGCAATAATATGATATGCGTATATAATCACTTAATGATTTAAGACGGCGCTCATTCCCTCGGATCCCGGCCACTTAGTCACTCGTATTGAGTGTACCTCTGCACATAGTGTGTTGGACATTGTGCCACTGTCACACATCTGTGCATGAGGGTTGGCCACTAAAGGGAAACTAAGAGGTGGAACTTAAACTGAGAGGATTCAATCCGGCATCGGAATTGAAATCCGGTGTGGCTTAGTGGATAGAGCGTCAGCACGTAGAGCTGAAAATCTGGGTTCGAATCCCGGTACCAGAGAGAATTTTTCTCCGTTCCGCCCATCCTTAATGTTCATTAGGATTCAAGTCTGCTGAGTTCGCGGGCCACTCCAGCCTCATAATGCCAACTTCTCTAATGTATCTTCTACAAGATGGCTTCGATGTACTCGGACATTATCATCTTGTAGAATGAAGTTATCACCACACTGTTGGTGGAAGGGTTCAACAATGGCTTCTAGGATGGAGTCCCTATACTGGACTCCAGTCACACTGCCATTGGCAGGCACGTATTGTCCGGCGACCATAACAGATACCGGTTCAGAACATGACAGGACCAACCATATATGGGACACGAGGAACTGCATGTTGGAGACGGGCTGCTTAATCAGAATCACGACGACAATCAGGTGAAAAGCAGACCCGCACTTCATCAGAAAACAGTACTCGGTGCCAGTCATCTAAAGACCATCCGATATGATTTCTTCCCCATTGGTACCTCGCATAGCGTTACGCAGGAGTCATCCTCAATGTCCTCGAAGAACGTCTTGAGTGCAGATTTGCATGATGAAGACGGTTTCTTATTATCTGTTTAGAAATGTTCCTTCCAGTAGCATCCAAAAGCCGTCGTAAAGTTCTATTGCATTCTGCAGTGGGTTCCTACGAACCATCAACACGAGATAACGGTCTTCGTGAGCTCTAGATGACTTTGGACGTCCATTTCGTGGCCTATCCTCAACATTTCCAGTGTCTTGAAAACTTTTACAACTCCGAACAACGTCACTATGGGGATCTTCCGACATCAAGAGCAATTTTATTTCTCTCATACGTAGACCTTCCTGACGCATGATAACAATTTCGTGCCTTACAGAAGGAGAAATAGGCTCCCGTATTGCCCTATTCAATGCCATTTTAAAAATAATCTGCTTGACACCACTATATTCTAAGAAAATTTAATTTCCCTGCAGCTCTACAATTTGTAACTCATCAATAAACTACGCAATAATAGCGTATAATGCTGAAACAGTTGAATTACTGAAGCTAATTTATTTTAACAAAGGTTTTACTACTGATATATCCCTATAATATTATCTTTGAACAAAGCCTTAATAGAAGAATCTAGTTATGTAAAACTTACTTATGCTCGACCATGCCGAAATGTAGTAATTATACACCTGGTAGCAGACCTTTAATGCATGTTATTAAAGTACACCTACTCATTAAAGGTCAGGTCTTTCAGCCAATGACGACTCAGGTTACAACTATTCAGCCAATGACAGGTCAGCTTTCTACCGTTATAAAACCGCAAGTATCGATTATTCTCGGATATGCAATCCAAAGAGAATTAGCGAAAAGTCACGGAGGCTGGAAATCCAATACTGTCGCAGAAGGTTATGTTCTGTTACTATAATAATTAGCGTTAATTGTAAATAATGTTCAAATAAATTCAATTTGTCATCTCGTTTTTCAATGTCTAATTTAATTTCAATGTTATCTCTGTAGGTTCTTATGGCCTAGCAAGTTCAATGTGGACATCTGTTCCTCGGAAAAAATCAATACTTTCGCGTCTGCGCACATCTCACAACATACGGGACATTGCTCAAAAATTAATAATATCAAGTTAGAAATATGGTCGAGCATAAAAAGTCGTATGAGACTCGCCTATAATGGTAATTAAGAAGCTGGTATGAAAATTATGAAACTCGCTTGCGCTCGTTTCATAAATATCCATACTCACTTCTTAATTACCTTCATTATAGGCTCGTTGCATAATGTACTATTTGAAGTGTGTAGTTAATTACATTATCAAATGTACTAAGATAAAGTATGACATTACTTACACAAATATATATCAATTAGCACATGATTATGCTCGTCATTTACCGAAGCATGAAATAATAACAGAACTGGTAGAATTGACTGACTTTAGGGCTTCATGAAGCTACATGACAATAATAAAACCTGAGGGCACCAGTCTGCCAAGAGCTACATCTACAATGTCAGGTTTATGTGGAACTCTACAAAATATAGTAGCCGAGAAATGTATGACACCGAAGACATTTTTTCTGACATAATATGCAACAAAGGAAACCAAAGTTCTCTATGTCGAACGAGTGGAAGAGATAGATGGACAATTCCAGGATCATGTAGAGCAGCGGTGGCGAAAATGTAATCGTGCGCCGAGCCACTGTGTAACCTGCAACGTGCATAACACCTATGGAGGAAGGCGGACACCCGAAGGGGAAGTGAAGCAACTGTCTGACTTATTAACGGATTTTCATTTTCCTTACGTCAAGCACTTAAATATAATTTTATACAGTACAAGGCTACAAACTAATGTTTAGTACGTGTAACGAAGAAAGAAATGAACAATACCACAAACTAAAATTAACTATCTTCGGAATGTTTCAAAATCAGGAATTATGTCACTTACTGCCAGTCGTAGTTGATCACGAAGGTATTTGTCTGTCAGTCGTGATCTAAATTTGGTTTTCACTATTTTAATTGTTGAAAATAATTTTTCACAAACGTAAGTTGTAGCGAACATGGCTTAACAGAGCAAGCGAAAGAACGAAGCTTCGGATATTTATTTTTTGGCAAAGATTTGAAAGTTCAACATTTGTCAAGTCCTTACATCTAGCTTTTATGTGACATCACATTGTAAATCAGTGAGTTGAAATTGAAGAGCTAACCGCATTATTCGTACATCTGCTGAAAAAGAGTCGACGTACAGAGATGATGATGATGACAACAATAACACTTAACCTTTTAATGTTTCATCAGTAACAAGTATAACGCCGTTTTATATTATACAACCGTTTTCCTCGTAATACTTCTAAACAAATCATACATTTAATATTCTCACCATATTGACAGCAGAAAAAATGCGTCCTCCCATCCTACTTGGAACTTTCGTACATGGTTTCGAGAGAGACATATGCCACTCGCAGGTCAGAGACAAATAGGCCTACAAATGGAACGGAGTTTGACTCCAGTGAGTGAGAGGGTGGGGGTTGGCGGAGGTTAGAAGCAAGCGAAATGCACAGCTATCACTGCGAGCCACAATGTCTCATGAGTCACGTTCTCGCCACGACTGATGTAGAGGTTTCGACAAACATGGAACTTTTCATATTCTAAAACTGAAGACTGCAGTAAGACGAAGAGAAAAGTGATATTGTCATGAAATTTATACAACCGGACAATCCGGGAGGAAGTAAACGCACTAAGATATTTTGATATGGACTTCGATAATTTTAAAGAAAAAAATTATATAACCATAGTAGTGCTCTTTACATGACATTTTTCAGCTTCAATTACTTCTTTGACAGACATTGTTCAAAAGTGCCCGATACCTGGGGCAGTTTTAAACTTGTTACAAAAGTTTGTTCTGACTTCATTTACGTTTCAGATATATGTAATTTCTGCACATATAAAATTCTTAGGTGTTTATTAAGCATTGTCTTGTAATTCTGTGCCATTTAAAGTTCAAAAAATTGATAATGGATGTGAATAAAAAAGTAAACAGAAAAACTGTTCAAATGTCTCCCCTTCTCCTGTGTGCTATGGTTTTCATAAAATGGCGACAATATTACATTAATCGAATATGGCCACGTCATTAATGACGTCATGACCACCCATGGATTCTAGGAAGTGACCCAATTGTGATTGTAATGTTGGCAGCATCTGCTTGCCGATGGAGACGCGTGACGTCAAGGACGTGGCGTACCTGGTGTGCCTGCTGGTGGTGAACGGGCTGGCTTTCGTGGTGATCTGCATCTGCTACGCGCAGATCTATCTGTCCCTGGGGCACGACACGCGGCGCAGTGGCGGCTCCGCCTCAGCCGGCGAGATGACGGTCGCAAAGAAGATGGCTCTGCTGGTGTTCACCGATTTCGCGTGCTGGGCACCCATTGCTTTCTTCGGCCTCACCGCAGTGGCCGGCTACCCGCTCATCGACGTCACGCGCTCCAAAATCCTACTGGTGTTCTTCTACCCGCTCAATTCTTGCGCCAACCCGTACCTCTACGCCATTCTCACCGCGCAGTACCGCAAGGACCTCTTCATGCTCCTGGCAAGGCACGTACTTCACCTTCGTTCTACCGTTTATACCCAGGTCGTTGTAACTTTGCACTTGACAGTTATTATTTACGTTGGCAACCCTTTCAACGAATAAATTTTAAAACGCTGTGCGGTAGCCTCCTCAACCAATCTGAACGTAGCATTTTCTATCAGCTGTTACTGCTGCTATGCAGGGCAATGCTATGTTGTCGGTTTGCTACATGGTGTTGCTACTACGTGCGTAATTTGTGTGTTACTTACTTACTTACTTACTTACTGGCTTTTAAGGAACCCGGAGGTTCATTGCCGCCCTCACATAAGCCCGCCATTGGTCCCTATCCTGAGCAAGATTAATCCAGTCTCTACCATCATATCCCATCTCCCTCAAATCCATTTTAATATTATCTTCCCATCTACGTCTCGGCCTCCCCAAAGGTCTTTTTTTCCCTCTGGCCTCCCAACTAATATTCTATATGCATTTCTAGATTCGCCCATACGTGCTACATGCCCTAGCCATCTCAAACGTCTGGATTTAATGTTCCTAATTATGTCAGGTGAAGAATACAATGCGTGCAGCTCTGCGTTGTGTAACTTTCTCCACTCTCCTGTAACTTCATCCCTTTTAGCCCCAAATATTTTCCTAAGAACCTTATTCTCAAAAACCCTCAATCTCTGTTCCTCTCTCAAAGTGAGAGTCCAAGTTTCACAGCCATACAGGACAACCGGTAATATAACTGTTCTATAAACATACCAAAACGTATAACCATATTTCTTTGCTGTGGTCGTGCCAGTGAATCAGTCTCATTCCGAGGCTTATTGTTAGGTTTCGTAACAAGCTGTTTTACGGTGATGGGTTGTTAGCCCTTCGCCCAACCCCCAAGCTGGAGGACCCCCCCTTATCGGCTGTCCACGACTACTTATTCAATATATTCGCAGGTACCCTCCATATCTGGAGGCCGTCTCCTCTATCCGCAACCTGAGGACGTGCACTATTATAAAAATACAATTTTGTAGCACTGCTGTGAAATGTCGCAAAGAACATCGTTCAGACACGTAGTGAGAATCCTTTGCGTGGCTAAATAATTATTACTCTTCAATTTCACGAGCAGGAGGAGAAATTTGGCCGTAATGTATACGGCGTCCAACCATTCCTGCAGAAAACTTAATGCAGTGAACATAAAACTTTTCACCTCCCTAAGAGGACAGTAATGAACAACGGAGTTACATAATAATTACAATTTGAATTAACGAAGCAGAATAGCAAATTTCGCGTAAATTAAGTCAGCTGTTGTTAGCCACCGGCCTGGCTCAGTCGATTAAGATCCTTGCCTGCCGGTTTGAAGTTGCACTCGGGAGCGGGTTCGATCCCCGCTTGGGCTCATTACCTAGTTGGGTTTTTTCCGAGGTTTTCCTCAACGGTAAGGTGAATGCCATGTAATCTATGGCGAATCCTCGGCCATCTCGCCAAATACCATCTCGCTATCATCAATCTCATCGACGCTAAAGAACCTCGTAGTTGATACAGCGTCGTTAAATAACCAACTAAAAGAAAAGTCACCTGTTGTATAGTGAGTTGTCACTGTGGCAACGTCGCATCTCTCACTACTAAGGTGCAAGGTGCACCGGCCTGGGTATAGACGAACTTCATAGCGGTCTAATTATGTGGCCAGGCCCCTAACGGTTTGTAGGCCTACAACGTCATTACTATAGGCCTACATGCCTTGTAGATTGTAGTTATCAAAAGCGTAAATAAACATTGGTTTTCTTTAATATGAATAGTAACACTAAGGGCACCGATATATATATATATATATATTTTTTTTTCAATTTTTACATACTCCGATGTCATGGTGTTTTGCTGTCATGACTACAGACCGTCTTACAGGATTTCAAACTCATTGTTCAGATAAACTGAAATATATATATTCGAAAACGGTAACAACTCAAAATAACATTTTATGGAAACTGTTCGTTTGGAGTAGGGGAGACTGTTGTACCTTTAAACACTTTTCAAATTTTAATTATTATTTTTTTTTTGTGAAATTAAATTTTTAAAATGAAAAAGTGGTTGGAATAATTATTGAAGATTCCTTTACAACGTTCTGTATGTATTTTCCTGTTTTACAGATCTATTAAGGATGGAAAAAATAAAATGAAGATATATGTAATGTGTTCAAAGGTACAACAGGTTCATGTACCTTGGAACATACCCTCTTGTAAGTTGGAACACATGGACTAGAGATGGAAATATAGTCTTAAGAACTGACGATTATATTTAAAATGTATTTTCCATCATAAACCGGAGCAGCCGTCTCTGATTTAGATTTTATTTCCTGGAGGAGCAATAACTGCTTCAACAGCTTTCTTCAAGGCATCCGGATCAATTGGGGGCCTCTTAACTCCAGACTTACTTCGTGACATGATCTTAAAATAAAACAAAAACAAAAAACCGATAGTATCGTGTACCTTGGAACATGTTTCATGGTACAAGATGTTTTGTGTTCAAAGGTACAAGAGGGTGCACTTTTAAACAAATATGGCTCCGTAAACTAGACATTCAAATAAATCATTGAAATTAAAATATGTTATTACACACCAAATGACAGGGAAGACACTGTACTTGATTGATAGCAACAAATACAATTTGGTTTTGTATTAGAAAGCATATATTAATGAACAAAATGTTTACTTTTGGTACTAAAAATTTGTTTCTCCACAGAATCCAGACTTTACAGTAAATCAAACTGAAACTACGACCAGAGCTACCTAGCGGCTTTCTCTACAGTCTACTTCAGTTTGAGTCCTCTAGATAGAAGCAAAAATTAAAAAAAAAAAAACAAAAAATGTTCAAAGGTACACTATGCTAAAGGTACAACAGTCTCCCCTACTTTAGAAAGTAGGCTGTAAAAATTCTATAGTGATGTCTATAGTAATTTAAAAGTAACAGCAATTTGAAAGTCTACAAGCGACTAAAATTCTAGTTTTGAAATAAAGGTTTCTAACGTTCTGTACATTGTACTGCTTACCTCATACAGTCTAAGAACCACCAGGGTCATACCTATCTCGCACATTTAACATAGAAATGCTGACATTTAGCTGTTTATAGTTTCCTAATACAAATTGGCACTACAGCGTAATACGTGAATTTTAGAATTCGGACTTTGAAAATGGCGTCATATCACAATATAAACGCAATGTAGAAATTTAAACTGATTGTGGCAATATTCTCTAGACATGCAGGACCAATTTATAAACATAAAAATTCATAATTTATACCCCAAATTCAGTGTCCCCACACCTGAAGTGGCACTGATACATGACAACAACTGAATGGTATAAATAGAGCAGTTTTATTAAAATATTCTCAGACACAAGCTTAAGATTTGCCAAGTTCCTTAACTAGAGTGAGTACATCTTAGGATACCAGTTTAAAACTAAGTAATTCGAAAAACGAACTATTACTCTAAATGTGAACAAAATAAATAAGTTATTCCTCCATATGCCATTAGCGCACGTCCTATAAAAGCTCTCCAGACATATGAGCTGTCTGTCTGTTTCCTGTGTGCCAATAAAGTCACTTACAAGTCATTAATGATCAGAGTAATAAAATAGTCCAAATGGCTTTCACGTCTCTTAATTATTTTAATACGAAAAATAGAGTGAATTTGTTGTGTGTTTCTGAAAAATTATATAACATGTTAGTTATAAAATAATGTAATACATCTTGATTACACAACTTTTAACACTGTATCACTTCGGAATACGTATGATATGAACTTTCTTGTGTTAAATTTTAACGTACCTTGTTAACATGTTTCGACCTATTTTCGGTCATCTTCGGAACTGGTCGTTGTTGGAATTGGCGCCTCTTGTTTCCTGTGTGGGTGCGTTCGTAGTGTAGAGTCAAAGAGTGTATGTGTTTTGAAATTGAGTTGTGTGTTGAGAATATCGTTGGGGTGTGTTTCGTATGCCTGTATATTTCATATTGTTCTAGTGTGTCGAGTTTCTGGCTTTTTGGTTGGATGTGCAGTATTTCCATGTCTGTGCTGATGTCTCTGTAGGTGTGGTTGGCATTTGTGATAGGTCGAAACATGTTAACAAGGTACGTTAAAATTTAACACAAGAACGTTCATATCATACATATTCCGAAATAATGTATGTCAAATTCGAAACGTGTAGAAATAAAGGTACTTACAAAATGATCTACATGAGTTAATGGCGCAGATTCCTATATTTTTTCCAATCAGAAAATAAATAAATATATTAATAACAAGAGAGAATATTAGAAGGAAAAATTGAATGAAGTAGAAACAAGGGCATAAAGGAATTTTATTTAAACACAGATATCACGCAAGGATAAACGTGATTAAGAATGAGAATGGTATCTTGCTGGCAGACTCTCGTTCAATCCTGAATAGATGGTAAAAATATTTTGGGCAACTACGAGTACATACATCAAATAGAAATCATCGGAACGAAATTCAAATACCAACTGCTGAGTCATTTATACCCAAATCCACACTTTCACGAGTCGAAATTGCGATAGAAAAGCTGCAAAAGTACAAGTCTCAAGGTATCGATCAAATTCCGGCAGAATTAGGCTAATACAAGAGGGTGGAAGCGCATTATCTAGCGAAATTTATAAGTTTGTACTTACTATTTGGGAAAATAAATTGTACCTATTTCTAAGAAGGGGGACAAGACTAACTGTAGTAACTTTCGAGGAATATCACTTTTGTTGACGTCGTACAAAATTGTGTCCAACATTCTTTTGAGAAGATTTACTCCGTACATAGATGAAATTATTGCGATAATTTCGAGGGACCGTTGGTTAAACGTACCAACACTATGCTAGGGCTGGGGACGGAGCGGTTCGGTTCGGAGCAAGTATTGTGACGTCATTACTCGGTTGATCCGAGTACAGTAGCCTTCAGGCCTATAGTACTCTGATTTCAATTTTTGAAATATCAATTTTTAATTTTGAAATCCAGTATCGAGTACAAACTTTTAACTGCAGATTTAAAATTTGGATAGATTAAGTCGATTTTAGAACGTACTTTGAAAGTGAAACCAAGCGTGTTTTAAAAGCGTTGTAGTAAAACTCTTTCGCTTTGCTTCTCTTCATTGCAAAATAGCGGTTGCAAATTTTATTTGCGTGATTACAGCTATTGTCGGAGTCATCATATATGAAGGGTCTACATATCCTTCAGTGTTGTTATATATGAGAGACGAGATAAAATTTATAAAATAATTAATAATACTAACGGCTAATAAATTAACATGTGGAGTAAACGTTAAACGCTGCAGCTAAGTAAAAAAGAAACGGGTTGCATGAAACGCTGCCTAAACACTAAAAAATAACACACAGAATGATTTACTATTACGGAAAGTGGATAAAATAATCAATAAAACGTGGAACTTTGAACTGAAGAACATATTGTTTACTGATATTATAAGATGACTAGTCTTCCGTAGAACCATGATCTCTTTGGTAAAGGGTAACATTATTGATAAATTATAACATTACGTAACTTGAATCATAGAAATAAATACAAATAAATTTATGACTGTTAAGGTAACATAATCCAATAAACACAAATAGAAAAATATTTCAATATTAACACTCTAATATAATAATAATAATAATAATAATAATAATAATAATAATAATAATAATAATAATAATACATACTCACTTACTGCTTTTAAGGAACCCGAAGGTTCATTGCCGCCTTCACATAAGCCCGCCATTGGTCCCTACCCTGAGCAAGATTAATCCATTCTCTATCATCTTATCCCACCTCCCTCAAATCTATTTTAATATATCCTCCCATCTACGTCTCCACCTCCCCAATGGTCTTTTTCCCTTCGGTCTTCCAACTAACACTCTATATGAATTTCTGGATTCGCCCATAAGTGCTATATGCCCTGCCCATCTCAAACGTCTGCATTTAATGTTCCTAATTATGTCAGGTGAATAATACAATGCGTGCAGTTCTGTGTTGTGTAACTTTCTCCATTCTCCTGTAACTTCATCCCTCTTAGCCCCAAATATTTTCCTAAGCACCTTGTTCTCAAACATCCTTAATCTCTGTTCCTCTCTCAAAGTGAGAGTCCAAGTTTCACAACCATACAGAACAACCGGTAATATAACTGTTTTATAAATTCTAACTTTCAGATTTTTTGACAGCAGACTCGATGACAAAACCTTCTCAACCGAACAATAACAGACATTTCCCATATTTATTCTGCGTTTAATTTCCTCATGAGTATAATTTATATTTGTTACTGTTGCTCCAAGATATTTGAATTTTTCCACCTCTTCGAAGGATAAATCTCTAATTTTTATATTTCCATTTCGTACAATATTCTGGTCACATGACATAATCATATACTTTGTCGTTTTGGGGTTTACTTCCAAACCTGTCGGTTTACTTGCTTCAAGTAAAATTCCCGTGTTTTCCCTAATCGTTTGTGGATTTTCTTCTAACATATTCACGTCATCCGCATAGACAAGAAGCTGACGTAACCCGTTCAATTCCAAACCCTCTCTGTTATCCTGAACTTACCTAATGGCATATTCTAGAGAAAAGTTAAAAAATAAAGATGATGGTGCATGTCCTTACTTTAGCCAGGAGTGAATTGTAAAGGCATCACATAGAAACTGGCCTATACGGACATTGTTGTAAGTTTCACCCAGATACATTTTAATTAATCGAACTAGTTTCTTGGCAATACCAAATTCAATAACAATAGTGCATAAAACTTATTTCTTAACCGAGTCATATGCTTTTAAAAATCTATGAATAACTTATGTACTGTAACCTTACAGTCCCACTTTTTCTCCATTTTCTGTCGAATACAAAAATTCTGATCAATAGTCGAGCTATTACGCCTAAAACCACACTGATGATCCCCAATAATTTAATTCATCTACGTATGGAATTAATCTTCTCAAAAGAATATTGGACTAAAATTTTGTACGACGTCAGCAAAAGTGATATTCCTCGAAATTTACCACAGTTAATCTTGTCCCCCTTCTTAAAAATTGATATAATTATGGACTCCTTCCATTGTTCTGGTACAATTTCCTTTTTCCAAATAGCAAGTACAAGTTTATAAATTTCTCTAGATAATGCGCTTCCAGCCTTTTGTATTAATTCCACTGGAATTTGATCGATACCTGGAGACTTGTACTTTTTCAAATTTTCTATCGCAATTTCGACTTCTGAAAGTGTGGGTTCGAGTATAAATGGCTCAGCAGTTTGTATTTCAATTTCGTCCCGATCATTTCTATTTGACCTATGTACATTTAGTAGTTGCCGGAAATAATTTTTCCATCTGTTGAGGATTGAATGAGAGTCTGCAAGAAAGTAACCATTCTCATCCTTAAACACGTTTGCCCTTGCCTGATATCCGTACTTATATTCGTTTGTACCCTTATATAAATATCTATGTTTTTATTCATACTATTTGTTTCTACCTCATTCAGTTTTTCCTTCAAGTAATCTCTCTTGCTTCCCGTCTTTCATTGAAATAATTATCTCTATTCTCCTCAACTAAATCCTGCAAGAATTTCAATTTTGCCTGTTTCCTTCTTTCTAGTACTATACAATAATCTTCATCAAACCAGGATTTATTTTTCTTAGTTTCATAATAACCTATGCTCTGCTCAGCTGTAATTTTGATATTATCTCTGATATTTTCCAACACGCTATTAACCTCTAACTTTTTCTCAACTTCGTCGGAACTTCCTAAAGCGGCAAACCTATTCGAAATTTCGACCTGATAATTTTGCTTAGTTTCTTCTTCCTTTAATTTCAGAATATTGAATTTACTGATATTAATTTGTTGCTCTACTCGCTTGGCTACTATTAGTCTTCCTCTTAATTCTCCAATTGCCTAATAATGGTCAGAATTACAGTCTGCCCTCCCGAAATTTCGAATGTCTACTATACTAGTATGTCTCTTTTTAACAGTGTTAAAAGTTGTGTAATCAAGATGTATTACATTTTTTGATATCGTAAAATTGACTAACCTAACACCATTGTCATTACTAGTCCCCGTAATAATTTAGTCCCTAAATAAATTATTATTATTATTATTATTATTATTATTATTATTATTATTATTATTATTATTATTATTAGTTACGTGTAGGCTCTCTTTTCTAATAGTTGGTTAAAAGATATCGTCCCGTCTACTTTAGCGTTAAAATCCCCCAATAAAATGTTCATGTGATATCTAAGTAACTGATCAAAAGTATGTTCAATTCCTTATAGAAGATATCCTTTATATCGTCGCCTTTCTCTTCTGTAGGGGAGTGATCATTTATAACTACGATATCGCACCATCTACTCTTAAGTACTACATATAATAACCTGTCACTAATACATTCGACCTTTTTTACTGCTGATTTTATTCTTTTATGAATAAAGAATCCTGTTCCTAATTGGTGATTATTATTTCCTTCCCCTTAATACAACAAGTAATCTCCTATTTGTGATATGCCATTCCCATCTAACCTAACCTCTTGTACTCCCACGAAGTTTATTCTATATCTAGCTAGTTCTTTTGCTACTAATGTTACCCCTCCTGTTCTATAAAGACTAGTTACGTTCCAAGTGCCAAATCTCAAAACCTTATTCCTTTGCTGTGGTCGTGCCAGAGAATCAGTCCTATTCCGAGGCTTATTTTAGGGATTCGTAACAATCTGTTTTTTACGGTCATGGGTTGTTAGCCCTTCGCCCAACCCCAAGCTGGAGGACCACCCCTTATCGGCTGTCCATGACTGCTTATTCAATATATTCACAGCTACCCTCCATATCTGCAGGTCGTCTCCTCTATCTGTAACCTGAGGACGCGCCATGCCGTGGTGATAGGGACCCACAATACATGGACAGTATAAAACATAATAATAAATTTAAAATAACTTAAAATCACAGTTCATGATTGCATATAAAATCATAGTAAATATAATTATGCAGTGCATTTACAGTAAATTAAACATTAAATTCTGCTTACGTTCTATTCATTAAAATACATTTTTATAAGCTTAGCTAAAAGAATTCTTCAGTCCTCCCAGCTCTCTGTGTTATGTTAAACTGATTCCAAGTAATTCGAAAATTATCTTACAATCAAATTTTAGTTATACCACAGTCTACTATACACAGTCACGAAGCTTGGGGTGATTTTTTGCATTTCTCACGACAGTTGCTAGTCGCTTGGAGCGCTGTGAGTACTAGGAACAATAGACTGTGTCACTGCCATCGTGATCTAATACAGGCCGTAAGGCAGACCATGTGACTCGCTTAACCCGATCGCGAAGGGCGGCGTTAAAACTATATAAATTAATTGGAATGCATAAAAAGTAACATATATTTCTCTAAAATGTAGCGTAATTATATTAATAAAATTTAAAACAATGATTAGGAGACACTTCAGACATAATTCCTTGCGAGTTAAGGTGTAATATTATTTTTGGTGTGAAAATTACGTTGTTCGTATGTGTAATACCTGCCTTTATTTCGATTAAATATTGCGAAATTCTTGTACATTCATTTATGCACGATTCAATCATTTTCAGTTGCACCGCATGAATATTTAGATATGTTGAAATTATAGGTTATGTATACTGTAACAGTTGCCCATTTCTGTCTAATTTTAGTGGTCTCCAATGCCCTGACATTACATATGTATGTTATGTCATATGGAAAGTATAGGTTATGTTTACTATATTTAACTTATATTCCTATATTCGCAATTATACATTATAATTAAACATTCTATTTGTCTATATTTTAATACTACAATTGAGTACTGAATTATTGTATTTATCTACTACCTAAGAGTCGAAGTAACACAATCGTACGTACACTAATTTCATAGGAGTGGTATGGTAAATTTTATGTCTACAATTAAAGAAGGTAGATGTGCTATATTAAAATCACAATATAAATTCGTTTTTATTGAATCTCAAAATAGCTTCCATTCTAAACTTAAAGTGTTGATGCGGACAGATTATGTTAACACGTAAAATTCTCTTCACATTAAAATAACACAGTTTCGTAATTATTTCTGCAACATATTATGCAACAACAAGTAAACGGAACTTATGGATACATTACACTAAATAAAGCTTAGCAATGAATGATACGCAATAAAGTTATAACCAGGGAAAGGATTTATATGTAAATACATATTTACTTATAAAGCTAATATAATTTATATTTTGCATTATCTTTATGTTTCACAATGTGTAGGGTTGAAAAATCCTACTTTTATTTTCCATATTTTTCCATATTTTAGAGTTTAGTACATATTTTCGTTAATTTCCATATATTTTCCATATTTCATATAAAACAGTCCATATTATATTAGGTTTAACAATAAAACAAAACAAAATTCCATTAACTTTTAAAAATACATTTCAACAATAGAGATTTAAACACATGTTCAGTAATCCCTTTAACATCAGAGTTATTTGAAAATTAGCAGTCCTATCAACAATGGGAAAGTAAGTTACAAAACTGTATTAATTTAATTTAAAATTTTTAACAGACTTCAGTTGTGCAGCTCAACAGTTAAATGCCAGTCAGAGTACACATAGGTTCAGTTTTGTAAATCATACTATAAAGACGGTAAATATGCCAAAAGTACGTCATTCAGTCAATTTAAAATCAAAACTAACAAGTTACATTTCAGAATTTAAAGAAGATGGTTTATCAACTGACAATAAAATATTATTTTGTAATTTGTGTCAGTGTGCAGTATCATCTACACAAAAGTTCCTGGTGCAACAACACATTACAACTAGTAAACATCAGGCCAACAAACAACTAAATTCCAAGCAGAGACAATTGTTTTTAACACAACCAACAACATCGAATGTAAGATCTGAGTTTAACATCGACCTGTGCCGTTCTCTCATCTCTGCTGATATTCCTCTCTACAAACTAAAGAATAAGGTCTTCAGGGAATTCCTTGAAAAATATACTCAACATACAATCCCGGATGAGTCAACACTTAGGAAGACGTATGCTCCATCCATCTACGATGAGACAATACAGAAGATAAGAGATGAAATTAAAGATAGTTCAATTTGGGTTTCCATTGATGAGACTCCCGACAAAGAAGGTAGACTTGTTGGTAATGTAGTTATCGGTTTGTTAAGTGAACAATATTCTGAACGAATTCTTTTACATTGTGATGTTCTAGAAAAGTGCAATAACAAAACTATAGTTAAACTGTTCAACGAAGCTATGGGTATCCTGTGGCCAAAGGGTATTATGTACGATAATGTGTTATTCTTTATTAGCGATGCTGCCCTTATATGGTCAAAGCTGGACAAGCATTATCTGTTGTATATCCTAAATTGACTCATTTTACTTGTGTGGCGCATGCATTTCATCGTGTGGCAGAAGTGGTCAGAGACAATTTCCCTAAAGTAGATTTGTTGATTTCATCAGTGAAAAAGTATTTCTCAAAGCTCCCAGTAGAGTTAACGTGTTGAAAGAAATGTACCCTGAAATTCCATTGCCACCAAAGCCAATTTTAACTAGATGGGGTACATGGCTAGAAGCAGTTGAATATTATGCCGAACATATAGACTCTATTAACAATGTTCTCCTTGCATTGGACTCTGAAGATGCAGTCTCAATTGATACTGCGAAAACAGTTACCTGTGACATAAGTGTGAAGAATGACTTAGCTCACATTCAGCATACATTTTCATGCATCATAAAAACGCTCAAAAGTCTCCAAAATAGGCACCTTTCACTATCTGAAAGTTTTGAAATTATAAATAGTACTGTGGAACAACTGAATCGTGGTAGAGGTAAAGTTGCAGATGCAGTAAGAGCTAAGGTGGACACTGTACTTTCAAAAACCCTGGATATGAAGAACTACAAAAGGTTGTTGCTGTGATGAGTGGTGAATCAACAGTGAAGATTAACTTGGACTTATCCCCAGCAGACATTGTGAAATTGAATTATGTACCAGTTACTTCTTGTGACGTCGAACGCTCTTTTAGTCAGTATAAATCTATCCTCAGAGACAATAGAAGAAGATTCACTTTTCAGCACTTGAAAGAAATGTTTGTAACCTATTGTTATGGTAACAGACAATAAAAATTGTGTTTTGTTGAAACTACATTGGAAGATAAGGTACGTCCATTATATTTTTTGTTTAGTTTGATTAAAATGTACCAATATTTAACGTACATAGTCATTTTTTTATAATTTTAAGTCCATATTTAATTCCATATTTTGGTAAAAATCCATATTTAATTCCATATTTTGGTAAAAATAACTACATATATATTTACATATTTCATATATTTTTAGTCCATATAAATCCGTTCCCTGGTTATAACATTTCACTGAGCTCCCTACACTGAAATAGAAAACCCGAACATACATTACGGCCTGGTCTAGATCGAAAAGGCATTGACTGTGCCGTATTTCGCTTTGTTGTGAAAATTTGTGTAAACTGTGAAATGTTCATTATCGGTTGTAATAACAGTAAATGGCTCAAATACAATAATTTGAATAATAATATGGGACAAGGAAACGTTTGTAGTACTATAAATATTGTAAGAGAAAGAGTTCAGAGTTATTCTTCTTCCGAAAAATCCAGGAAGATGAGTTTATAAAATATAATATATACTTTATGAAAATAATATATAAACTTTATGTATTTCTCATTTCAATAGTGGAAGGAAGGTGTTAATTTTTTCAAAAGAATACGATATCGAAAGTACAATACATTTTATCGTCTGCTGGGGAAAGGTGTGATGAGCCGATAGTAGCGATCCTGGTGGTTAGCAACTATCTATGGATGCATGTTTCAACAGTATATGTTTGCATATTTAGTAAGTATTGAACTTCGTGACTGTATATACTAGACTGTGGTTATACGCAATTTGAATTGTGCGTAATTTAAGCAATTGCCCTGAAAGTACACACTCTACAATTTTTCATGTAAACTGTGGTAAATTTTGTGTGTAATGAAGAACTAAGAATGGTCAATGTATATTTCCTGGCTACAGAAGGAATGTTTTGTTTCCACAGGTACGGGTTGTGCATGCGGACAGCACAGCAGTACAAGATGACATACTCTCTAGCAACAACCAACAACTCGAACCCGGTTCCTCTAGTTCAGCGGAGTGTGGTAGTGGTCGCCCCGCAGACGAACGCGACTCACAACGGCAATGCAAGGACGGGCCCCGGTCAGGAAGGGGAGGTGTTCGTGTGAAATGGAACACACCCAGCGTTTAGTGTTCGTGTGAATCGTGTTCGGTCGTGGCAGTGCAACAGTCGAATATTTATGACGTCATATTCCATTCAGCGACTTCTCATCAAGGTTATTGTGTTCTCGATAGCATTGAAGCATGGAATGCAAAGCTGCTGTAGAACACAGAGGGCCATCTTCGCATGTGAACTGACATATTAAATGTAAATTTCATCTTGTATTCATTAGATCAATTGAAATAATACTATATTGGAGCTGGAAATCCAATCTTTTAAGTAAATAATAAAAAAGAATACTTTTGCGTTTTTATTGAAGTGACAGTGTTGTTTGGCAATGTATACAATTTACAAATCATCAGTAAAATATCGCAAATGCTTGTAAACTCTGTTTAGTGATGCAATAATGTTATTAATACAGAGCGTTCGCCTACGGGTGGGGCCAGGAAAGCGGCATGTACTGATACGCCGCTGTGTGCGCGCAGTTGTTGAGACACGCTCGACAATCAAGGACATCAAGGTCGACAAGTTATCAGTTGTGAGCCAGATGTTGCAGTATTTAACACGTACAGTGCAGTTTCTTGGCACAGTTGCTTAAATATTCAGCTTGTGTGTAAAATTTGTTAATAATGCAAAACGCAAAATTCATGTTTCAACAGAGAGTTTTTATGTATGATGCATAAATGAAAACAGAGCCATGTAGAGAGGTGCGTAGGCAATTTGAAGTGAAATATCCGGGTGCTCCAATTCAGGGTAGAGAAACTGTTAGACGTCTTGTTAACAAATGAAGGACAACAGGGTCGATAAATGCTACAATTCCTAAGCGAAAACGAAGAGTATTGACGGGAGAAAAAAATTGATGAAATCAGTGCATCATTTACACGCTCTCCTAATAAATCTCTAAGACGTGTTTCACAGGAAGTTAGTGTTTCAAAAACATCAGTCTTTACTGCTGCTAAACTTTTAAAATTAAAACCCTACAGAGTATAGTATAGAAATCGGAAGCTTACGGATAGACGATTCCCGCAAGCGACACCGCAGGCAAGCCGCTTTCCTGGCCCCACCCGTAGGCGAACGCTCTCTATAATTTGTGTAGCATGAGGAGCTTTAAATTGCTGTTAAAGAACTTAAAAGGGGAGTTTTCATAATGAAATATTGCCAACGACAGTTTACGAAGAAAAATAAAAATGGAGCGGAACTAAATTGTATTTGTACCACTACTAGCTGATATAGATTTATTTTACAAGTAGCACATAACAGCAACATGCCCTTAAAATGCATTCAATTTTAGAACACCGCACTTGTATTCTCTACGTAACTACATAAAGTGACAAACTCCTCACGTCAGTCATATTTCCAAAAGAAGATATTGAAATATCCAGTAGTACTATAATATGTGTGTGTATCCAATGCCTACTCACTTCACATGCGTAGTTCGGGTTCCATATATTACGGATAGATGGCAAGACTGTGAACTGCACGCATTGTATTCTTCACCTGACATAATTAGGAACATTAAATCCAGACGTTTGAGATGGGCAGGGCATGTAGCACGTATGGGCGAATACAGAAATGCATATACAGTGCTAGTTGGGAGGCCGGAGGGAAAAAGACCTTTGGGGAGGCCGAGACGTAGATGGGAGGATAATATTAAAATGGATTTGAGGGAGGTGGGGTATGATGGTAGAGACTGGATTAATCTTGCTCAGGATAGGGACCGATGGCGGGCTTATGTGAGGGCGGCAATGAATCTTCGGGTTCCTTAAAAGCCATTTGTAAGTAAGTAAGTAAGATGGCAAGACTGTGAACCATTTTCAAGTTGCATACCACTCGGCTGGCCACGGTATACATGATGTATAACTGTGAAGAGTTATGTCGTGTACTAATGTGGCTGTATGTGTGTGTAGTGAGGATGATGATGACGAGAAATGAAAGAGGGGAAACCCGGTGCCGGCACGTAGCCTACTCCTATCGAATAGCACCAAGGAGGCCGTCAGGCTTAAAGTCTCCATGCGACGGACGATCACTATCAACAGTGACATATGCCTTCTCTTCATATCCACTGTGGAGAGATTTGGGATTTAACCCAGGTATATTAGCGCACAATCTAGTGATTAGAAGTTGTGCATCGCCATCTCTCCTATACTAAAAGCCACGTTATGAACCGACTAAACCGGAAGCAACGTTCTGTTGCTCTCTTTCTGAGCTCTGTTGCCACATAGTGGCGCGAGATTCAAAGCATGTTCAGCGTTTGTCACCGATATGTTTAAAATAACTACTGTCTATAGTTCTCGATAACACTATCAACAATATTAGTAATTAAAATTACTGTTTAAGAAAGCACGAGCTAATGACGCTGGTACGAAATGCGACTCGTAATGCACGTGGTACTGCAAATGAACTGGGAAGTTTGGCTACACTGTCTCCGTGACTCCGTTGCCAGATTTTCGTTAGCAGACGACATTTTCACGTGAGGTCCAATGAAAAGCTCCGTTCTCCTTTTCCCCTCCAACCCTCCACACTCAACGTGTCATCGCTGCACAGGCTACCCCTCTAACCCGCACTTTCCTCTCGCCCTGCTATCTGCTGGGTGTTCATTTCAAAGTGTGTCATGACGTCACTGTTGTTGGGTCACCGATTTGAAGCGAGTTTCAGCTTATATGTTAGAGAAGTTGCCTATTATTTAAGGCGTTCTTCAATCTGAACTTGAGAACGTGTACGGTGTAACTTGAACGTCGTAGCAACAGATGGCGGTCTGTACGGTCTGTGTGCTACCATAACCTCTTTCGAACTGTGTTTTGCGCCGGCAAGTCGTACGCAGGGTATTTGTTATCATCGGTTGCGTACGGTAACATTCCACAACACAAATCAAATGCTCCGTGTCCATGTTGACCGTCGAAGTTAATGTCAACAAATACCTAAGTAATCGTCTTAACCCTCTCCCCATATCCCGACAGTACGTATTTCCAAACAGTTCACATTCCTGCCACTACCGGTGTTACCGTACGTATCGGTACGTACTCTTCAGAATGAACGCCGTATTTGCTAGGCAACTTCTCTGCCTCTTAGGTTATACACCTCTGCGGAAGTGTAGGAAGATTGAATTCTCTAGGCTCTTCGGCTAGCCACATGACGGCATACAACGAGCCAAGACACATTTTGAACTGAACACCCAGTACTTCCTGTTTAGTCGGTTCATAACCTAGCTTTTAGTATAATCCCAAGGTAGAAATTTTATCTCGGCTGGCTAATATGGAGGCAGAAGCGCTATTACAGAGCTAACTCGGCAGACTTTAGTGCAATATGGTACAGTATCTCGTAAAACTACGGTAGGTCATGCTGCTCCTTCCTCTCCTTCTGTTGACTCATAAACCACTCACAATAATGTTTCCATTTTCTGACTTCATGCCACTTACCTCACGTACCTGTGTCAGCCATTGACCTTGCTGGTCTTTCTCTGAGTCGTCGTGATCTTCCTCCAGACAGTGGTGAACTAAAAAAAAAATATTTATTTATTTTTTTAGAATTAAGCGAGTTCCTGTTGTAATTATATTAGGAATGCGTATGTATCAATGCTCAAAAATGTCATTTGGAGACCATAAAAATGGTGGTTCGAATGATCAGGGCGAGAGGCATCATCATAAAAAAATGTTTTTAACTTCCGCAAACAATAAAATTCCAAATAAATGTCAATTTGACATTATGTCAAATGTATTAAGTATATACAAAGTGTATCCAAATTCCCATGACAGACTTTGAGTGTTTTTAGTTGGGACCGAGAAGGTTACGGTTTGCATAGGAACTCATGCCGAAACGTACAATTTCCCCACTACAAGCAAATCACCACCACACCACAACTTGAACTCTCCCAATTTTGCTATTTACTTGTACTTGTACTTGTTTCTACAGCTTCTGCGTCCACTTTCGGATGTAGCTGCTGTTCATGCATAACACGCCAGATAGTGCTGTGATCGACACTGAGTCTACGCTCTATTTTTCGGGAACCCTCGTCGCGTCCTCTTCCACAGCATGGAGTGCAACACTTCAAACTCGGTGGTGCGGCGCAGCTGTGCAGAACAAGAGTCGGACTGTGGTGGTCAATGTACGCGTCTTCCCGGAGCCGCTGGCAAAGAGAAAGTGCGAAGGTGTCTGCCGGTGTGGAAAACGCTCCTCATACAGCTGACGAGCAGCCCTCCCATTACACCAGCAGCGATCAAAGAGTTTGTAATATATAACTAGAGACACCAACGGCGCTAGTTTCGCGTACAAAATTGAACCGCTGTTCGGCCGCCATTAAAGGGAGTTGATGCTTCGCCGGGAGTGCAAGCATTTCAGGCTTATTGAGGAGTACGAATAAATATAAGTACACTTGAAGGGAAATAATAAGAAAATGGTAAAATACTGCGCCGCAAATATTTGTTCGAACATAGCTATTATTATAGGATGCCTAGGAAAGCATGCATATCTTAATATTTGGAAGAATGTTCCAAACGCAGTTCCTCCTTTGAATGTGTTTACAGAATGTCGGAATATTTCATAGATAAAAGTTTTTCCAGAAACACATTAATCAGGTTTATAAGGTTGATTTCAACAATGTATGCAAGGGTTAGGTGCCATCACATTACAATGGATTATAATAGCAGAGTGCATAAGAAAATCCACACACTATATCTGTCTAAAACTGTTTTGTTTCACAATAAATGAATTAATCATGTAATTTCCGTTTTGTACAGCATGTACTTCTAATTTTTGGTTATATTAAGTGCAAAGAAATTAGTGAAAATATAGCTGATGGCCTAGCCAGGCCTATTATTACCACTGCTACTAGGTCTACTATGGCCACTACTAGGCCTACTATTACCACTACTACTAGGTCTATTATTACCACTAGCACTGACTAGGTCTCACTACTACTAGGCCTACTAATACCACTAATACTAGGCCTACTATTACCACTACTACTAGGCCTATTATTACGACTACTACTAGGCCTACTATTACCACAAAAACTAAGCCTACTACTACCACTAATACTAGGCCTACTATTACCACTACTACTAGGCCTATTATTACCACTACTACTAGGTCTATTATTACCACTACTACTAGGCCTACTATTACCACTACTACTAGGCCTATTATTACGACTACTACTAGGCCTACTATTACCACAAAAACTAAGCCTACTACTACCACTAATACTAGGCCTACTATTACCACTACTACTAGGCCTATTATTACCACTACTACTAGGTCTATTATTACCACTACTACTAGGCCTACTATTACCGATACTAATTGTATTAAAAAGTCTGTACTGACCTCTAACTTGGTGGTCATCAATTACACAATGAATAGATTGTTTTATGATAAAATTTATTCTCATATTTTAAATCAGTTTCCAGAATTTTTATGACCTCATGTTTCACCACTAAATATTTTCTAGATGATATAGATATTTATTACAGTAAATATCCATTATTATGTCTTTAAAACAATACTAGTAATACTGAAAATTAATGTTGACATTGCCATTATTCAGTATTTCACATACTTATCCCGAGTGTATATGGGTGATTTAATTTATTTTTTAGAATATCTCAAAGATGAATCATTATAATACTTTAATAAATATAACGCTCCTCTGCATTCATGTTGATTTCATCACGACTCATCCTTTGTAAAAGATGTTTAAAACAGTGTCTATCACCAGGCTACAGCAATGTACTGTGGTACTGTTTTAGAATTTCGCGCCGCAAACACTCCCTTTAATGGCGGAAGCTAGCCGGTTCAATTTGTGACATTTTTCTTGCCTGCCACTCACAGGTATGCGTCTCTAGTAAGTATTACAAACTCTTTGGCAGCGACTAACGACAGGAACGCGTTCCACAAAGTACGCATGCGCGGAAACGCATGTGCGGAAGTGATGTCACAAGCAGACGACCGTAGCCGATAGACTTACTAAATAACCGCTAGACCGCTCACTGGCGCTAGTGTTATGCACTCGGGCCTAGAGACAGCACCGATCAAGTCTTCAACAGCGTATTCCGAATCTCACCGGTCCGGTGGGATCAATGACGTCACGTTGCAACGAAAATAAGGAACAAAACTGCTGGAAGAATCGATGCTGTCATGGCGACCGTGTAAGTGGTTATCTGTGCTACGCTAGCAAAATTTTGCGAAATTTTCGTACTGCCATCTCGTTCAAATAAAAGAGATCATAAACAACTTATTTCTTGAACGGTAGTCATAACTGGTCGGTTAACATGTTCGCTCATACGCCATTAACATATTGTTTTTACGTTGTGCTCATTACAAACAATACAGCAGAACACACCGCCATGACACAACAGTGCACGATGTCATTCGTCTGCTAATTCCCGCCCTATACAAGAACCAATCAGATTCATTGATGGCGGCTGATGGAGACTGCCACCACCTCTGCAAGCTGATGGCACCTGTGCGACACCGGTGGAGCATCAATGACGTCATCGGTGGAATTCGGAACACCGTGATGCCATCGGATTGCTCAGCGGTGAGATTCGGAATACGCTCCATGATTGCATTGCGCATGCGCACCCTCGGGATACTCGGAAATGTTCGTGTCGCTGATCGGACGCTTTCGGAAACATGTGATAATCCCGCGACCGAAAGTGGAAAACACGTGGAAAATTAGTGAAGTCACTTTGAGTTTGAATTATCGAAATATATTTATGTCCTTATGAACATTTATGAAGTTTTATTATATCCTGTGTTCCGTGTGTAGGCGTGAATACGAGCTCTTATGTTCCGTTGTTATTTATGCATACTAACCGAAGAATAATTTGGTGGAACATTATTATGAACTACTGATTCCGCGCGAAAATGTGGTCGTGAACTCTGTTCCGAGTGTGGGCATGAATACTGGCACATTATTAACAAGTGATCCCGCGCAAATGTGAAGTGAGTAAATTTCAAGATTCAATCTTCCCTGTGTTGTATGAAATTTGTTATTCGTTTATGTCCGAATGAACAGCAATAATGTTCCTGTGTTCCTTGTGAGGTCGTGAATACGAACTGAATAAAAGCTTGCGAGCACATATTAAGAAGTGTCATCCTTCACAGGTAAACGAATTAGCGCCTAAAGGTACGAGAGATAATGGAAAGGGTAATTATCAGTGTGACTTATGTGACAAATATTTTTATCAGTCCTCAAATCTCCGTCGTCAGAAAAAATAATGTCATTCAGTGAATTTTCCCGAACTCAATAAAACATTAAATGTAGCATCTGCAGTTAGACGCAACAATGGACAACATGCAGAACAATTCAAAGCTGGCGTCAGTGTTTGCCCTGCGAACAAAAAATCCGTCCCCAGAGGCTCTTTTCAAAAAAAAAAATCCAAGGGCAAATCTAAAAATAAAATGTCCAAACCTTCTCTGGAGGAAAGTCATGCTATCGCTACCAACATAATACTTCAAGCACGATATTGTGAATTTTATTAGTAACAACAATGTAATTTATTCGTCACAACAATAATTCCTTTCTACAATTCACCTTAAACGCTCTCGTCAACAATTGGATCTTCACTCAACAAAGTATTCGTTATAGCACTCCACCTACGACAATGACAATTTACTTGGACTAGTACGAACAACAATGAACTGTTAATCTTAACTAATATTTACAAAGCACTATTTACAAATCAGAACTACCAGTTCTCAGTTCACAGTTCTTCTATCTCAGTCACTCGAGTTCACAGTATCTCGAACCACAGACCTTCAGAGACAGTTCACTGTACTCGAACTCGGGTCCCTCCAACTGCGGTCCACTGCACTCGAACTCAGGTCCCTCCAACTGCGGTCCACTGCACTCGAACTCAGGCCTTCGGATGCTGACGCAGATGCGGACGCACACTCGAGTCGAACTCCGGCACACAAGTCTGGCTTGCTTGCTCTGGCTTACTCACTGAATGAATAACTGAAAGACTGCAAACTGCAAAACTGCTGTCGTTCCTTCGCGACCGTAATTTATAACCACAGCGACGTAGCCTCGAAAGTTCCACGCGTCTCTAGAGATGGCTCTCCAGAGAAATCCAGAGCCCTCTCCTCTCTACCAGCACCAGATGCGCGCGCAAACTCGTCGCGTTGACGTAATACACCCTCTCTCTTCTCTCCACCGCGCGACGTCACTCAATGTTCCGTGGAGCCTGTGCGATCTGCTTTCTTGCGGGACGCTGGTCGTGAGTTCGAATCTCACGTCGCTGTCACATTGCTCCCTCCTTAGGACTGCTCGTCTCGGGCAGTCCCTTGGTAGGCTGCTAATCGGTCCAGATGACCACCATCATCTTCCCTCGAGGTTGTCGCTGGATCCGGTACACCACGTCGTTGATCCGGGTCACCACGCGGTATGGTCCATCCCAGGCACGCTGCAGCTTTGGTGATTTCCCTTTGGTCCTGGTAGGTCGATACAGCCACACCAGGTCGCCCTCCTGGAATCCTGCAGAGTTGGCTAATCTGTCGTAGCGCACTTTCATCCTGTTGCTGGCCATCTTGAGGTGCTCTCTGGCCAGTTGGTGAACTCCATTCAACTTCTCGGTGAGTTCTGCCACATAGTCAGTTGCTGGCTGGTCGGCGCTGGGTGGCGTGCCAAACAGCAGATCGCAGGGCAGGCGCAGCTCTCTCCCGAAGACCATGTTTGCCGGTGTCATCCCTATTGTATCGTGGACCGAAGCTCTGTAGGCCAAGAGGAACAGTGGGACTCTGGCATCTCAGTCTCGTTGATGGTTGGACACCACCTTCCGCATTGCGCAAACTCTCAAAGGTAGCAGGCAACTAATCATGGTGAGTAATTTAATTCATTTATACGCACGTAAAATATCATTCAACTATTTATTTACTAGCATTTCGTAGGTTTTTCTGTCCCTGAATTCGCAACTTGTTAAGAAAAGATTATTTAAATACCGAACGTATAATTGCTTTCACAACGTTTCAGATCTCATTGTATTTTCTGTTACGAACGTTCATAATAGTAATACCTGATAGAATACTATTAATTATGAGTAAGAGACTATAAAGGTATTTCTTAAGTTACGAATAGCCGGGTTAAATGGAAGAAATTTGCTTTTAAAAGGACTACTTTCGGCGTAACAAGTACTGTGAATTCCTAGCAGAGTCAGTGCATATCCACGGACTCTGGCGCTTAGCAGTAACAGCGCCGCAGTGCGGCGGATCCATGTAAACTCACAGAGTGCGTACACTATTTCTTCTATTCGTCCTGCTTGTATGTACTGTGCCAAGGCCTGTGCCCGTTTGTTGGAATTTTGTCCCGCATGAATTTTTTTCGTTATTATATGCGACTAAATCTACTAACATTAGACTTTTGACTTAAATGCTGCTTCTATCTGGGAACACATTTCTCACTTCTCCGCTACGGCGTGGTAAGGGCTCGCCGTAGCTACGCAGACGACGAAGCAGCTCTGGACACGGCGCGCCACATCACTATAGCCACTGCACATAAGTGAAGCATCTCTACAATGAATCGCCATCGACGGAATCTTGTTTTACAAGCAACTCTCATTTCTGAATCGTGTATTTTGTTGTTATAAATTGGTAGCGCGTTTATAGTGTTAAAGTAGGAAAATAGTTTAAGTGGCTTTAAGTGCATTTGTTACAAGTTTTATGAATCTTTTGTGTGCGTGTCTGTGTACATTCAAAGTATACGAGGTCTGGTTATTTTAGTATACTAGTACATCGCTATGGTTGTGATTCGACCGACTACGAACACTACTGACAGTTTCTTGCAGTTTTTTTTTTTTTTTCATTTTCTTAAGGAGAAGAATAAAGAATTGAAATGGATAAACGATGTTACTTTGTATAAAGAACGTACCTTCATATACAAATACCAAAGTTATAATTAAGAAAATGTATGCCTACGGCTCTTTCTATTGTACCTATGTACATGATTTTATGTATTGTTTTGCAGGATAGCCGACAGAGAACCTTCAAAGTACTGCCTAGTTTGCTTTTCACTTTAAAAATGACATTGAAGGAAATTGTCCCCCACCCCTGTTTTTTCCTCAGAAATTTAAGTAAATATAAGGATTTTCCTCATGCAGAATCTAACAAGACGAAATAGAAGAAAATATTAGTAAGTCCATGCCTTGCTCTATATTTGTAATAGAAGAGGACATTACCTAACCAAAATCCCTGGACATTGACTACTACATTCTTAAATTCCCATGTCCCCCCCCAATTACAGTGTAGTCTTCTGTGAGAAATGCAGCAGTGGGAGAAAATTGTGCCAAATAGATACCGAATGTACAACTTGCAACTTTAACAGCGTTGGAGACTTACTTACTTACTGGCTTTTAAAGAACCCGGAGGTTCATTGCCGCCCTCACATAAGTTCGCCATAGGTCCCTATCCTGAGCAAGATCAATCCAGTCTCTATCATCATATCCCACCTCCCTCAAGTATAAATTCGGGTATAAATGGCTCAGCAGTTTGTATTTCAATTTCGTCCCGATGATTTCCATTTGGCCTATGTATATTTCGTAGTTGCCCAAAATAGTTTTTCCATCTGTTTAGGATTGATGGAGAGTCTGCAAGAAAGTCACCATTCTCATCCTTGATTACTTTTACCCCTGCCAGATATCCATTCTTGAATTCCTTTATGCCCTTATATACATCTCTAATGTTTTTATTCTTACTATTTGTTTTTATCTCATTCAGTTTTTCCTTCAAGTAATCTCTCTTTTTATTCCTAAGCGTACGATTTGCTTCCCGTCTTTTATTGAAATAATTATCTCTCTTCTCAATTGCATTCTGTAAGAATTTCAATTTTGCCTGTTTCCTTCTTTCTACTACCATGTAACAATCTTCATCAAACCACGGTTTCTTTTTCTCAGTTTCGTAATAACCTATGCTCTGCAAATCCAGTCTTTCAGGTAAAGTTCCCTGTAAAGCAGATTTGAATAATTTCAAGGGAAAAATTGTTCCGGGGCCGGGTATCAATCCCGGGACCTCTGGTTGAACGTACCAGCGCTCTACCAACTGAGCTACCCGGGAACTCCACCCGACACTGTCTCAACTTTTCCCTTTATATCCGCACAACTCGCGTGGGCTGACGAAACGCCAGAGACCCACATCGAGTGCACACAATCTCTGTGAGACTTGGAAGTTGAAGGGAAAAGTTGAGACGGTGTCGGGTGGAGTTCTCGGGTAGCTCAGTTGGTAGAAGGCTGGTACGTTCAACCAGAGGTCCCGGGATCGATACCCGGCCCCGGAACAATTTTTCCCTTGAAATTATTCAAACCTATGCCCTGTACAGCTGCAATTTTGATATTATCTCGGATATTTTCCCACATGCTATTAACATCTAACTCTTCCTCAACTTCGTCAGAACTTGCTAATACGGCAAACCTATTTGAAATTTCGACCTGATAATGTTGCTTTGTTTCCTCGTCCTTTAATTTCGGAATATTGCATCTTCTAATATTAACATGTTGCTCTACTCGCTTGGCTACTGATAGTCTTTCTCTTAGTTCTCCAAGCGTTGGAGACTGAAAATTATTTTCTAAAACATGGAATAGGATTGAAAACTGACGTGGCCTCAATAGGAGGCAGTAATAAATTAACACTTTCGTGCACTGGATTGCCAAATAAGAAAGTTTTTAAATTTGTATTAAGTTTTGTGAAAGATTTGAAATATCTTACTGTGTATAATGTGTTTCAAAAGAAGATCAACTCGATTACACTGACAAGGAGAGGTTGTCTGATTGATGTCACAGTTTTGTATGGGGATTTGTTTGGTAAAATTACACCAAAAATAAAACGACTCATATTGTCTCGGCTTTCTTTCCCATAGGCCCTTTTTAGTCATAAAAAATAGACTATGAAATACTATCAAGTGTTCTTGAGTCGCTGTTGCATGCAAATTAATCACCGCTCATACGTTACAACACAGACTGATGTCTTCGATCTCTGTAACCGAGTTTACAACACGTTGTAATAATTTTTGTTTTGATGTTAAGCCTATTATTTTTTACTTATTATAATTATTGTTTGTTGATTTTCTTCTACCTGTTCAATAATGTCAAGTGACAAGGACACAAACAATCGCCCGACGTTTCGATGAATGCGGAAACTGTCAATAAAGCTGTTCTTGCGGGAACGGTGCGATATTTTCAAGGTGAAGACGTTATGTGTTACTACTTTTTAAAATTAATTACCATGATCATTATAATTTATTTATTTATTTATTTATTCCAGTGTAGTTAAGGCCATCAGGCCTTTTCTTCCACAACACCAGGAATACAAATACAATAATAGAAATAAACACAGAAAATAATACACTATATACAAAGTAAAGCTACACAAGAAATAAAGAGAGAGAAAAAAAACACTATAAACAAAGTAAAGCCATACAAAAATATACAAAGGTTGCAATCACACAAACTTTAAATGAGTGATTAAGTATCATAATTAATTGTATCCTAACTAATTAACTAACATAAACAAGAAACTTGCAATTTTAATCTAGATTAAAAAAGAAAAAGAAAAAAAACACAAAATTAATACTTCTAGCAATATCTAAAAACATTAACTAAGACAAAATTTGCCAATTCAATTTTGAATTGTGATGAAGTCCGGCGGTCCCTGACGTCATTAGGTAACGAATTCCGAGGCGAGGTATTTCTACAGTGTAGGAAGATGAGTATAAAGACGTTCTATGATGAGGGATAGAAAGAAGTGCTTGATGTCGGTTTCGAAGAGTTGTAAGAAATTGAAATCGCGATAACAGACAATTCGGAGTAGAAGTATGCATGATTCTAAACAGAAGAGACAGTGAATGTATTGTTCTTCGTTCCTTCAGACGCACCCATGAAAGTAACTGGAGGGAAGGTGTTATATGGTCAAATTTACGATTATTGCAGATGAATCGTATGCACAGATTATGAACACGTTGTAGTCTCTCAGCTAAGAGTGAACTTACATTAGTTAGCAAGGAATCGCAATAATCATAATGGGGCATTACAAGCGTCTGAATAAGATTATTTTTTAGACAAAGTGGTAGAAATTCTTTCATATGGAACAAGGAGTGAAGTTGAGAAAATATTTTTTTGCAAGTGTGTGTTACTTGAGTGTTCCAATTTTGATCGCCATCCATAAAAATGCCAAGATTTTTAACTGTTTCACTGTATTTAACAATAATCCCATTCATTATTATATGTGGTATAGTACTACTATCAAGAGTGCTTCGTAGACGATTATGTCCCATTACGATTGCTTGCGATTTCTCTGGATTTAACCTTAATCCAAATTTGTGTGCCCACAGTGAAATCGAATTCAAGTCTTCGTTTATTTTGTTTACTGCATCACTAGTCTCGTCAGGGTGGAAATGCAAATAAATTTGCAAGTCGTCAGCATACATATGGTATAATGGTTTTGTTCTATGAAAATTTAGTATCAATTTTTATTCACAGTAGAAAAAATACAGTCACTAAAATAATAATAAAATAATTACGTTAAACATAATTTGAAAGATTACTAATTTGTTAGATCACAGATTTTTTTATGTTACCACATCGGCTTCTAGAGTTGGGACTGATTGAAGACCTCTCCAGAGCGGAAGTAAATTTGCAGTCTCGAAAATAGGTGATGAAGCTGTAAATTTATTCATGAAAGCACTAGAAAGTTTCAAGTTCTAAGATACAGAAGAATTAATCTTCGATGAAGCTGTTCCTGAAAATGATACAGAAACACCTAGCGCTACCTCAACAGAAGAGAGTGATATGTCGGACTTTCAACAAGTCCAGAAAAACTCCAGAGATACGAACGGATACCACCGGACACAAAAATAAAAGTGGTAAATTTGGCTCACGAACTGGAGTTTGCATACATTGTAGCATCGGGGTTCCCATCTATTAAAATACAAGGGGCTTCTTGCATTGTGGCGGAGAGACATCGAAATTTGAGGTACGCGGTACGATAAAATGATGGTGATAGACAAGTGGGTGTATGACAGATTTGTGGAGGCCAGGGGAAGGAATGAAAAAGTGACAACCAAGAGACTGCAGGAGTGGACTTTAGCGGCGGCCTTTCACTACATTCGGGTTCTTAAGTATACAAAGATATAATTTATTACAGTTGTATGAACACTTATTAAATTAAAAATTAGTATAATCAGTTAAAAACCAAACATGTTTCGGAGGAATGCTCCTCCATCTTCAGTGGCATACCAGACGCTAGTACAGATGTTCGACCGCGTATCGTGGCTTAAAGGAGTCTTTGTATACTTAATATCTCATTTATGAACACTGTTGAAACTGACCTTACTTGTGTAAATTCAATTTCGGGTTCTTCGTTGGACTTCACAGCAAGTTACAGCTGGGTCGTTGCTTTTAGGAAACGACACATTCGTATACTGCACACTACGCAATAACATCTTCGGGAAAACATTAGCTAAAGTGTTTTAGTATACGCAGGAACTTGGACGTAAATTTGGGCCTAGAGTAAATGTAAAGGCTGATTCACAATAAACCGGGAACGAAAACGACTAGAACGGAAATATTGTTAAAATAAATGTATTTAAATTTGAGCTTTCACAATTAACGAGAAGCTTGCCGGAGCCGGGAACGGGAACGTGAAAGTTAATTGTGAATGTTCACATTAAAATACATTTATTTTAACAATATGTCCGTTCTCGTTCTCATTGTCATTTTCGTTCCCCGTTTATTCTGAACCAGCATTAATGGTTAATGGATTACAGGATGAACTAAAAATGTGGTTATAAACATGTTCAATTTCAGGGAAACTGATTTCTGGGCCTTTTGAGAAATTTTTAGATACAGTTCTTCAGTCAAATGTGAAACAAGAACAGTTCTTTCTTATGTTAGATTCATGGGATGGACAAACGAACAGTGATATATACGACGAAAAGTTTGTTAATGAAGACAACCTGCCAACACTTGCTTTAAAAATTATTCCTCCTAAATGTACATCATTATGCCAACCGTATGATGTGTATTTTTACAGACTGATTGAACAGTTTCTATCATGTCTCCAAACATGCATATATCTATAGAAAGGAGTCGAAATATCTCTTCTCAGGAGGATGAAATAAAAATGTATTCCCTTGTACATAATTAACTGTCGGCCCCATTTCTCAAAGACATGCTGCTGTATGCATTAAGTTAGTAGAAAGAAATGTTTTCATGTACGTCAAAGACGTGTGCTTTCAGCATGACGTTAAGTAAAGCAAGTGAAGAGTCCACTGCAAGAATGATGGCTGTCATTTGGAATACATTTTGCAGTAGAAGCATTTGAAAGTTTGAAATGCTTAGCGCTCAAAGCTTAACTGTGATTTTCCGATCTTTACTGGACAATGACTATCAGTGTTAATGCCATATGTACATTCTGTATGTCTTAAGCTATGCATTGACAGTCTTGGTTCGTTTTCGACAAGAAAGTGACATCCATCATTCTTGCAGTGGACTCTTCAAGTGTGAATGTGGAATGATGACTGGTGAGGTTCATGAGTTTTGTTTGGTGTAGAAAGTGTATCTATTTTCCTTGCTTTTTCGCACTTATTATCCACAGTTCTGTAGTGAGTGCACCATTACAGAGGACCAGGAGTAGGTGAGTCCTTTTATTAACTAGTATAGCATGCTTCTCTGTTATATAAACTCTTACTTAAAATGCTTTGATTAGAATCTTGGAAAGAACAATGTAAAGCACTAGATATATTTCTGGTATTGTGACAGCTATGACACGGAACAGATACGGCACAACTTCACGAACTGGTCTGCAGTGTGACAGTGGCTCGACTTAGGTGATCAAGTATTGGAGTCATTTTCTCAAAATGCTTTGCCAGTTCATCATACTAACATAATTATTCATCAGTACCAAAGCTGATGGGAGGAATTTTTGAAATTATCACCTACCATCTTTATTTCGTTTTGTCAAAATATTTGGACATAGTAATGATTTTCTACAAATATTGAGCTCCATTTTTATGCAGGGCAATTTTGTTTTCACACTGAACCATACTTCAGCACACACTTCATGATACGTGCAAATCTCGCCAGTTCTTGTGCAGGATTTTCAGTTGAAATTACAATTATACTAACTGCTCTTAATCATTGTAAGTGGACAATTGATTCAGTTTTTTATTACCCATATCTTCCACGCACTGACTCTATGAAATGCTTTCTCATATCTCTTAAAGATTGCTGTACTGTTTTTTTCTTTTGTTGGTTATTTAACGACGCTGTGTCAACTACTTATTATTTAGCGTCGAGGAGATCGGTGATACCGAGATGAGGCCTAGGATTCGCCATAAATTACCTGACATCCACCTTGCGGTTGGGGAAAATCTCAGAAAAACCCAGCCAGATAATCAGCCCAAGCGGGAATTGAATCCATGCCCGAACGCAGCTCCGGATTGGCAGACAAGTGCCTCAGCCAATTGAGCTACGCCAGTGGCTGCGTCGAGTGTTAATCAGTGCTTAAATCAGTAGCCCTCTATTCATTTTCCCTAATAGGAGTAAACTTCACTGCAGATAGCGGTTCACACTTGTGAAGTGCTTTTTCTATCCTTCTGCAGAATGCATTTAGTTCAACTGTTACTCCGTCCAGTGTTCATAAAACATGCCTCAACCATTGAAGTAGTCTTTGAATTTTCACATACTTGAGTTGACGTTGGTAGCATCACATCCAGTAAGTAATATTTTTATTTTCTTTTTCTATACTGAAAAACCAATGTTCGCTTTTGGATGTTTCTCACAAAATGTAAGATTATATCTCTGTTTCTTGCAGATTGAACCCATGTTGTGAATCAAAGAGTACTCTATGAGGTGTGTTCATTTATGTGAGTATACATACTTATGTACTTAATGCGCTCCACGTCTTAAAGCTTTAATGCTAATTTAAGATCTATGGAATACAATAAATAAAATGAAATTGAAATTACAAATATTTCAACTCTGCAGGCCTCTACATTGTTATTCTTCTTCATCCACTCTATATTCTTCATTTTCTTCATACAATTGTTGTTTCAGTGCATATGTGAATAGGGCTAATTATTCACTGAATTAAAAGGTACAGAAAATGTATAAATTATAAACAGTTACCAGTCTTTCATTAAAAATAATTGAAGTATAATATTTGTATGCTCTTGGTGATATGATTGAAGCTGTAGTCGGGTGGTCCGGCGATAGTAAGATATTTTTTCTCCTATATAAGTTATAGTATAGTTTCATTTTAGATATTTCTATATTTCTTTGAGATGTTTGTTTAACCTACGCCACGGGGATCAGCGAAGCGCGTAATAGGCTCTTTATTCACTCAGTCTGACAGGCGCCTAACGCATTTAAGACCAGTAAACGCGAGGTAGGTTATTGAACTTTAGTATAGCATAAAGGGGTTTTTCCTGTCTAGGAACGCGCAAACAATAGTAGCGTCTGGTGAGCGCGTCACCTTAGTGAGTATTTAAAAGGACGTGAGCCGAGCGTGTAGCCCCCCAGACGATTACCGGCCTGTGAGCCGAGCGTGTATTTTCTCAGAATATTACCGGCCAGTGAGCCGATCGTGTGTTTGGTCAGAAGACTGCCGGCCAGTGGCGTGTTTACTCACTTATATAATCTACGGCCTGTGAGCCGATCGCGTGAGTATTAATAATATTTCCGGCACTTGTTCCGATCGTGCATATCTTATCATTCTCCGTTTTCCAGCAGATCGAAGTGATAAAGTGTAGATTTCGCACTTTTTAGCTTTGTGATTTACTCAAAAAGTGACAGCAGCGATTTTAAACTGGCGTTAGACGAGACGCTGAAATTACACGGAAGACAACAGCCAGTATTCCGTCGCTTGGACTCAAGCAAGGGACGTGAGCCAAATAAATACACTTAGTGGAACTTTACTCCTTGGTTTCTTTTCGTGAGAACGACGAACATCACATTATATCCTACGCCCACAAAACCACAAGGTCCCTGAGAAGAGATCTCCTCTACCGGGGGACAAGATCTTCCAGCATCCGTCCACCGACGTATGACTGAGGTAGTCGGCTTCTCCTCTGCCGGCGACGCGGCAGAACAAGAAGAGGGCAACCGTCGAAATTGGCGCAACCAACACGTGCCACCAGGTAAAAACCCGTCGCATGATTGATTTTATAACCGTCCTGCTACCAACTTACTAATACCAAGGGGAGGGGTGTAATACAATAATTACCCCCATCAAAATCATATCCCAAACTGTGTTAAGAATTTGGAATATTTAACAATTGATGTATTATTGAGTGTAGACCTCCAGGAAATGTAAAAATGCAAAACAATTGTCCTATTTTTTTAAATACAGGGTGGTTCAAAAGTCTCGTTCCATATTACTGAAAACGTAGGCTATAGACTACCAAAATTAAAAAAAAAACTATATATATATACGTTACTGGTGACACTATAACATACGGTATACAGTAAATTTAAACTTGCCTCACTTCCATTTCAAGAAAAACTCCTTAAAACTATATAGTTTTGACATAGTGGACAACACAGCTATAAGCTATGAATGTCACAGTACTGTAACATAAATTTGAAATCATTTCACTTACTGGTATTTATTGAAATTTAATTATTGGAATACAATCTATACAAAAATGAATATCTTCAACAGATTTGTTTACAATAAAATAAAATGGTAAAACTCTACAAAACTTCTAAAATATAAATAAACAAAAAGTGTAGAATTTAGTATAGAATTCCAATAAAGCAAAATTTAGTTCTTTGTTGAAATTCAAATATTCGAACACCACTTATACTACAATGGTCACCCCGAAAAAAAGCGTACACCATAGGCGCCGACTACGGGTATGCGCAAACCCAACTATTTGAGTGGGTTGCACAGCATACCTCATTGAAAATTGTAATACTATTTTTTGTTTACGTTACTATTCTGTAAAAAAACATATAAACGTTTTCATCGTACCCAACCGGCATTATAAAAGTAATTGACTTGACTGTAATTAAAATCGACTCACTCATCGCATTGATGGGCGGCTGGCTTTTGTAATATACCGCTGTATAAAAGTTATCTTAAAACAAACGGCTAATTGAATTCGTAGGAATTAAAATCTACGTTGACATATAAGTGAAGTGACCGTTTTCTAAATAGCCCGAATATTAAGGGAATGCCGCTTGTTAAGTCAATGTAAACAGAAGGCGGTAACTTTTAATTATTGTATGCTTTGTGCTGCACTATTTTATTACTACCATTATTATTATTATTATTATTATTATTATTATTATTATTATTATTATTATTATTATTATCAAAAATTGTCTTACTTTTTATACTTTGTATGTCTCATTTATTTTGATCTGCTGTCCATATTTTATTATGCTTTTTTCTTTCTTTCTGTATGTTATATGTTATGTCTGATTTCTACTTACTTGTTGTTACATTTTATCATTATTATCTTTTTCAGTTTTGTGTGTAAAATTGTAGTGTACTTTGTAAATTTGTAGTTTTCTTGTAACGCAGTTTTACTCCTGGTTGAGTGTTAGAGAAGGCCATAATCCTTAACTCTGCTAGGTTAAATAAATCATTGTTATTATTATATCCCGTCGCTCTAATTTCCGGCAGCCAATCGCATTGAAGGTCTTTTACATTTAAACGTGTGCGTCTTGTGATTCGCTGAGGAAGACGTTATTCATTTCTTAAGGCTCGATAAATACTTAATATAATCGTCCGCCATTTTGGCTCTTTCGTTGGCGTTCGCAGAAAGCACAAGAGGACGTTATTTGCCCCTCAATTATTTGCTGGCTTATGTGGTCATGTTTATGAGTCTACTAATTTTGTCAATCTTTTGAAATTACGTTCCGAGGATATACCTGAACTGAAACTATGGCTTAGTCAGACTAGTTACAGGTGGATGTCTCATGACAAAAGTAATGAAATTATAACATTGATAACCATGTATCTTCAGAGAATTTTTATTCAACAAATAAAAGAATATGATTTATAGCCTTTGCATTAATGTTGGACGAGACACCCGATATATCAATTAGAGAGCAGATGTCTCTTTGTTTTCGTATTGTTGACCAACATTTTGCTGTTCATGAGTTGTTTTGTGGTTTTTATGAGCTCCCATTAACTGATTCAGATACCCTGTTTAAATCTGTGGAGGATATATTATTCAGATATTCTATTTCTGTGAACAATTTTGTCGTGGGCAATGCTATGACGGCGCAAAGAACATTAGCGGTTGTCTGCAAGGATTACAGTCACGTATAAAAGAAATTGAACCCAGGGCTATTTACATTCACTGCTTGGCTCATTCCCTAAATTTAGTTGTTCAAGACTCATTTAATTACATTCCATTATTAAGAGATATTCTGTCAATTCTCAAAGATTTGATTTAATTTATTCGTGGTTCACCCAAGAGGCTAGGAAAATTCGGAAATCTTAAACAATTGCTTTCAGATTCTCATGACATTGAAGCAGGTCAAGGTTTAAGACCGTTCTGTCCAGCGAGATGGTGCATGCGTGTTGTGTCTCTGTTGTGCATAGATAATAATTATGAAGTTCTTTTGCAATTTCTTAATGATACGCAAGATAAATGAAATGATGCTGGTGCAAAAGCTAAAGGATTTCTAAAATGTCTGCAAAAATTTGAAACTCTGTTTCATAATTTTTGTATTCCAAAGAATAGAAAAACTTAATGCAGTACTTCAAAAAGCTTCATTGAATTTCCGCCTTGCTCGTAATTCTGTAGATGCTGTTTTGTCTGCAATAGAAGGAGCCAGAAATGCAGATAAATTTTATCACTTTAGGAACATGCTGAAGAAAAGTGTGATGCATTGCAATTAAGTCTCCCCACTGTTTCACGCCCTAGAAAACTGCCATTAAAATTAGGAGGTGGTGACAAGCATAATTCATCAGATAATCAAAAAAACTTGCGAATTTTATATTTTGAGGTAGTGGATCAGACAGTAAGCAGCATTAAAATGTCACACCTTGTCAAAATAGAACATTGATTCTAGTTCTAGATGCATTATGTGTATGTATTTATTCACACTGCAATGGGTATATACCCGGTGGCAGTGATAACTAATTACACTCAATAATAATAGGGAATATCCTAAATTAAATTAAGCACGATCAATTAAAATAACATTTAAAATAAATCTAATTTGTATCTTAAACCTAAGTTCGAACTAAAACCCACGAGTATGATATGTTCATATCTGCACAAGTACCTTTCAGCGCTGTCAACTCACTCACTGCACTGGAACTACGACACATTTCACTGATTCTATCCTGATTTTACTAACACTTCAAAAACATTTCACTGTTCAAATACACTAGTGTCCAAAAGTTAAGCATAATTCAGTATTTTGTTCCTAACCTATCAGAATGGCATCAAACTTGTTAAAAAATGAATGACACAGGATCTGGTATGCAACAGAGTAACACATATCAGCAAATTTTGTTTTATTGTGGCGTAGGGACACATTTTACACAATTACGGTACAAAATCTGACTATCACTTCCACAACAATGATGGTGCTGAGAGGTTAATATGGGGTGTGGTTACCCCTCATGGCTACACAGGCGTCGCAGCGCCGTGGCATGCCCTCTATCAGGTGGTTCAAGAGCTCTGCAGACAGCTATTTCCATTCCTGGCGAAGAGCGTTGCGGAGGGTTGAAAGTGTCCTCGATGGAGGCTGGCGGGCTGCAACTCGTCTTCCTAATGCATCCCAGGCATGCTCGATAGGGTTCAGATCCGGGGACATCGCTGGCCAGTACATGCGCAGGATTTCTTCCTCCTCATAATACTCGTCCACCAGGTTGGCTCTATGCGGACGTGCATTGTCGTCTATAAAGATGAAGTGTAGACCAACTGCACCTCTGAAAAGTCGCACATGTCGTTCCAATACCTCGTCTCTGTACCGCAGGGCATTCACAGTACCAGCTTCGAAGATTTGCAGATCTGTACGTCCATTAAACATTATGCCTGCCCGCACGAGTACACCACCACAACAAAATGGGCGTTTTTCCACGATTTTGGATGAAATCTGGTTCCACGTTCCCTCCAGATTATCATGCGACGGGAATCATTGGTCAAACTGAATCTGGACTCGTCTGTAAACAGCACGTTCCTCCATTCATCCGAGGTCCAATGTTGGTGTTGCCGACTCCACTGTAAACGGTTCCTCATGTGTATTGGAGTGAGCTGCTCACACACTGCTGATCGTCTGACACAGAGACCGCCTGCCCTGATCCTCCGGTATACAGTTTGCCTGGAAACTCGAACGCCTGAGGCTGTTGCAAGCTCAGAAGACAATTGTCTTGCAGACATCGTCGGATTACGTCGTGCTGTTAAGGTCAAATATCGGTCCTCTTGCGGCGTTGTGACCCATGGGCGACCTTGTACAGGTATACGTGTCTTCGAATCGTCGCCAAAGCCTGGAGATGACACTTTGTGCCACATTCAGGGCTCGAGAGACTTCGGTCTGTGTCTGACCTGCTTCCAGACGTCCGATTATTCCACCCTTCAAAACAGGGTCCAGTTGGCGTCCCTGTGGCATGTTGGTGCTGTCCTGTATACACTGTGATAAGAAACTACCCTCTGTTCACAATGAGGGAACAAGAACGAATGGGCCGTATACTTGGCTCGGAAACATGACGGCCTTTCTTCTTGGAATTGGTAATCCCTCATAAACCCCCATCCTCTACTCAACCCCTAGCCGCGTGGCAGAAATACAATAGAGCCCAGCATTGCCAAATCTAGCAGTCATTGCCTCTACCTGTTGGCTTTCACCCATTCTCAGTGTCTTTGTCGACGTGTTGTTTTATACCGTTGTGCGCTTCAATATGTCTAATTTATTCCGGCCATGATTAATGAGTGTTGGAGCAGATGATCCGCAGCCAGGCCTCCTGATACATCTGAAGATCCAGGACCATCACAAGAACAACAAATAACACCGTCGAAGAAAACAGAATATCTTATTTGCAGAGGAGCGTAGCTAAGAAAACAAAGTGTTAAAATTGTGTCTAACGTTAGAAATTCTATCCATAAAGTAATCGAAAGTTCAGGCAGTTTAATAAGTATAAATCTTAACCACTTAACATCGGACGCAACCGGCGGAGTTGGATATATGGGCATAGAAATTAAGAATTACGGTTCACCAACTAAAGAGAAAATAAACAAATTAAAACAGAATTCGGTAAGATAGACGATTTTATACGTGATTTACTTCGCCGAACAGTATGTGAACAGTACGCGAAAGAGATATCGCCAACAGCAACACCGTCCTTAGCAACCTAAATAATGACATTATTCACAGCAGTGCTTAAAAGTTTTCTAACTTACAGCAGTGAATTAAATGTTTTTAAATCACTCTACATGACAACCAACATATTAGCAATAGTAAAATGAACTTCTTCGCCAACAACACATTACCAAGAAAAGCCCTACAATTTAAAATTAAATTTACATATCAGTAATGAATAAAATATTGTATAGCACACTAGAGTAAACAGATTTTATGCGTTCGTGGAAATTATCACCCAAGGCGAAGCTGATAAAATCTAACTTTACTCTTTTGTACTATACATTCTATAACTATTCAATGATCACAGTTTCAGAAAATTTTACCAGCGCAACATTCTTAATTAAGTATAAAATTCTGGAACTTCAATAACATGAGAATTTAACACTTATTATAGAAGTCTGCATTTTTTGTTTATTTAGGCAAAACATGTTAGTGAAAATATAAATATAAAGTGTTTTTAAAATAAGTTTGTTCATTTTTACACCAATTTTGTTTTAGTAATTACAAATTAAGGTATATTTACAAAGATAATATAGTCTCACTGAAAATCGCGGTTTCACGGAACATAGTTTGAAAAACGTTCGCAAATCACAATGACTTCAAGAATTGGCAACTCGGCTAAGGGTTTATCTTTTGCGCGTGCCTGCAGTTAACTGGTGAAGGGGATGAGGGAAGGCCGTCATGTTTCCGAGCCAAGTAGTACTGGGTCTGTTTGCTTACCTTCGAAACATTTGTTTACTCGGAGGGGAGGCGGAGGTTGAGGTACAGAGCACAATAATGATACGACATTCACTATGATAAAGTTTTATAGCGATAGCTCACCGTTTTCTCTTTCATTTCTATGTTTTACGAATTATGCTTAACTTTTGGACACTAGTGTAATTTGCACTGCCACTATAAACTATAAAGCTTCACTGACGGGAACACGTTTCACTTACACAGCACACTTCACTGACACAACATAATTCTTCACTGATACAACACTTCAATAACAACATATCATTTACACTCTTTAAATACTGTGTATAATTACCGTCTATTAGTAAAGTCCTTAAGCCTATTTTTAAATACATTTTTGGTTATTGGTAAAGCCTTTAGTAAGTCTGCAGGTAAAGCATTCCAGTCCCTGATAGTACGATTGAGAAAAGAAAACTTTCCAGTGTCTGTCCTCTGTCTTCTTTCCCTCAATTTATATGAGTGGTCGTTCCTTGAAGAGTAATTTGGCGGCTGCAACCTATTTTTTATTTCTCTCCAGGCAGGCTCACCTCTGTATGTTTGGAACAGTGTGCATAATCGAATTCGCTTTCTCCTGTCCGTGAGTGTGTCCCATTTTAATGGTGAATTTTTCCGACAACACTTCAGAGCCAGTTTTTGAATCTTTTCCAGTGTCTTAATATGTAGTAATCTGTAAGGATCCCAACATTATAGGAATCCTTGTTTAGTCACACGTTAAAAAGTGTTATAATTTTTTAAAAAGGTTATATACCTTGGACAAACGGCCCGTTTCGACGCGCTGTTGCGTCTTCATCACCAGCCCCCACCCCTACAACTGACGAATGCAGAATTCAAGACAGTGTTGCCAATTCAGCGGTTTTCCCGCTAGATCTAGCGTTTTGCAGTGTTAGTTTAGCGGGTAAAATTTAAGAAATTTGTATTGGTGATATAGGGATTTAGCGGGTATTTTTAGCACTAACAGCGGCAAAATAATCTCATTTTACATTGACATTATAGCAATTTAGCGGTTTCTGCATAGTTTCATAGCGGATTTTTAAGAATCGAGTTGGCAACACTGATTCAACATCACCAGTAGTTCAGGAGACACTGATGAAGACGCAACATCGCGTCGAAAGGGGCCGCCTGTCCAAGGTATATAACCTTTTAAAAAAATTTTAACGCTTTTTAACGTGTGACTAAACAATTTTATGTTTTTAAAATAGAATTAGGCAAAGAAGATAGTAGTTACGTTACTTCTTTTTACGATGACGATTTCGACTGTGTTAGACTGAATCTTCATAGAGATATTTTGTTGGATGTGGTAAAACAACATAATGTTACATTAGATAGCTTTGAAAGTGTAGTGCAATACTTGAATAGGACAGAGGATGACAAGTGTGTAGCTCTGAAGAACATGATACCAGAATATCTAAAATTATTGCGACTTCTTTTAACGATACCTGTATCCACGTGTACTGCAGAACGTTCGTTTTCTGCACTTCGGAGACTGAAAACTTACCATGAACCAAGACCGGTTCAATCATGTAGCATTATTGAACATCCATTCCGATCTTGCAAGAGAACTGAACCTGGAACATCTAATCAACGAATTCATCAGCAAAATAACTGTCAGGAGGAGCACGTTCCAGTCTCTCCCTATTTAGGTGAGTGATCATGTATTTTAAGTTAATTTTGTAGCATTTATATTTACTATAATTATATAGGGGGTAATAATGAGTTTTGAAGTGTAACTTGATGAGCATACCCCAAGATTTTCAAAAGTCGGCGCCTATGGCGTACACTAATAATTATTTATAGCAAATTTGCTTTTAGAATAACCATAAAACGCAGGAATAAAAAAATGAAAACCAAAGGTCAAGATGATATAAACAACAATATGAATGATGTAAATAACACGAAATAAAATATGCATTTATTTTGTGAGAAACATGCAGCTACCTCATAAATACTTGTAGTAAAAATTTCATCCAGATTGATTAAGAAAGTTGGTGTTGAATCAAAAAAAGGTAATTTCCTAGAAGACGGGCAAAATCCAACATGGCTGACGAAAACTACCAAAAACGTTCTGCCAACTATGAAGTCCAAATGTCACCAAACATCGCAAAATCAAAGATGAAAAATCAAATATATATTCGTATTTTTAAAGAAGAGCAAGCCCTCCAAACAATGAAAATATATTTAATTTTTCACCTTTGATTTTTTTTTTTTTTGGCGTTTCGTGGCATTCGAACTCCATAGTTGGTAGTACTTTTCTGGTAGTTTTCGTCCGCACTTTACCCCCCAAAATCACAAAAACACAAAAAAAAAAACATAATAATTTATCAACTTATCAAATAAAATTCAATTCTCATTGACGTCTTCATCGACAACCACTTCACTTCCAGTATAAATGACACAGGCTTTAAGGCAATCTAAACTTAAACCATGCAAGCAACAAAGAACTAAACCAACACTTTGTCGTACAGTCAACTGTGCATAAATAAACCACGTCTTTACACTGAATGAAATTCTCTTCGAACACTTATTACACCATAACATCTACAGAAAATTCAGTAAGTAATTTCTTTAAACCACAGAAAAAACAGTTTTCTCCTCAACATTCAACACAATCCTTAATCACCAGCGAAAGAACTAAACCAAAATCGACACAAAATTTAATCAATAATTTCAGAACACGGATTCCTTCCTTTCCCTCTTACTTCAAAGTTCCAACCTTCTGCACACAAAATAAATCATTGGCACTGAAAAGTGCCTTTTCGTAAGCATGATGATGCGCATTCGACAAATGCAGACAAATCTACAATGTAACATCACTCACGTCAAACAACCAGGAACAACTGACAACATCATTATCCATTCAAAATTAATGAAAATTCTAGAATAAATTACAACTATAACCAATCAAATTGAAAGAAAATCATAAAATGACAAACTTTCAATAGCTTTAGCCATCAGACACAACATAACACCACTCACGTCAAACAACCAAGAACAACTGATAACGTCATTATCCATTCAAAATTAACGAAAATTCTAGAACAAATGACAACTATAACCAATCAAATTAAAAGAAAATCACGGCGACACCTAGTATAAAAAACCTAGAACTAACATGTAAAAGTCACTAAAAGATCACCAACATTTAACTCTGAAATAAAAAAGTTGGTAATACTACGATATTCAACCAAGTGCCCGTCTTCTATGAAATTACCCAAAAAAATTAACACAGAAAAATAAATTTGAAAATAAAATGAATATTTATATAAATTAATATTCTCCTCCGCTACATTCATCTAGTAACTTCAGGGAGCCAACAAAAAGTTACTAGATTTGTAATCAGAAATTTTAAAAAAGAATTCTTCGATGAAAAACAATTTTGACAGCTCTTTAAATTCCACGCCCCCTTCCAGCCTTAATTTAAAAAGTGTAAACATATGAGTATTTGTAATCAGAATTGAGCTGAATCCATTTGGGGTATGAAAATATAAATTCTGAATAAGTGAAATAGCTAAAAAAAAATTGGAAAAATTTTCATGATCCTCAGTGGAGTCTTCCCTTAATGTTGATAGGTGGTGTTGCTTGTTGTGAAACTTTTCAGCTTTGTTATTAAACTGCTGTAAATGTTTGAAATACTGAACAATGCCTATAATTAGATGTATGATCGCCAGAGCAGTTTGCACATTTTGCCGGAAATTTGTATCCTCTCTTTAGACAATGAACAATTAAGTGATTTTCTCAGTATTTTAGACAGTGAGGTTCTCTCTAACATCCAGAAAAAATGTGACTGAAAGCATACACCTATGGCCTTTTCGTAGTCACACTAGAGGATTATATGTTTCAACAATATTCTGTAAGCTTTTTAATTTATGTACTTCTTGTGATTTTACACAGTTTTCTAACGTAACCTGAAATATTGGAAGTTTACATTTGCTATTTTCATCACTTTCTTTAATCCATTCTGAATAATTTAATGTTTGAAGTTCATCGTAAACTTCTTGTTCAGCGATACTAGAAGGCAATTTTCGATTGAGTACCTTAAATGGTCGTTTATTTGTTAGTATGTAAGTGTAGTATTCATATTTATGAATTTAAATATTTCTGCAAGCTTATTGAAGTCACTTTCTGTTTCACAAAAATATTTTGTACCTTCCTCAGAATAAGTGGTTTTAAACTGTCTGTCATATGGGTATAAAATGTTTTGTTTTCAGAGAAAACATTTGATAGCTTGGTTGTTAGTATTATAGGTGAAATAGGCTATTAGATTTTCGTTTTGACTGAATAGTAACAGTAAGGTTATATTCTTGTTGGGTCGATGTAGAGGATGCTTGAGCATTGTTCTCAAGATCTCGTAATAGAGAAAATTTATTTTTATTGGTATCATAAATTGTTGAGAATAATCATTGCTCTGCTAGTTTTATTTACTGGTGGTTTAATTAAAGACTGTGATCTCAAAACGCTGTCAGTTCATGTTCATTAAAGGTCTGGGCTAGTTTTTGTATCCACCGGCCTACCGACTGAACAAGTTTTCTAGTGACATGCAGAATAACACAAACTTTTAGACAAGGATTGGCATTGTTTTGGAAGAAAACATGCTTCAAATATAATGACAGAGGGCTCAAACATATATAATAAAAATGGCAAAATGGACTGAGCTAGTTTTGGGATCGCACTCTTTAATTTTATATAGCCTATCTTATTTAATTCAGGCTGTCTCTTAACCTTGATATTTGTTAACCTCCGTATAGTCGTATCAATTGTTTAGTCAACTGTCCGAAGACAGATCTGAGCCTCACAAGTGATACCAACATGACACCAATTATGAAGCAACTAAGCCAGAAGATAATGGGTTAGGTTGGCCAGTTCCTTTCCCCTCCACTGCATATATCGCCGATTAGCTACATTACACTAGTCGGATCAGTAATATGTCAATTTCTGCTTACAGAATCTGTAGCGCTGGGTAAAATATTATTATTCACAAATGTCTTGATTGGTTTAAGAACAGTGCTGTTGAAACTGTCAGCAATACAACTGTCCTGGATTAATTATTCCGCTGGCAGAACGAAGTTTCAATGCTTTCATTTTTATTTTCAATTTCCTTCTTGTTGTTAGTTCCATTAAGGCCCAGTCAAACAGGACGCGGACTTGGCGGACCGTCCGCCGCGAATTCTGTATTACGTTAGAATGCATCATCCTAAACATACTGATTTAAAATATTACTGACTACACTGTTGCTTTTTTTCTTTAGACATCATCCTGATTGTGCTGCATTTTCAAAATTGTCTCATAATAATCTCTTTCTATTATCTAATATAATTTGAAATATATTAACATTCTATGTATTTTAGTTTAATTCTGCTACCCAGTTTATTTCAGTGTTTAATTAATAGTTCATAGTATTTTGTTGTTTAATTCGTAAATAACTCTTGTATACATGTAACTCTCATCTAAATCAAATTGTTGAATTCTTTGTAAGTTCATGCATATGTATATACACTTTTTGCTGGTTGTGTGGAAGAGAAGGCCTTACGGCCTTAACTCTGCCAGCTAAAATAAATCATTATTATTATTATTATTATTATTATTATTATAAACCCCATTTCAGTTTGGTTGATAGGCTTTCCCCTCTAGTCACACTCCCTATCGACAGTGAAGGGGAATGTGCTACTGTCCATCTCACAAACGTTCGACTAATTAACATTCTACATAGTGACAAATTTTATTTCTGAAAGTGTCTACCGCTACTCTATATTTCGAAAGTCCACACTAAGCGTTTACATTGAATTTTGTTGCTGTTTATATTTACAGGCACATTAAAAAGTTACTGACAGCAGAAGATAAATGTTTTCCCCACCGCTAGTTGCTACTCTACAGCACATACACTGGGGCAAGTTACCTGGTTGAGGTTTTTTCGGGGTTTTCCCTCAACCCAATATGAGCAAATGCTGGGTAACTTTCGGTGCTGGACCCCGTATTCATTTCACCGGCATTATCACCTTCATCTCATTCAGACGCTAAATAACCTTAGATGTTGATAAAGCGTCGTAAAATAACCTACTAAAATAAAATAAATACACTGGGACAATCTGCACTGTGTCGCTCCCCCTGACTTCATAATACAAACTAACATTATTTTGTTAATTTAATTAATTATTAGTTGAAAATATTGTAAGAACGACACTAAAATATACTTTAACAGGTAATTGTCAAACATCTATGACACTGTAGTTTATATTCACTTATGTACTTTATTTAATATTTTATTTGCTAGTGTGTACAGCTTGGGGGGTGCAGGTATAAGAGGTAACAGCTACCGGTCTGTCACTGACGGACTCAGGGCAAGTAGAAGGGGAAAGAAATGCCTTCGCATCCTCTCAACTTGTATGAAATGTCGTTTAGTCAAACAGCGAGCGGCCCAACGCCGCGGTCTATTCTGGTTCGCGGCGGACTGGTAGGCAGTTGTGTTTCTCCACAGAGTGCGCGGCGGACATCTCGTAGAAAATGGTCGACGAAACGGAAAGATTAATTGAATTTGTGCGGGAATACGCTCATTTATACACGGCATCCAGACTCCACCTCCGTCGTCTCCTTTTCTTCAACCAACTCATCGTGGTCAGATAATCCTAATTATATACATAATCCTTCCAATGAAATTAAATATACTGACCTGGAGGTAGCTACCACACCTCCTACGTCATTAGGTTTTTTGCCACTATTGTTTCTTCTGCAAAAGATTTGTACGAAAACGTACTGCAGCTCGTAAATAAACCGCAAGAGGGAAATAACAGTACTTCTCAATAGCAATTTTGTCTACGAAATAATACTGTTTTCTGAGTCGTGTTTTCTTTTCTATATTCACACTTATTTTTCAGTTGATTAGTGATAAATACAATTTAAAATAGCAAACTAAAGTCATTTATTTACCTCAAGCAGATCGCTAGTCTTTCCTTCGTTCCAATCGGTCTCCTCCAGTATGTATGTATGTGTGTGTGTATGTTCTCTATACAAATCTACACGCTTTGACCGATATGTGCCAAAGTTTGCACATTTAACCTTCATAACCAGGAGAAGAACATAGGCTACATTGAAATTGTGCAAATGGAAGTTAAATTAATTAAATATATAAAAAATAAAAATAAATAGATCAATATTCGTGTATTATATTAAAATGCAAAATCTTCTACAGTCAATTGTTCTTTATTATTGTCTGTTGTATTCAACATAGACTTTCACGAGGCCTTGGAAATTTTAACACGAAATTAAATTACATTGTTGTTACAGATCATGAAGGCTAAAACTAGATAATTCATGCAATAAGTATCTTTACGCAGTCCAGGACCGTATTATGAATTCCTCGATGCAGTTTTGTAGATAGTGAGCAAACTGTTTTATACAACTGAATTCTACAATTCTTTGATACCACAAGGTTTGCTACCACATAATTTGGCTAGGAAGTTCATTAATTCAAGTAATTGTGACGTTAAGTAAAGATTCATCTTTATGGGCGAGGAAAGCTTAGTAAAGACAATTCGTTTTGGTTGTGTATAGTTAGGTTTCCTAGATTTCCGAAAATATAATAACTAGTTTAATTAAAAACAGAAGCAGAAAGGAAACCCCGGGCAACGCCGGGTGCTTTCAGCTAGTTTTCAATATTTTTGGTTCTATAAGGCTATGTAATTGCTCAAACTGTTGTTTAGACATTCCAAAATAGTCGTAAAAACGGTCTTCAAACGAATTCAGTTCATTACACAGTCTGTGAAATTCACCTAGTTCCCCTCTTTATCATCTATTTCATGCACCCACTTCCTTTTCCTTTCCCGCTTTGGTGAACGGCTCAAAGCGAACAAAAGAAGCAATTCTTCTTCATCTAAGGAGCTGCTGACATGTTAATTAATCCAGGAGAAAAAACGAAAGTAAAAGTACAATTTCAAAGATACAAATCGAGAAAATACGATAAGTACGGCACTTGGCAACAATTGTTTCCACACTGGTTCGTCCTGTTCAGTCCGCGTTCTGTTTGACAGGGCCTCCGAAATCTCATCGCATACATAAATTTGATTGATTTTCAGCCATATTGTCTGTTTATACATTATAGATTCAAGAACACACAAAACTAACTTACAAAAACAATCATTTTAAAGATGACGGTAATTATTAACTAAATTAAGCAATATTTTTAAGCAATTAGATTTTCGCACGTCTATATTTGAATATGACGCGCAGCAATCTTCTTTCATACACATTTCGTTTGGATACTGTCGTCTACCGAAAGCGATGGTGTTGCCCCTGTAATCAACTTTAGGAACTTCATCTTAAAAAAAGAAATTTGCTTCAGATGTTGATACTTTCTTAACACTCTCTTTATTTCATCCCAGACAGAGGTCTGCATCGGACATTTTCGCTCGAGCGCCAAGTAGTTCATAGCATAATCCGATAGGTAGCGCACATGCATGATGGGTAAAATTGTCGCGAGCGATAAACCCTCGAACGGTATAAGCCGAGCGTTAGACATTCGTTCTTGTTACAGTGATGAACTGTGTAGTACCATCATAGATGTTTATCATTTCAAAACTTTGCAGTGTTTAACTAACCTCTCCATAGTACAACTACAAAACTTGCTTTAAAATGTAATATAAATGTTGTAGGTAAATGTCCCCCCCCCCAAGCAAGAGTGATTTTGTTTTTGCCACATCTGTTAGATGTTATTGGATGTAAATGTAATTATTATAAATGGAGAACACAATCACGATAATGCAAGAACCGTATCAAGTTTTCTAGTAATAATAATAATCTCTAATAATTAGTGTATCAATCTTTGCGTGTGTAATAGTTGTGCAGCATGATTATTCGTTTTATTATATTTTCTGTGACGTTATCTCTGTACTAATATTGTTATTAATCTACTGCTATATCAATAATATTTTGTAAAACGTTTCTACATTGTCGCAGTATATAGGCGGAACACTATGTATGGACCTATCACATTATATATGTGGTAAATCAAATATTGAATAATTATTAATTAGCAATAATAACTGTATATCGAAGTTTTTCATACTATTTTATTTAGGCCTATAACTTCATGTTACTATTTTGGTACGTTCCATTAAACGCTTGTCATAAACGCAGAAAATAAAACCTTATTTTTACCGTGTGAGCAAAACATGTGTTTCTTATCTGTCGCCTTCCATACAAGATAAGACATGTCGGTGAGATGACCTTGTACTGTGCTTCTATTTATTACGAGCGTATCACGACCGATCTTATCTCACTCGAGGGTGCGACATTCGACCGAGTTCAAGCGAGCGATTTAACTCCAATGCAGCACTCTGAATTCCCAGAACATAAACGTTTCGTGTTTAAAGGTAAAATGTCAAGAAAAAAATACAGATTTTCTAACTGTATGTTTAATATATTCACATATTGTTGGAATTCATTTTCAGTGAGAGAATATTATTTTAATAGTTTCGTTTACAATATTTATTATGTCAGAACAACAAGAACTTTTAAATCACATACAATGAAATTAATAGTTATATTAATTTAATTTCCCACCGTTGGTAGTTCTAGCGAAATTACTATTCCTTTATTTCACTCAGTGGACAGAACGGCTCGAAGTCCTTGAAATCGAGACCAATCTTGGGGAGCATCTCCTTGGCGGCGTTAAGATCGTCCTCATCTGGTGTCCAAGTCAGAAAAGCGATCCCAACCGCAGCTGCAATGAATTTCTGAGTTTTATGTACAGAATATCCGAAGACCCCACATCATAGGTGAAAGATGTTGTAATGTTTAGTATTATTTTCTTTTTCTTTGCAGGTGAATCATGTTGAGATCAGTACTCGATAGTGTTAGGGTCATAAGTCATAAAAATGAGTTTTGACATAAATGAAAATAAAAGTTCGGACCTCATTGTAAATAATTTTCTACACAAATAAAATACATCATATAAGCTTACTATATATAAATCCCACAAGGGTAGCTGCCCTTCAGTAAGGGTTGCCAAAAGACACAGCACACTAAACAAATAAAATAAAAATAAACATTTGCGTTATCACTAGACGTCGTTGAATTGCCACACGCAGCATGCAATCAGGTTGCCGATGTACGGTAGTATAGAGGAAGTGAGCGACTGCCCGGTCTCGTAGTATAAGCAGTTCATGTTAAGAGATGTGACCGGTCCAAATAGATAGAGCAGCTAATGTATACCTATGTAAGCACTTGTTTTTGCATTACTGTGGTTGGAATAGTCAAAGATTAATATTTGTTCAGTGCAGACAATAATTCAATCAAACATACAGGGATATCACTTTATTTTTACCAACATTTTTAGCATTAACCTGGCTATACTCGGAAACACTGTTACCCCCTTCCATTACAGGAGTTTGATGTTACTAGTGCAATATGTAAACAAATCATTTTACTAGGTAAAGGAGGAGAGAAAAGTAGTGTATCCATTTATGTTGTAGGGAAAAACGATATTACGATTTTCAGTTTGATCATCACTTTTACGGAATTTATCAAAATACAGTAGAGTAGTAACATTTTTTTTTTCAAAAAACTCAACTTTTCCGGCGGCTATCTTCGTTATGTAATGTCTACTTTATTTAGCATATTAATTATTGGTGTTAACATACAATATAGAGAGTGCATTTAAATTGAGGGGCTCATAAGTAAAGGGCTGCAAGTGCACTTAAGTTACTTTTGAGAAAATGGGGTTTAAATATTTAAGCTTTCGTAAAATCGGTGAATTTTTTTATTTAAATTTTAATGTGTGATGCGATTAAAATATCCCTTTGCCACTAAAATTTTAGATACTTTTTCTTACACTGGATGCACTTAACTCATGTTATTACAAATGTCACTAGCATTCCTTTGATTCTAGCCACCTCAATTCAAAAAAAGCTAATCTGAATTTTTAAACAAGTTGCTGAAAATGGTTGCCGTTTATTACAATGCAGGCTTCAATTCAGTACGCATATTATTAAAAACATTTTGAAGCATATTCTATGAAATTGAATTTATCGTTTCTTGAATATAATTTTTTAGTACGATATTATTAATATAGGTTCTTTCTTCTATAGAAAACGCAATCATATTTATGAAACACACTATACACTGCAGTGTTTACTTCACTGCTTGAAGACTTCGAATGCAACAGCGGCCGTAAGTTTGTGTGTCTGACGGGAGCAAGGACATTAGTGAAGGGGTGAGAGTGAAGTACATTCAGAAATGCAGGTACAATAAAAATGCAAGTAAAAATAAAATGATGTCCCTGTATTACAATGAGAGTGTTGCTGTTACAAACAATTGCCCCTGGAATACCCTTACCCCCGTAGACAGTCTTGACCCGTTAGGGATGCATTGGATTGCACAGACAGTTCCGCTATTGCAGCTGTAAAATCATTGCTTTCTGAACAGCTATTGGAAGATATTCTGTTCATTGATTCTAATTTTAAAATCGTGTCCAAAAGCATCTCCTGTTAGAATCTTCTAAACTACAACTCTCAGAAGCCCTTAATATAGTGGATAAAGTATCACAAACCGTTATCCAAAATAACAATTCACTAATTTCAGAAAAAATGAAATGTAAGTTGAGAAACGTTATTGCTAAAAATTCTGCCTATTCACAACTTCGTACTATAAATGATGTACTATCAGGTCACAAGACATCTGAAGTTGGTGTACTAAAAAGTAGTGACTTTCCGTTCTTCAAATATGTCCGTATTATATCGTGTGATGTTGAACGTACATTTTCCCAAAATACAAACTGTTTAAGTGACCATCGGGAGAGGTTACTTTGCAGTCACTCAAAATGTACGTAACTCTTCACTCCAATGCACATATTCAAGGATGATGTGAGTATCTTAAATTTAAGAGTTAATATATCTCACTATAAAATAATTGTGTATTTACATGTTTAGACATTTCCTACTTCAATGATCATTCATTATATTTCTTGAATGCAGGACACAGGTTTTATTGTAACAGCAGTATACTGCTCAGTGTTTACATCAGAGGCATACTCCATCCTTTGCACGCCCCCTTCTCATACAGTCTATACCGCGTGCGCAGTAAACCTTGCGATTCTCGTTGCAATTCCACGAAGTCTAGTTATCACTATTTACGATGTTTATTTTCAAATGGAAGCTACCCTTGGGAAAGTACTTTTATTCAATAACTAGCCGTACCCGTGCGCTCCGCTGCACCTGTTAGAAATAAATATAAAGTAATTACATAACTAAAATAGGACGTTTGATCCAGGGAACAACTTTTACAACAGCGCAAGATAATCTGCTTCGCTCATTACCCAATTTTTTTGCATTGCATTTATTGCATATATATTTTATGTATTTTAACACGATTCAATTGAGCATAGTTAAAATTTGAATTATAAAATAATGGATTGCTAAGCTAACGTACTATTACTGCATACTAAATCAATACACTCTCGTTGTTCATTAATTCTCTGAGATTAAAATGAGTGTACATAAATATTATTTTAAGAAATACAGAAAACGAATGTACAAAATAGCCTATCAAATTTTCTGTGCATAAGAAGCTATTTTAATCTTACCTGTCCTCGATTTACTCAGACGTTACTGTAATAACATTATAGCATTATGTATATCTAGAGAAACTACACTTTCCAATGGTGAAATAATAATTAATTATACAAATCGGTTAATTTAGCTTCTGATATTACTTCATACAAACACAGAAACATTCTCTGTAGGCTATGTTTAATAGCTTTCGATTGTTGATGTCCAAGGCCCTTGTTTCGATTGTTGTTGTCCAAGGCCCCTTATAGACGAAGTCATTTGTTCTTAATTCATAGCACCGTCTTAGATGGCGTTATTTTAATTTTAAAACTCATTTATCTCATTAAATATCAGTCCTATCAAAATTTTGTAAAGAATAAAACTTATCGAAAATCATTTTGGAAGAAACTTTTGTTATGTAACATTTTTCACAAAAATCAATAATAAACTAGATATTTCGATTTATTTAATTCAGGCCCCCTTATAACCCCCCTTTTAAATAAAGTATTTTGAATTCCATATAGCCTAAAATCTAAGTTAAAACGAACTTAATTTATATTCCAATTTTCATATAAATCGGTTCAGCCATTATCGCTTGAAAAGGTAACAAACATACAGACAGACATACAAACAAAAATGTCAAAAAAGCGATTTTCGGTTTCAGGGTGGTTAATTATATATGTTAGGACCAATTATTTTTGGAAAATCGAAAATTACCAGAAAAATTTCGGCTACAGATTTATTATTAGTATAGATTATTACTATTAGTAATCAAATAGAATATAAGGAAATTTAGGTGTACAGGTGATTACGTAAAATCTGAACAGAATATTTCATTACGTCTATAGCAATAATTTTCAAAACTTTTAAAGGAATTCCAAAAGACTTAAAACATTCAACTGAGAATTTTGGAATTGTTCCCCTTGCTCCGAACAATAGGCCAAATACTTCAATCTGTCCTTGTATATGATAATAATCTCTAAAGTATTGAATTGTAGGATCATAGATGGTCTTCTTTTCTTCATGTACTGCTACTGGTTGTTCAAGTGCAGTTTCAAAGCGCACGGTGGGATCGATGATAATTGCTGTGTCATTTCCTCTATCAATGGCAATGATGTCAACTCGCCGAGAATTTCCATCTTTTGCAAGGCAGTGGACTTCTTGGTGAACCTCGTAGAAGGAAGGAAGACTTTTAGCAATAAGTTCTCGGATGAGAGTTCCATGTTGGCAAAAATCCCAGGATGTACTTTTTTTTTTTTTTTTTTGCACACACACTTATAGAATAAAATTTGTGTATTCACCCGGTGAACAAAACACCATTTGCACAAAAAATGACTTAAGTCCCTTTACCCGAACACCATCAAATTTACTTCGCGTACATGAAGGATGGTCGTAGAGAGAGTTGGCTGGTTATCTGAATAAACTTCATCCCAGCAGCCGGTAGAGCAGAGCTGTTCGCTCAATTGTTAAGAAAATTCAACGCAACGAAATTGGTCGCAGATTTCTCGTGTTCGGGACGTCCAAGACGTCACTGGAAACACACACCAACCCAAATTGTCCTTATGGCGAAATAGTTTTGAACTGAACGCACCAATATAGAGGACTATGCTTGTTCACTTCAGTAGCCGCCGGTGATCCAAATCCTCGGTGAGGCCAGATGCAACTAGTTTAAGTGCCTCCGATAGAAAATGTTTATTTATGATATTAATTATTATTGTTGTTATATTATTAATATCATTATTACTGTATTATTATTATTATTATTATTATTATTATTATTATTATTATTATTATTAGTCTATTATTATTACTAGTAATGAAAAATAATAATTTCACTCACCAAATAAGCTGTTATGCTCTGAGTTTCAGCGATTGTTTCAGTGTGATGAAGCAACCCATATTATGTGTTGAAATTCCCCTTTCTTTCTTTTCTTTTTATTTTTTTCCTTTGACAGCAACAAACAAGGCCAACAGAGAAGTTTATTTTGCATCACATTACCACTTAATCATTTATGTTGCCCATACCAGGATGCAATAGAAACTCGCGTTTTAAGATTATGTGTCAGAAAAATTGTCAGCGATGTCGTAGGTTATATCTCGGTCGGTTCTCTCTTTATTTAAAACTTTCTTTCTTTCAATATTATTTCTTCTCGAAAAAGGACACTCTAACTATGAATTAACTACACCAGCATTATTTCTGGCATTTGTTTCTGTTTATATTTTCCCGAAATACATAACGACATTGGCCCAGATTCACTACACGAAGTACAATAGTACAACACCCTCGCTTAAGTCATAAACTAAGACAAAAGAGGAGAGAATAGTGTGGGTCTCTGCCTGCCAAAAAGCTGGAATGTTTGTTATTTACGGCCTATTTAGGAAGACAAGTCACCCTATTCCCACCCCACTCTACCCTTGAGGCCGGCCCATGGATGGGAGGAGTGAAACCTGACCAGGCCAGACGAATTGTGCCTCAGAACGTTTAAAGCGCAACGTCAAAAGCCCGCGAAGACAAACGAAAATCCAGAAGCAGACCCGGCACGAACGATCCTGGCCTCATGAACAAATTTTACTGCAAAACAGGTCTATATACATCACAAGCTAGACCCGGCACGAGCGATCCTGGCCTCAGGAACAAATTTTACTGCAAAACAGGTCTATATAATCACAAAGTTTTCAAATGTTTCTACAGCGATATATGCTTCATTCAAATAACTAATACATTATATAAAAACACAAAATTTGATTTCAGTGAAGCCAAGTGACTGAGGCCCGGCCTCACTTGCCTTCGTCAATCAGCCGCCACTGGTTCACTTCTACGTTAACATAACTTTTTCCTAATTGGAGAATGGGACATTCCTGATGAAATATTATTCTGTTTCTATTTGATCGAGGAATCCCTCACCCATCTCCATTCGTCGGTCGGGATCATCTTGAACGTTATGATGCAGAATCTGCAGCTCATATAGATAGAATCTTACACTGATCACCTACCACTCCCTGTGATTAATCAAGTCCGCAGTGTATTTACTGGCCTGAACACGATACTCCAGTCATCATGATTCTTGCAGCAAAAATAATAACAATAATACTAAGCATTACAATGAATGTCCTGTATGGCGGACACTACATAATAGCTAATTTAATGATTATTATTTCATAAAAGTATAATTTATCTTTTTAACAAACTCACTACAGCATTTTCCTGTTATTGAAAGTTACCTGTTGCTGATATTTTTCATAGTATATAATATGATGAACTACAGCATGTTCAATATTAATATTTAAATATCGTTTACTGCAGTGATGTCAAAGCAAGCGCATTTTTCTGACCTTGACGTCAGTGGTGCACAAACTTCAAACGGAACGTGAAATTTTATGTCATTTTTATATGGCTTCTTTCTGTTTAATATTATCTATATTGTCTGTAAAACAAAAGAACTAACACTGATTTCTTAATATTGCACTTGTGTTTTAAATCTTAATAACATAATAGAGAGTTAAGAAGGAATATTCACTTAAATTCCATAGTAGTATAATATTATACTGTATTAAGTGGATGAAACACATCATTCATAAAGAAAGTGATATTCCAAAGAAAGAGATTGAGTATGACATGATAAGTTGGAATTTATATTGATATAGCCTTACAAATGTAATCAATAAACTAATCAAAACAATATTACAGTACAAAGCAAAGTTACCTAGGTACTGTATATGTTTTAAGTGTAACTAATATTACATAACAAAATTCTTATCGCATTATGCTTTTAATTTGATATTTGTTAGCAACTTCCTCTCATCAGAATTTTAAATTATTTTCTCGAAATCTGCTGAAGCTATAGAGCTGACATTTTTACAACACATGGGCACGTATCTTTTGCTTATGATGTATCAGTAGTTGCTTTGTTAATTCATTTCCTTACAAACAATTTCCATGCGAATATTTTCAAAATTTTCATTACACTGTCTTCAGTAATACGTATATACGGTATATTATATTTACGAAAACATTCTGTAAGGCTACTAAATAAATAGGCCTATACCTGAAAATTTCACTTTTCTATACGAAAAGTTGGGAAAATATTTCTTTTGAATAAAAAAAAATCAAACTTTTTCCTTCTCCTGTAAAATTAATATTTTTATTTGTGTCACTTTTCCCGAGCACTACAGAAATAAAACAGCATCACGGTTATAATTACGTACTTAAGCTTTGGTGAACATTAACCGGAAATTTACTTTCCTTTATTTGAATGATAGTTCCTGAAACATACCTCCCCCCCCCCTTATTTCATTTATTCAAGATCTTACTACATCTGTATTTTCTTTTGGTGCATTCAAAACACTGCCGTTTTACTTGACTAATGGAGTGAATTACTTAAGAATATAGTCGCGAATTTTACTGCCACCATTTCGATTGTCTTTTGTTTGACACGGCTCGGTACGGCCCGATGACTAGTGGCCAGCAAGTAACATCGACTACCTACGTTGGTCTACCGTGCGTATTATCCAGTTATTCCCAAAATTCTTGTCCTACATAAACGAATAATTACAACCATTTTCAAAATTAAACCTCGCGATTCTTGCAAACGTCTACTCAAAAAACAAAATATTCTAACAGTTCCGCTCATAATTATCTTCAAATTTGCCCACTATGTTTTCAAATATAAAAGTTTATTCAAGCGATATTGTGGTTATCAATCTTACGATACTCGAAACACGAACGCCCTAAACCTCCCTAAGCATACCACTAAACTTTCTGAATCGCTTCCCATTGACCTACGTTTCAAAACCTTTAATTCGCTTCCTGTCAACATCTGCAGTCAAAAAACAGAAAATTCATTTCGAAACACTCAAAAGGATTTCCTCACAAACAATAGTACTACTTCAGAAACAATGTACAAACGAACAACTAATGTCGATACTCTAAACTCAGCTTAAATTGTTCACATAGGTTTCTGTTATAGTCTTTATCTCTGTACCTCCTACTCCGCCTTAATTATATGCCTCGATTTATGTTTACTCTAGCATTTAATCACTGTATGACTACTCTGTTACTAGTTCTGTGAATTGTTGTTAATTTTAGTTAGTTGTAATTTGCCATTCACTAGTATTCCTTTGTAGATACTGCAGATATTATGTTTAGTTAGCTTGTAATTTGATATTTATTTTAAAAAATACTTTACACTGCTGTAAATTTAGCTAGTTTGTGATTTGCTATTTATTAAAAAAATGAATTATATTGCTGTTAATTTTAGTTAGCTTGCGATTGCTATTTACTTTAAAAATTATGTGCACTTTTATCGTTAACTGAATCGGTCTTTTGAGAAACTCCTTAAGTCACAAAACACAAAATTTTGGGGAAAAAAAAAAAAACTGTTTAAAAGAAACACGAGTTAATAATTTGAATGTTTGAAATGAAAAATGTTGGTAAAACTTAACGAATATTTCTATGTGCAAAAGAAGTTTTTAAATAGAATGTGACTCAATATTCAATTTGAAAATGTTCGACTTATGGCGTTTATCAAAATCTGGTAAAGATTTAACAAAACAATATCTTTATTTCATGAAATAATTAGAAAATTTGGTTAAAAGATGTGGACAAATTTTACTCTAACCTGTATGTAATGTGACTAAGAACATAAATAATAAATGTATGACTTGAGGCTTTCCCGGCGTTTGATAACTCTTCTCGGGTTCTCAGCCAAGTGAGTTGAAGATTTGCTTCCAAGCTTTCGACGGCTAGCTCTGCCATCTTCTTCAGGGAATGAATGATGTGGGACGAAAAAATCGAAAAATCGAAAAATCGAAAGAGAATTGGGAGGACAAATTTAAAAGGTACGCAAAACGCGTCCTTGCAAGGGGTTGGGGGCTGTACAAAACTATATATGTGAGCTCCAAGCCTGTTGGCCACTAGTCTCACTCCGGGTTACGCTGCTCCACTGAAGGAACTCTAGAAAATTTTGACGGGGAAGCCGAAATTGGACGTAACCTCTTAGGTACCACATACGCGAAGGGGACTGAGATTTGATCAAGTGATCACGGAACGGGAAGAGGAAGAGCTAGCTGGTGTTTGCCGTCAGGGTGGCAAGACGCTGTCATCTGTTGTTCGATGACAAAGCATGTGAAGGCCGTCGGAAGAAGCGCCGTGAAATCTAAATCTGCAATTTGAGAGGTCCCTGTCCGTTCAATTGCGAATAATTGAGTGACCTCCTATATTTAATAGAAAATTTATATAAGTTCTGAACTAGGGCATACTTCGTTTATAATAAAGGGAATATATATGGGGAAGGGCATATAGGTCCGTGGCCCATTTCTTATAGGGCTCATCCCGACGTTTGTCTTACGCCTGAGGAAAACCACGGAATACCTTAGGCAGGATGAGTTGTTTCATATAAGAGACTAACCAATTTGGCTATTATGTAGGAGGTGATTGTTGTCATGAGCCTTGTTGATTTGTCTCAGTTCCGAGACCAGCCATTTGGCTATATGATGGCTCAATTGCGAAGAGGGGGGAGAGATGTAATTGTTAATTAATTTAGAGTTAATTAGGGAGATTCATGGGGATATGAGTGCAGGTCCGTGGCCCATTTCTTTTAGGGCTCATCCCGACATTTGTCTTAGCGCCTTAGGAAAACCACGGAAAAACCTCAGGCAGGATGAGTTGTCTCAATATCAGAGACTAGCCAGTTGGCTCTTGGGTTGAATGACTCTATGAATCGATGGATCTATACTAGCCAATTGGCTCTATGATAGTTCCATCGATCAACAAAAGTAGATATTGTTGGGGAGGGATTTTGTTTAGCCCAGTTAAGACAAGGTCATTTTAAAGCGGTTGCACTATCCAAAGAGTCTCATAGAGTTGAGTCGTGGCTACCAAAACCTGGGAGTAACGCCAGCCTCCCTGTCCTCCTGTCTCAATAGTATAGCTAATGGACCTGTCTGGTGTCTACGCCGTAACCTAGGATCATACTGGCCGAGGCCAGATATGAGCGGGTTGGGGTTAGCACGAGCTTCCGCATACAGGTTCCTAGCCAGTCGAGCAATGAACTCGTCTATGGTTGGCAACTCTAGTTCATCATGGAACTTTCTTCTCGAGGCGACTCGCGGGAGATGGGTAATGAGTCGAATCACCTGGTTTTGGACAACTTGGAGTTTACGGAGATGGGACACTGCCGCAAACCCCATGCGGGTGCGGCATAGGTAATGACAGAGCGAATGAGGGCCTTATACATGGTAAGTCCTACCCTCAGGTTGTCAGGAGTTAAGGCCGCCAGAATGGGATAGTGTCTAACTATCAGCCCGTTGGCCTTACGAAGAAGGGATTGGATGTGATCTCGGAAGGTGAGATGAGAGTCCATAATGATCCCTAAATATTTAATTTGGTTCATCCACGGCATTTCTCGTCCGAAAAGTGTGGGTGGTGGTGGTATGTCTTCGAGGCTCGCTCTTAGTGAAAAGAGTATGGCCTGACATTTCTCTACATTGACCTTGATTCTCCAGTCGTGGAACCACGGCTGGAGGTGATCTAAGATCGACTGCAATCTACGGGACGCTAATCTATAGGTTTTGCCCATCGCCAAGAGGGCAGTGTCGTCTGCATAGATATACAGATGACTACTTCTGCCGTGGATATAATGTGGGACCATGTCTAGCCGGTATATATGCAATAGTAGGGCTTCCCGCTGCGGGCCAATCAGGAGCTAGTTCCTAGTCCCGACCGCCAGGCGCATTCTGGTTGGTGGAAGCGGCAGCCAATCAGGAGCTAGTTGCTGGTCCCGACTGTCTGCCGTGTGCTGGTGGTGTAAGCGTATTGATGGCAGGTTTCCATGCTGTACTCAGCTGTAGACCCCCATCTCTGTTGAAATTATTGCCATCTAGCTGGATTTCGATGGCTTCCTTGATAACCAAGTCCCAGTAACCTGATGTCTTGTCCAAGATGGTGGTGGCGCCGAAATCTATCTTGTGACCAGTTTCTAGGCTGTGTTGGGCTACTGCAGACTTATCGGGGTAATATAGTCTTATGCTGCGTTGATGTTCCTTGCAGCGTTCCATAATGGTGCGTCCCGTCTCGGGCAAGATTGGCAGACTGCTACGAAAACACGGGATTAAGATCATCCATAAGCCGCCCACAAAGATCCAGAACTTGCTGAGACCAGTTAAGGACGAGCTTGGTCTTAGGACATCTGGTGTCTACAAATACCTTGTGAGTGTGGGAAATACTACATCGGGCAGACGGGAAGCAATAGAAATGCCGTTCGACTTGTGGTATTTTTCTGAAAAATAGGATGTCTATCCCTATACAACATGAATTAGCAATAAACTCATTTTTTTTAAATATTAATTATGGTGTTTCTAAAAAGACATAAAATTTTAGTTAGCCTGTGATTTATTTTCTATTTTAAACATACAAATACACTGCTGTTTTAATTTTATTTAGTTTGTAATTTTGTCCTTTTTAATGATCAATTCCTGCCTATTCTATTTTGCTTTTATTTACAGTTTATCAATTAGTGTATTCTCGTATCTTATTTATATTCCATATCCCAGCACTATATCTGTGTAATCCTAGATATGTAACAGATAACTCATCGCTAAGTTAAAATCGGCAGCAGTTTGAAGAGAACAACCGCCAGGATCGTCACTCGTCCGCCGTAAAAGAACACGAGATGGCAGTACAATCGCTAATGCAATACAAATGGGAATTATGATGCAACTCCTTACGTAACAACTAGATGGCAGCGTAGAAAATCTAACAAAGTTGTTAACGTCAAAGCCTATATGGCCGACCTATCTGTTACATATATGATCTAGGGTGTACTGGAAATTAAACTACTACTACTGCTACTATTAATACTACTGCTACTACTACTACTAGTGCTACTACTGCTATTACTACTACTACTGCTACTACTAGTAATACTACTACTGGTACTACTACTACTAGTAATACTAATGCTACTGCTACTCCTATTACTGCTGCTACTACTACTGCTACTGCTACTGTTACTACTGCTACTACTGCTGCTGCTACTGCTACTACTACTGCTAGCGCTACTTCTACTATTACTGCTGCTACTACTACTGCTACTGCTACTACTGCTACTGTTACTACAACTACTGCTACTGCTACTACTGTTGTTGCTGCTACTACCAGTAGTACTACTACAACTGCTACTGCTACTACTGCTACTGCTACTACTACTCCTACTACTGCTGCTGCTGCTGCTACTAATAGTACTATTACTACTACTCCTACTGTTACTACAACTACTGCTACTACTGTTGCTGCTGCTACTACTAGTAGTACTACTACAACTGCTGCTACTACTACTACTACTACTGCTACTGCTACTACTACTCCTACTATTGCTGCTGCTACTAATAGTACTATTACTACTACTACTGCTACTACTACTACTACTAGTGCTACTGCTACTGCTATTACTCCTACTACTGCTGCTACTACTACTACTACTACTACTACTAATACTACTACCACTGTTACTACTATTACTACTACTACTACTACTGCTACTGCTACTACTCCTGCTGCTACTACTAGTACTGCTACTACTACTAATACTACTACTACTGTTACTACTACTGCTACTACTACTAGTGGTTGAGAAGCTTTTGTCATCTAGTCTGCTGTCAAAAAATCTGAAAGTTAGAATTTATAAAACAGTTATATTACCGGTTGTTCTTTATGGTTGTGAAACTTGGACTCTCACTTTGAGAGAGGAACAGAGATTAAGGGTGTTTGAGAATAAAGTGCTTAGGAAAATATTTGGGGCTAAGAGGGATGAAGTTACAGGAGAATGGAGAAAGTTACACAACACAGAACAGCACGCATTGTATTTTCACCTGACATAATTAGGAACATTAAATCCAGACGTTTGAGATGGGCAGGGCATGTGGCACGTATGGGCGAATCCAGAAATGCATATAGAGTGTTAGTTGGGAGGCCGGCTGGAAAAAGACCTTTGGGGAGGCCGAGACGTAGGTGGGAAGATAATATTAAAATGGATTTGAGGGAGGTGGGATATGATGGTAGAGACTGGATTAATCTTGCTCAGGATAGGGACCAATGGCGGCTTATGTGAGGGCGGCAATGAACCTCCGGGTTCCTTAAAAGCCAGTAAGTAAGTAAGTACTACTACTAGTACTATTACTGTTACTGCTACTACAGCTGCTGCTACTACTACTACTACTTCTACTAATGCTACTACTAGTACTACTACTACTACTGCTGCTGCTACTACTACTACTACTACTAGTACTACTAGTATTACTACTACTACTACTCCTACTACTTCTACTACTAGTACTATTACTACTACTGCTACTTCTACTACTACTAGTAATATTGCCACTACTACTAATGCTGCTGCTACTACTACTACTACTACTGCTAATACTACTGCTACTACTAGTACAACTACTACTACTGCTGCTACTACTACTACTAGTACTACTAGTATTACTACTACTACTCCTACTACTGCTACTACTAGTACTATTACTACTACTGCTACTTCTACTACTACTAGTAATATTGCCACTACTACTAATGCTGCTACTACTACTACTACTACTGCTACTAATACTACTGCTGCTGCTACTACTACTAGTACTGCTACTAGTACTGCTACTACTCCTACTACTACTACTGTTACTGCTACTACTACTAGTACTAGTACTGCTACTACCACTATCGCCACTACCACCACTATCACTACTACCAACACCACTACCACCAGTACCATCATGACCATAGCTACCACCATCACCACCACTACTACTACTACTACTACTACTACTGCCATTTTCCTTTGTGAAGAAAATTATTAAGTAGTGGAAAAGCAACAACTGTGATTCGTATGTATTATTGCTGGAAAATAAAACGAGTATTTTATAGAATTGTATAAAATGCTATAAAAATGTTATTTCGAACTTTCTTACTGTACTGATATAGGATAGAAGAGCTCTTCTACATATTGAGGTAAACTGCTCCGGCTCTAATCTGCGCTTTTCCATAGGGAACAGAAGATGATGCTTTATTGTATTATTTTCGGCCGACTGACAAGCCGTAAGCATACGATCATCCGAGAGTAAAACTCAATTTTCTTTCAGTCCGTAACTATTATGTGATGAGTTGATGACAATGGGCACATAATTTGATAGGAATTTGAATTTAATACTCACGCTGTCCGTGAATGGCGTCAAGGCATACACCAACGATTTTATACCGTCCGTATTCCACCGCCAAAATGTTGTAAACAGATGTCAAAGCTCCTACAAAAATAAGACAGAAATAAATGATAAGTACACTTCCGTAGAGCTTAGTAAAATCACTAGAATAACCAAGAGAATGAAAGAGCACAATTAAAAACAAGACATGAATGCGTGGCAGCTATAATTGCATCCTTCTGCCCCAGATTTTTGTCGTATATATATATATTGGGATGGTCCCCCAGCCCGGACATCTCCCAGTATCGAAGAAACATAGTCCTTACTATGCCCGGTAAGATCAAGGCCGGGCATGAGAGCGGCTCCATTTAGTCGGCCAGAGCTGCTCTCGCTCCGAAAGGCACTTCAATTCCAAGCCAGAGCAGAACGCTCACGCAGTGGCGGACTCGCATTACAGCTACCTTCCCTGCATTGATGTAACAAGAAGCACGGTTGTTCTAGTCATTCATTCTGTCAGTACATAATAGTTTATAAGGATAATGAAACAAACTTCGCTCTATGCACACATACAAATCATTAGGCTTATTTACATAACCCATACGCACATACTGCAACCTCCTCACCACGGTTCTACGAGACAGGCGTATGGCTTCCACTTCCCCTACTTGCTGTGGACAGAGTTCATCTGCCAATATAATTAAACATCGCTTGATGAATTCACCTTCGTTGAATGTATTCAATTCCTTTGCAATTTCGTGGCAAATTTTGTAGCTAATTCTCATGGCCGATTCACTAAGTGCATTATTGTCATCCTGTAATATGATATATGATATGATATATGACCATAAATTAATACAACTTAAAGAAAATGTTTCTCAGGTACATTATATTAGAGTATCTATTCAATATTTATATTGCATTATAAATTATAGTACATTTAGTAATATATAATTTTAAATTATACAAATATTATGATATATCATAGTATAGTATATTACAGATCATGATATATAATATGATATATGATATATCATGAACTGTAATATACTATATTATGATATAACATAATACTTGTATATTTTAAAATTATATATTACTAAATGTGTAATAACTTATAATGCAATGTAAATATCAAATAGATACTCTAATATAATGTACCTGAGAAACATTTTCTTTAAGTTGTATTAATTTATGGAGTTCATTACCAACATATTTGTCATATTCAGTAGCATGTTGTAAAGAATAATGTCGTTGGATATTGACCTTCTTAATCAGTTGGAGTGTTTTATACCAAATTAAACACTTTGCTAATCCACTGCTCTCTACCGAAAAAGAACTCCTCCTCCCATGATACATTAAAAGCTTTGGGAGTAGCGGGACGCTTTAGTGTATGAGCGGAAGCTCCGTCTTCAAAGTTCGCCATCATACTGCATAGTCACCACTGCACCGACACTGAATGACGTACAGTATGCATACGTCACAGCGCTCGCAAGACCCGCTCTTTAAAGCACACAGCGCTCATTTCTCAGAATCACGTGATGTGCCCAGCCCTGCAGTAGATGGTAGACGGTAACTATGTGTTGTTACAGAGTATTTGTTGATACACTGCGTTCGACAGCTTGAGACACGTGTTACAGTAGGTTATGTGAGTGTTTTAGTTTGAGGTGTATGTTTTCCAACTGCTATGTCGTATTTTCTACACTTTCTATTGTTTCTTGAGGTGACCGTAGCATTTGTTACATTATGTAGGTCGGCAATTGAGGGAGATCTTGCGGAACAGAAGTTTTGAATCATGGTGTAAATTACCTCATAAGAGCAAAGGTGTTATCCTGCAAATTCCTGGATGCCATCAAAAGCAAATTTATCAATTTCAGAATACATCAATGCAGTTAAAATGTCCAGCAATCTATCTGCGGTTAGATCTGTGCCCGGCAGAAGTTTCAACACAACCCGTTGTCGCCATCCCGGCTGCAAAGAGACGGAAACTCTTGGTCACGTGTTGGGATTCTGTCGAAAAACGGAGCTGCTGCGCAACAATCGACACCATAAGGCCAGAACCGGTATTGCTGATGTCCTCAAGCGTCGTGGATGGGAGGTACACTAAGAGGTCACTGCGTTTCATCCTTAGATTCGAACAGAAGAGCAGATATTGTAGCCATCCACAGGACTCAATCTAAGGGATTAGTCCTTGATCCTACAATCCGGTTCGAGAGGGATGCCCTACAGGCAGAACATGTTGATGAGGAGAAGAAATCCATTTATGAGTCCTGCATCCCTTATCTAAGTGAGAAATATAACATTCCCACTAGTCAGTGGAGTGTTTCTGGTCTTTTGTTTGGTGCACGTGGCACACTCCCTAAGTTCACATGTGATATTTTAAAAGCACTCGGACTCCGACTTTTGAAATTCAAAAAAATTTGTTGAATATTCTTAAGGATTCAATCCAAATATTACATTACCATTTATATTTTGGCCGTTGATGATTCTGCTGGGTTTGCATTTCTCTTACTTTTTTACTTCCTGTCTTTCTAAATTATTCTGTAATGCTTTTATTCTGGAACTTTATGGTCACCCTCATTGAGGGCAGATTATTTTCTTTAAATATTTATATATTGGATTGTATATTAAAAGGGCTACCTACTATATAATTGGTTTTGACTTGCAAGTGACTATGATGTGGAAGCGAGAAATTTTAGTTCAGCGCTAGTCACCCAGTATCGGACAGCATCTGTCCCCAGTGCCGGGCAAGAGAATTTCATTAAGGTTAAGATTTTGTAGCCTACTTCTTATTTCAAGACGTTTGTTGTGACGTGGAAAATAATAAGAGAGGTAAATGGGAAATAAATAATATGAAATGTTCATTGCAGAAATTTATGGAAGAGGGGATCACTATCAGAAAAGTAGCTGTTCATGTCTTCGTTCTCGAAAGTACCTTAGGAGACATAGTTAAGGAACTAAAATCAGGGAATTCAATTAGTACAGTGCAAATCTGGCAAAGAAAATGGAATCATAAAAGAGAACTATCAACTTTAACATAAGATGAAACAGAATGCATCATCTGTTTGGAAGCAAGTGATGAATACTGGGTAATTTGAAGTTTATGTGCAGATTGTGTGTATTTGGACTGTACCGATTCATATAACATTGATTGTTTTGTATGTAGGGGAAACCCGGGCAAAGCGGATAAGCTAAGAATAAACAATGCCACAGGCTATATTTTGGTGCTCCCTAAATAAAAACTTCATGACTTTAGTTGTGACACATGTTGTCCACATATCTACAAAACAGCAATTCGTTTCTCGTACCTACGGAGAGTGATATGATTTGAGAAAGGAAATACAGTTAATTATTCGCTGATAATAAAATTAAATCAACACATAAACACGATGTTAATGAGGCATATGAGACTATAAGAAATGTTATTACAGCCTTTTACAGCACTTTAGATTAGTACAAAATACAAATTTCAACAAGTCGAAGTTTCACTAGCACTGAAGACTTGGATTTCTTCTGCTTTTCCTCCTGCCCATAAGTTACTTCTCTTTCAACGTTTTTAATCGGTATAGATGTAAGAGCTACAGAGCGCTTATACAGAGTGTTCCGCTTATAAGTATAACAAAAGAAATAGCTATAACTTCTGAATTAATACAAGTATATAGTTGAAACCAACTGCTACAAAGAATGAAAACTGGGAATTTTTGTTACCTTATGTTCCATAAACCTCAACATGGCTTCCATTGGTGGCACGGGAAATATCCAACCGGTATTCAACCTCGACCCAAGTGTTATGAAGCATCTGTGGTGTAACATTGTTGACAGCAGCATAAATTCTTTCTTGTAAGACTGCCAAATCACGTACTGGCGTCCTGTAGACCTGGTCCTTAACAAACCCCCACAGGAAAAAATCAGGTGGTGTTAGATCTGGTGATCTGGCAGGCCATGTGATGTACGGTGATCCTCTTCCGATCCATCTTGCAGGGAATTGTTCGTCTAAGAATGTGCGAACCATGTTGGCAAAGTGTGGTGGAGCCCCATCTTGCTGGAAAATTGCTCCATCTGGGAGTTGTGGCACAGCATACAGTTGCAACATATCCAGGTACGTGTTTGCAGTGACTGTCTTTTCAGCAAAGAAATAGGGACCAATGATTCTGTCACGCATGATCCCACACCAAACATTCCATTTAGGGGAATCCGTTGGTGTTCAATTACGACACTTGGATTTTCCGACCCCCAGATGCGACAATTGTGTCGGTTTACTTTTCCACTGACGTGGAAGGTTGCCTCATCTGAGAAACAGACTCGAGTTAGAAATGTGTCGTCATCGTCCACTTTATCCAACATTGTTTCTGCAAAGCGTTTTCGTTCCAGTTTATCATTCGGCGTAATCATCTGATGAAGTTGCAGCTTGTACGCTCGCAAACGCAATCTTTTATGGAGCACTGTATGCACTGTTGTTGGTGGGATGTTCAACTGCACACTAGCCTGTTGAATGGATTTCCGCGGGCTTCTCTGAAATGCCTCTCGAATGCGTTCGACATTTTCGTCAGACACTTTACGCTTGGAATGTTTACCTGCATTAGACAACAAACTTCCTGTTTCTCTGAGCTGCCTATCCCATTTCATTATTGAGACGTACGTCGGTACAGCTTCCCTCGGTCTAAGATTGTACTGACGGCGAAACAAGCGCTGTACACGAATTATGGATCTATGTTCTGCTAATGACAGCACACAAAAGGCTTTCTGCTGTGGCGTCCACATGCTGACTGACTAAAGATACGATACGAATTCTCTTATTTAATGATCTGCGCATGCGTGAGTCTTCTAAAAATAAGTAACAACAATGGATTAAAACTTCCCAATTTCCTCTTTACAATGGTACCAATCTTAACCCATTTGCATGCATTGTTATGAAATTATAACTATTTCTTTTATTATACCTATAAGCGGAACACGGTGTATTTTCTTCGTTTAACTCGTAACTTTCGAGCATCCACTTTTGGAATTGCTCTAAATCAAAAGAACTGACTTGGGTTCTCCTGTTGACGATGTTGAGGGTTTTGGTGTAACCGGAACTGAAAATCTGAGTGTAATTGATGTATTGAATATTTCGTCAATCTCTAAAGATGCCGACATCACAGATATGGTTGATTCTGAGTGAGCATTAACCGTTTCTTCAACCGTTGAAGAAACTGGCAACGCAGAATGTGTTAAATCTGAGCCAGATGTCGTTTCGCTGATTTCTGTCTCAAGTGGGCGATCTATAAGTTCATCTGGAGCAAAATCTTCATCAACAAACACATTATGGTTGTATGGCCAGATAGCAGAACCAGTGATTGGAAGATTTTATTTCTTCAAATGCTTTCTTCATGGCTTCTTCAGACCATTTGGCTTGCTCAATCTTCCTCTTGAAAAATTAAACCATCTGAAAACACATTACGACCTTTTTAAGTAAAAATTAAGATGTGTTGCTGATTTATAATTTAATTAGTGTGACTTAATGCCTCCATTATGTAAAATGATCTAACACGCTTTATTACAATAGACAAATACATACAAAAATACAGCTGACACTTATATAGTCAAATAAAGGTGGCAGGGCAAAACGGATAAGTTATCCACTTTGCCCGCAGACGCCACTTCGCTTTTCATTTAAGGTTATAGAAACATAAACGTGAATAATCTTCTTCGTAAGTACGGCATTTTAGAACTAATTCTATCGCCTATATATTACTATCACATAACAAAGAGTTTCTACAGTACTGTATGTTGTACATATGTTTCTCTTACCTTGAAATATTTTAAGAAAACAGTCTATTTTCTTCAAACACACGCTGACTTCTTCTCTTACTAGCTAGAATGACGACAAGTCAGTTCCAGCAGAAAATATGGTAAGGATTCTTCCCCACATAGCAGAAAGCGCTATCTGTTGGCGTTTCTAAAAAATAGGCATTATTCTCTTTGCCCAAGTTATTCGTTTTGCCCGTGTCTCCCCTAATTATCGTCAGTAAAAACCAATAATATTCCACATAATCAGTGTCTTCAACCTATTGTGGCAAAGGATTGCCACGGTATCAAAAATGTCCACTTAAGATTGGCAATACTTTCATTCTAATGATTCTTTTTTCAACTGCATGTATTTGTTTTAAATTGTATGAAAAATGGGTTTCACTGTATGTCCGATACTGGAATCCATTTTTGCAGTAACGTAATAACAAGGTTGTTTATCTTTAATACTTTATGTAATTTGTCTTAACTGAGGTCGTTAAATTCATGGAGATTGTCAGAGTAAACGTTAATTGATCATATTTGCAGTACCGTTATTGCAATCAGTTACTTAAATTTTTCACAATTGTTGAAAAGGCTTAGGCTAAGTGTTCGGTACTGGGAGGCCTTCCCCTACTTAAAAATGCCTTTTAAGGAAACTGGAGGTTCATTGCCCTCCTCACTTAAGGCCGCCTTCAGTCCCGATCCTGAGAAACATTAATCCAGTCCTTACCATCATATTCTACCTAAGCCTTGGTAGAGGGGAATAGAAGGCCTGATGGCCTTATCTTTACCAGATTAAATAAATAAAAATAAATAAGTCCCCGGTTCAGTCGGTTAAGGCGCTTGCCTGCCGGTATCAAGTTGCGCTCAGGAACGGGTTCGATTCCCGCTTGGGCTCATTACCTGGTTGGTTTTTCCGAGGTTTTCCCCAACCGTAAGGTGAATGCCAGGTAATCTATGACCAATCCTCGGCCTCATCTCACCAAATTTCATCTCGGTATCACCAATCTCATCGACGCTAAATAACCTCGTAGTTAATACAGCGTCGTTAAATAACCAAATAAAAAAATATCTTACCTCCCTCAAATCCATTTTAATATTATCCTCCCATCTGCGCCTTGGCTTCCTCAAAGGTCTTTACCCTTAGGTCTTCCAATTAACACTCTATATGTATTTTTGGATTCGCCCATACGTGCTACATGCCCTGTCCATCTCAAATTTCTGGATTTAATGTTCCTCATTGTGATAGGTGAAGAATACAATGCGTGCAGCTCTGAATTGTGTAACTTTCTCCATTCTCCTGTAACTTCATTCCTCTTAGCTCCAAATAGTTTCCTAAGCATCTTATTTTCGAATACCCTAAACCTCTGTTTCTCTGTCAAAGTGAGAGTCCAAGTTTCACAACTATACAGAACAACCGGTGATAGGCCTATAAGTGTGTTGTAAATTCTAATTTTCAGTTTTTTTCGAGAGCAGACTGGATGATAAAAGCTTCTCAACCGAATAATAACAGGCATTTCCCATTTATACTCTGCGTTTAATTTTCCTCTCGAGTGTCATTATATATACACAAAACATTTTTTAAGTCAGTTTTAGGCACTAATTTCGCCAGTGACGTCAATTTTCTGTTGCTACCATCGCATAAAGATGCTATGCTACAACTCGGATATGCATCGCAGAACGGAAGGAGGAACTACGCAAAATTCCACGCCTTCATATACGCATGTATGTTACGGACAACGGCGCTTATCGGGTGTGACGTGTTGAGTACTTTCTCGAATCCATTCATCAACTTAAAGATTACTATTGCAAGTAAATGACAGCATCCTTGTCTCACTTCTTTCCCTATTCGACTTTGTCTGACATTTCTTCTGCTATCTTGACTTTGACTCGTTGTTTCAGATAAAGTTTACGGAACAGTCCTCTCTCTTTTCAATCCACACCAATTTTTTTTATTACCCCATATTCAAATCTTATGAATCCATGCTGGTTTAATTTAATGTACCATCTCTCAGTAGTCGCAGGATAAGAGCACAACAACTGTATTTGTTCAAAACCATAAATGGCTTAATAGACAACCCTGATGTTCTACAGCTAATTAGTTTCAATATTGGTAACTCAAATTTGAGAAAGCGATTTCTCTTTATTTACAGACAACAAAAACACTATTTCATAAAATGTCTCCACTTTTATTAATGCTTCGACCTTACAGTCATCTATCAAATAAACAGGATTTAGATTTTTCGTTATCGTACAATATGTACAAGAAAAAGTTATGTAAAGCATTACTTGAAACACATGTTCTGTGTTGGTGATTTTTTTAAATAAATTAATTGATCCTATTGGGCCTGCTGTGTAGTGCTGTATATTGAATTTATTAACATGGTGTTGTATTTGCTCTGCAATTTGCCAATTATAGCTACGCCTACATTTTGCATTTTTGGCTGTGATGTCTGTACTTGGCTCTTTTTTATTTGTTTTTACTTGGTGTTTTTCATTTATATCTGTGTCTTTTATTTAGGTGGTATCTATTTGTTTTTTTTCTTCTCTTTTCCATTTTTAATTTGTAATTACACTTGTATCTTTTTTACTTCTTTTTTCCTGTTGTATGCAATTTTATGTTTTTTTATCTGTACTGTCTATTGTAATTGGGGCTTTGCCCTGTTATGGACATAAATAGATAAAATAGATAAGGTTTATTCCAAACCATTTTGTCAAAAGCCTTTTCCATGTCCACAAATAGGACATGTGCTTCTTTATTTATTTCTTTCGAGGTATCTCTCGCAAATTGTTTGCAGATGTCCAATTGCATCTCTTGTAATTTTTCCTTTCTTAAGTCAATTGCTCTTCTTCCAACTCTCCTTCCACCTTAGAATATAAATTTCGATTCAGTATTCGCAGGAGAATCTTCGTCGAGTGCGATAACAGGCTGATAGTCCTAAATTCATAAAATTTCTTGGCATTATTCTTCTTGAAAGTACGTATACGTATATGCATAGGCCTACATATCCAGGGTGGAAAGTATTCAGCGGAAATCCTTTTACAGGAGAATCCTTAACATATTATGATTGGAAAAGTACTCTACCATATTGCACTTTTCCGCTTAATTCCCCAGAAATAATTGTTTGACACGATAAATTTTGATTTTCAAACACGTATTTCATTAACGCCTTTACATAAGAGTGCTGAGTTGCAACTAATATTTTATATAATGTGTCTGCCATGTTTACGATTTAGGGATATTCCAATACTTTAATAATTGGCAGTTTAATTAATGAATATTTGGCAACGATGTTACCGACATGTAGTCGCGTGTTTCGTACTATCTTTTTCCGTAACATGCTGCCGGTAGGTTGACTTCTTTATGTTTAATTTCTTTGAAGGTACGAGAATCCTACGTAAGGGAATTTAGCATTTATTTAAAATTCACTTGTGTATGTTGATTCTTTTTATTAAAATATATTTCTGAAAAGCTTATGCATAAGCTAAAGAGACTTTTAATGAAATAAATAATGAAAAGAATTTAGGCCTAACAACTGGTACTGTAGTTGTACTACAAATAATAGCAATGGAAAAGTGGCACGGATTTTAACATAACTCGACTCTATAGCAAAGTATAAGGAACCCATTATAACTGTAAAGAATGTATTTTAAACAATTAAACCTAAAACCTACTCTTTTTGCTGCGCTTTGCGTGAAATAGATTATGACTTCTATATTTTGCTGTGATCAATTTTAAGCTCTAATTTTAATATATCCTAATTTGTAAACCTTGCAAGTTACATTACTGTGTTCACTAAGGAGTTAATTTGAATACCTACGGGCAAAATATTGTGACCTGCGTTTTTTTTTCTCAAAGACATGTTTCCATACAGAAAGGTTATAGAAGACATAAGGAAGTATGTATAAAGTTAACGTTGGCTAATCTGGCATTTGTCTGTTCATATATGAAATTGTATTGTTGAGCGGGAACAAAAAGGTTGTAACCGTTTAGCACTGCATGCTTGAAAGTTAGTCCAACGTTTTGTGACGACAGAAATAAAGGTAAAGAGCGAAAATAATAAGTCAAAGTGGAAGAGGAATCAGAAGAAACACAAAAGGAATACTGGACGACCATATATAGCTGTGACTAGGAAAAATAACAAGTGAAGAGTTGTGTGCATAAAGGTTGTAAGCTTTTCTTAAACCACATTTGAATATTAGGTTCAATACAAAATTAAGTTAATAAAAGACAACATTACAATAATGCTTAGACGTAAATGATTACAGTCTAAATATTTGTTTCTTATGGTTTCAGATGGCTTCACTCAAATGTCCCTATAAATGCAAGGATTTAATAAGAAGGACAACAAGCTCCTGTTTGAAAAATTTTACCAGATGGATTATAATCAACAAACTCTTTACCAATTTTCTGATTGTGCGGTGCTTATAAATATCAGGAAAAAGATTATTGAGGCAGTTTCTAGAACATACTGAACAAATTGTTAATGTTAATTGTTCAAATTGTTAAAAGGTTGCAACCAACAATGTAAAGAAGTGTTACAATTTTTTACATGCAAAAGTAAGTATTTTATTCAATTTTTAAATGTGCATCATTATTGAATGTTTTTCCATTCTTCTATATAGTCCGTATTGTTATAGACGCGCTATGGAGTTCAAAGAAAAAAACTGAAAACATGTGTCAATAAAATGTTGTCAAAATAGTAGCTTTGTCTTTCCTGAAAAAAATATAAAATTTGCCCGTTGCGGTCTTTTTGTCCGAAGGTATTCATTTATAGGCTATAAATTGGGACCTAAAGATAACTTTCAGTTAGTGGAAAACGTTAGCCCTGACACCAACTAAAGAAAAATAATTAAATTATAAGACAGACTGTTGTTGTTATTATTACTTATTAATCTTGTTAGACATACCTACAGCTCATCGGAAAATGTAACGGAAGAAAAAGATTTGATGCTGACAATGACTACATAATCGCCCTTACAGCTGCGGAGAGGGACAATTCCTATGCGTTGGGAAGGGTTAGCAGTTAAAATGTCCATTGCAAAATGTCCACAGCACAAATGTCCATAAACTATAATGTGCACATTGCCATCACGTCCATACGAAATAAATGACCTCAACGAAAATGTCCATAAACTATAATGTCCACTTTGCCATGACGTCCATACGAAATATATGTCCACAACGAAAATATCCATAAACTATAATGTCCACTTTGTCATGACGTCCATACGAAATAAATGTCCACAACGAAAATGTCCATAAACTATAATGTCCACTTTGCCATGACGTCCATACGAAATAAATGGCCACAACGAAAATATCCATAAACTATAATGTCCACTTTGTCATGACGTCCATACGAAATAAATGTCCACAAAGAAAATATACATAAACTATAATGTCCACTTTGCCATGACGTCCATACGAAATAAATGGCCACAACGAAAATATCCATAAACTATAATGTCCACTTTGCCATGACGTCCATACGAAATAAATGTCCACAAAGAAAATATACATAAACTATAATGTCCACTTTGCCATGACGTCCATACGAAATAAATGTCCACAACGAAAATGTCCATAAACTATAATGTCCACTTTGCCATGACGTCCATACGAAATAAATGTCCACAACGAAAATGTCCATAAACTATAATGTCCACTTTGCCATGACGTCCATACGAAATAAATGTCTGCAACGAAAATGTCCATAAACTATAATGTCCACTTTGCCATGACCTCCATATGAAATAAATGTTCACAATAAAAATGTCCATAAACTATAATGTCCACTTTGCCATTACCTCCGTATGAAATAAATGTTCACAATAAAAAGTCCATAAACTATAATGTCCACTTTGCCATGACCTCCGTATGAAATAAATGTTCACAATAAAAATGTCCATAAACTATAATGTCCACTTTGCCATGACCTCCGTATGAAATAAATGTTCACAATAAAAATGTCCACAAACTATAATGTCCACTTTGCCATGACGTCCATACGAAATAAATGTCCACAACGAAAATGTCCATAAACTATAATGTCCACTTTGCCATGACGTCCATACGAAATAAATGTCTACAACGAAAATGTCCATAAACTATAATGTCCACTTTGCCATGATCTCCGTATGAAATAAATGTTCACAATAAAAATGTCCATAAACTATAATGTCCACTTTGCCATGACCTACGTATGAAATAAATGTTCACAATAAAAATGTCCATAAACTATAATGTCCACTTTGCCATGACCTACGTATGAAATAAATGTTCACAATAAAAATGTCCATAAACTATAATGTCCACTTTGCCATGACCTCCGTATGAAATAAATGTTCACAATAAAAATGTCCATAAACTATAATGTCCACATTGCTATGACCTCCGTATGAAATAAATGTCCACAATAAAAATGTCCATAAACAATAATGTCCACTTTGCCATGACCTCCGTATGAAATAAATGTTCACAATAAAAATGTCCATAAACTATAATGTCCACTTTGCCATGACCTCCGTATGAAATAAATGTTCACAATAAAAATGTCCATAAACTATAATGTCCACTTTGCCATGACCTTCGTATGAAATAAATGTTCACAATAAAAATGTCCATAAACTATAATGTTCACTTTGCCATGACCTTCGTATGAAATAAATGTCCACAACGAAAATGTCCATAAACTATAATGTCCACTTTGCCATGACCTCCGTATGAAATAAATGTCCACAACGAAAATGTCCATAAACTATAATGTCCACTTTGCCATGACCTCCGTATGAAATAAATGTTCACAACGAAAATGTCCATATACTATAAATGTCCACTTTGCCATGACCTCCGTATGAAATAAATGTCCACAACGAAAATGTCCATATACTATAAATGTCCACTTTGCCATGACCTCCGTGTGAAATAAATGTCCACAACGAAAATGTCCATATACTATAAATGTCCACTTTGCCATGACCTCCGTGTGAAATACATGTCCACAACGAAAATGTCCATATACTATAAATGTCCACTTTGCCATGACCTCCCTATGAAATAAATGTCCACAACGAAAATGTCCATATACTATAAATGTCCACTTTGCCATGACCTCCGTATGAAATAAATGTCCACAACGAAAATGTCCATATACTATAAATGTCCACTTTGCCATGACCTCCGTATGAAATAAATATCCACAACGAAAATGTCCATATATTATAAATATCCACTTTGCCATGACCTCCGTATGAAATAAATGTCCACAACGAAAATGTCCATAAACTATAATGTCCACTCATATATATGAGTTACTGTAATTGCTTAACTGTAAGATTCATTGTAAATACGATGAAAGAGTAATGGAACGGAGAAAAATTCCCTCGGACCGGGATTTGAACCCGGGTTTTCAGCTCTACGTTCTGATGCTTTATCCACTAAGCCACACCGGATTCACCCCGGCGTCGGACAGATTCGTCTCAGTTTTAAGTTACAATTAGTCACCCATTACGAGTGCACCTCAGCACATGTGTGGACTTCGGTCCTAGGTTCATAGATATCCATGACGTAGTGCAGAGGGCGGGCACTAGAGGGAACCCAAGAGTTGGAACTTAAAACTGAGACGATTCTGTCCGACGCCGGGGTGAATCCGGTGTGGCTTAGTGGATAAAGCGTCAGCACGTAGAGCTGAAAACCCGGGTTCAAATCCCGGCGCCGGAGGGAATTTTTCTCCGTTCCATTCCTCTTTCATCGTATGATGACGCAGAATATCTGCATGGAAATATCATATGTACTTCGGTACACTTCGTGACTTAAGACGGCGCTTATTCCGTCGGATCCCGGCCAACTAGTCACCCATTACGAGTGCACCTCAGCACATGTATGGACTTCGGTCCTAGGTTCATAGATATCTATAACGTAGTGCAGAGGGCGGCCACTAGAGGGAACCCAAGAGTTGGAACTTAAAACTGAGACGATTCTGTCCGACGCCGGGGTGAATCCGGTGTGGCTTAGTGGATAAAGCGTCAGCACATAGAGCTGAAAACCCGGGTTCAAATCCCGGCGCCGGAGGAATTTTTCTCCGTTCCATTACTCTTTCATCGTATGATGACGCAGAATATCTGCATGGAAATATCATATGTACTTCGGTACATTACAATAATATATAAAATATATAAAAATATATATAAATAATATATAAAAAATAATATTCATTGTAAATGTTTTGTTATTGTAAAAAATTGTATGTTATAATTACCATTAATGTATTTGAATAAAAATCGATAATATTGCAGTAATTAGATAAATGAGCAAATACTTTAAGTTGTAGGAAAGATCATTGTATTAATATTAGAATGTTTTGTAATTAACCTATGAGATCTACTTTTGAATCATGAATAGAACGTCAACTGCGGCACAAGAAAATGCAAGCGTTCCCTGAAACCACACACATGATGTCAAGTCAACTAAATTAATCTCTGTACGCCTTAGGACAAAGTACGGTCCCTAACATGACTAATAAACCTAATGTTATAATTCAATTTTTGATTACTCTTATCACATGAATTGTTTTGTTAATAATGTTTGTGTTATGCTATTGATTCAGGCCCAATTTCATAATAATTGGTGCGACTAGATATCAGTCAAATGAATATTTAGGCTACTTACATAATTTCACCTTGAAAAATAATGCCTTAAAAAGAGACAATTATTCCAAAATGTCCATATATTCATTGACAAATCCTCCACGATTTCGCGTGAAGGAAAAGTGTTCGTTTTTGCACCACGTTGCATTAAAGGTGTTTTTTTTTTCGGTGTATTTTCAGAACTTTACTAAGGATTCTTTGACCGCAGGAAGCAAATTTAAGCATTTCTTCATAGCGTATGCCTTAAAATCCTGTCACGTAACATCTGTGCAATATCACAGCATGTTCTAAGCATGTCATGAAAAATCGTCTACGAAGTCGCGTCTAAATCTTTGATAATGTACGTATTTAAATATGTGAGTTGTTAACTTTACAGAGCTTAAATAATACTGGTGACAGCTCTGCGGCGCTCTACAATGAATTTGGCGACCTGAGAATCCTGACAATATGCCAGCATGCAACTAGGCCAGCGTCGGGCAAGAGAGCGGCTCCGTTTAGCCGGTCAGAGCTGCTCTCGCTCCGCAAAGCACTTCAATTCCAAACCGGAGCAGAACGCTCACGCAGTGGCGGACTCACATTACAGCTACCTTCCCTGCATTAATATAACAAGAGCCATTCAGTCTGTCAATACATAATAGTTTATAAGAATGGTACATCAATCCTTTGTACAGTAGGCTACAGAGTTTATAACATTGTTATTAATTTAATGAAATAAACTTCGCTCTATGCATCACACAAAGCATTAGGTTTAGGCCTATATATATGCACAGTACTTTAACAATTAATGATATGAATAGTATGAATAGGATATGTAATGAAGGATTACAATCAGAAACACAGGAAGGAAATTAATAATTATAGGGACCGGATTTTTATGTAATATCAAGGTGTGAAATATGTACATATTTACGTAAGAAAAATATGCTGAATATGCACCAAAATATGTAAAATCGTGAAAATATTTAACATCAATATATGGCAGGTATAGGATAAGTAAGACTCTCCAGTTGTGATATCATAGAGCACCCGACTTTTTTACCGCACACTTGACACATTACTATTTTTTCTATCTTTAGCGATAGCTTCGTCCATCGCAATCCATGATTTTATTTTTCTCGTTAGGGTTGAAGATACAGGGGCCATTTTAGTTAAAGTAGCCACGTTCAATTAGTAGGCTAGCGGTGTCAAAGAGGGCGGAAGCGTTGTAGTTTCAATAATGTTAATTATGTCGCGCTGTCCATTGTCGTCAAGTCTTTTGAAGGCCGCTCCAATACTCCATGTTATATTGATATATAGCAGCAACAAACAAGACGTGACAACGTCGCATTTTCATTTTATTATCGATGCATGCAATAAAGACCTACAAATCTTAAAAGGAATGCCGCTGCCTAATAATTAAACGAGGCTACTATAGTTAAAACCAGTAGATAAACTCACTTGCACTTTATACTGTAAGTACTAAAACTAGAGAACTGAGTGACATGAATGACACAACAGAACTGCAAGCACTGTTTGGCTTTACTGGAAATAAGAGGAGATGTAGGACACATGCATTTTAGATGCTCCCTGTAAGAAACAAAGTACCTACTAAAACATCAAACTATTGGCATTTACAAACTGTTGTTTGAAAAGTGACATTCCTGTCTCATTAAAAAAAAAAAAAAAGCAGAATTATTCCAGCCGAGAACCATACTTTCTGATTGCTCAGAAAATCCCATTTCCGTACAGATCTACTAAATTTAAAGTAAAGAGGTCAAGCATTAACCTGAAAAGCTACTTATTTTAATCTTTCAACATCTTTCCAGTTTGTTCCTTTACTCCAGCTTCTTTTCAAAAGTCGGCTACTTTATTGCGGCTCATGTCAGACTTGACACGCGTTTTCCCTGGAAGGATTAGGAAGAGGGTGGGTAAGGTTGCAAATTGCATGGGAACGGCTTGTTAAGACGTGTGCAGAACAATTATAGTTCGAGACAAATCATGTCGTCCTCGTCCCACTCCACCGCATGAAGGCAACGCTATTTTCTGAGTTATTTTTACAATACAAGGTAGTTGTATGAGAAAGGTTGCCTTTTGTTCACTCATATTTACAGTGGGCGGATTGGGATGAGTGCCTCTATTACTTTCTGCAACTAAGGACGTTTATGTTTCGTCCCGAAATATATCCTTTCTTGGGTAGGTAAAAAGGCTTTTGAAATATGTGTATTTCAAATTGTAAAATTCCACAGGAGAAGTTTTTTTTTTTCCTTTTAGAGAAGTAAAATGAATAAAACCCCTAAATATGTAGATTCATGTAATATCAAGCCATAATATGTAATATGGGGCAAATATGTAAAAATATGTAATATGAAATTTTAATATATTAATGGTAAATACAAGATTCGCAAAGATTTGTTATTTATATACGGTTAGGTTGAAAAGAATATAATATGTAATTACATAAAAATCCGGTCCTTAATAATAATAAACACTCTCTTACACTTCTTTGCATGCAGAGACTATTGTAACGAAATCGTACTTCTGTCAATCTGAAATCAATAACTATTTTCTACTGAAACAAAACTACTTGAAACTCAATAACCAAAATAACTATAACTTATGGTTGTTTTCCGAGACTTACGAGGTCATATCACTTGCAGAAACTGTTCAATGTTTGGAACAAATGAATTAGCCATGTTCAGTCTCAAAATATAATTTAGTTTTCGTCTGACATGCAGATTCTCAGGCGGGTGCATCTCCAAAGTTCGCCATCCCACTGCGAAGTCAACCACTGCACTGACAGTGAGTGACGTGGATGCGTCACAGCGCTCGGGAGAATTGCTCTTTAAAGTAAACAGCGCTCATTTCCCAGAATCACGTAACATGCCGAGCCCTGAACTAGGCGGAGGAGCGTCGCTCCAACACTTAACTAACATACGAGTATCGCCGGAACGACACGACGTGACTGAATTTATTGGCACTCACCATTGTCAGGAAGAGTGCAATTCAGGAAGTGGCCGTTCCACTTCTCGTAGGTTCCTTCAGTGGTGATGTTCTTTTCTGCACTGCAATAGGGACAACAACATATAAAATAATCCACATTCTTCTTGTTTACAAACTTTTTACCTATAATTAATTCTATGGTCGCCCTTTACTAATAGAAAAACGAAAAGATTTTGTGCAACAGAAATTACACTGACGTTATCATGGAAATGTTTGTCATATCCCATAAACAACAATGTTAACGAGTCCATTCCTATACCCAAATGAGGCCACATTGTGTGTGTGCGAAGATATGAGAAGTTACCAGTTGTCGGATATTGACTTATAGCTGTATTTTCTTTATTTACGTTATTGGTTTGACATATGCATTGAGAGAATTAGTGGATTTAAGGGGAGAGGATGGCATCTTTTGGTGAAAAATGAGTAAATTAAAAAAAAGAAATTCTTTAAAATACTCTGTGATATATGTGGAATGCATAGCATAACATTTTGTGGATATTTGTGCCCTTATCATATGTTGAGTCGCCATTTTTAAAATTCCTGCGTTGTGGATTTTTAAATCATTCGCCCACTTTCATTGTTGTTTCTGATAAATTAAATTTTCAAAAAAAAAAAAAAAATTCTTTAAAATGCCCTTCGATACGTGTGGAATCCATTGCATAACATTTTGTGGATATTTGTGCCCTTATCGAATGTTGAAACGTCATTTTTAAACTTCCTGCGCTATGGATTTTTAAATCACACGCCCGCTTTTATCGGTTTCCAGTAACTTCATTTTTTTGCTACATTGCCAGACAAAAATAGATATAATTTCTGAATTTAAAGACACATGCATGAAATTTAGAACACACATTCTTTAGACTATTAGGAAACTTTTCTCCGTAACAGAATTTTGTTAATTGATTTCATTTTAAAAATACGTCCGTTTGTTTGCAAGAAAGGAAATCAGAAAATTGTTATTAAATTTTAATTGTTTATTTTACAAATGCAGGAACTAATATCAAAATTCTGTTGCAGAAAGTTTGTAGAACATGCTTTTGCAAATACATTGCAAAAAATTGTTTGAATCTGTCTTTAAAAACGGTTTAGATATATCGGTTTTAGAACAATCCTGCATTGGGTATATATTTTTTTAAATTTGGGCCCCAAATAATTTTCTTTTTAATATTTTTATTTGGTTGAGTTGCCACAGCTATGAGCTCTCTACTAACAACAAATTAATATTTTACACCAAATAGGAAAAAGTTTTAAAAATACCATCCTCTCCCCTTAAGAAAGATAACATCTGTGAAACTGAAAAAGAAAAAAACATTTTTATTATAAGAAAACCCATTTCCCCGTATAGTCTAGAAGTGTCTAAATTTATTATGTTAAAATATTCACAACTTTGGTCACAAACAATATTTAATTCGTTTTATTTACCCTTGATTTGCAAAATAAATGAAAATGCTTTATACTTCGCTTGATCATCTGTTATGCACACGACAGTCCAGATTTTCCTTGTCAATTTGTCTCATTTTATACTGGGTGTTTCAAAATTGATAGTAAAAAATTTAGAGATGAAAAGTAAAGACGAAGAGAAGAAAAAAGTTCCAGCAAACATGGTCCGCAAATTAACCGTATACGAGATAATGCAATTTTGTACTGGTTAAGGCCCGCTGAATACTAAGTAACTACAACAAAATCAGTGACAATTTTATTTAATTTATCAGTCACGAGACAGTAAAATTCATTATTTTTGCTTCAAATATGATTAAACATACACAAAAGAAATATTATTGTTTGAGCAACAGTTCATTTAATTTAGGATGTTCCCTGTTATTATTATTATTATTATTATTATTATTATTATTATTATTATTATTATTATTATTATCGTTAGTATTAATTATAAGTAGGCCTATTATTATTATTTGTATTTTTTATTAATTATGTTTATTATTGTCTTTATTGAGTGTAATTAGTTACCACTGTCACCGGGTATATACCCATTGCAGTGTGAATAAATACATACATACAAGTTTGTGAATAAACAAAGTACAGTACGGTATGAACATGTTAACTGAAGAATTTTACAGCAGGTGTTCAAAATCCAGACCATGCACTTGAATGCATCTGTCTTCACAAAAACCCAAGAATGCGCTCGATCAATACTGACAATTCATTTGCTTGAAGGCATCTGCAAACGATATTGCAATTTTTCAGGTGTGGTGATTTCTGTTGCGTAAAAAAGGCTTTCTGCATAACCCCTTACACAAAAATCCAAAGAATTTAAATCCAACTTAAAAAATAAGAAACAAGGATAATGGTATGAAAATTAACGTTTCCAAAATTAATGTAATAAGCTTTTCTAGGAAAATTCCTTCACTGAAATTTAATTATTATTATGTAAATACTGTTCTAATAAACAGAACTGATTTTCTAAAAAATCTGGGAATATTCACTGACAGTAAACTGCATTTTCATAATCATGTTAATTACATTTGTGCCAGATCGTGCGTATTTGCTTGATTTCCGCACAAAACCAATCCGCGGAAAGTCTAAAATTCCACATTCAGTATTCTCAACCTAACACACATAACAATTTCCCTCTTCTTACCGCTTAAGTGACATATTCATTTTACTGCTTTAGGCTTTTAACACATTATTTTTAGAGACGTTCAATATAGTAATAATTATAAATTGTAAACTTACCACTGCAATTTCACCTAAATTGCACTGTTAATTATTGTTTTCAAATATTTGCAAAAATTAAGTAAACTCTACAACTCCACTAAAGTTACTGCATTCGTGATGCAAGTAACATTAAGGAAGCCGTGAAAAAATCAACAAGATTCCAGACTCATCATAGACTGGGGGGGGGGGGGAAACAGACGTATATCACGGCCTGCTGGAGTATAGTAAACACAGATAAAATTTTAAAGCAACAATGTTGAAGATAGATATTTTTGTTTTGCAAATTTGCCGTCATTGAACAGAAACCAAGATGGAGATTTCATTGCAACTAATTAGAAATTCCTCTTTCAGGTATGTAATAAACGATCTTCGCACAAAATAATGTACGATATACGAGCGGTATGTTTCCTTTCAATTCTCGGAAATTAAAAAAGCTCAACTACGTTTTGCTTTTTCAAACTTTTCCTCGAACATGAAAACTTCAACATACGGCTCTTGTAACGCATACGTGGTACAGTCATTAAGTTCTGACACTGACGCCTGAAGGGTAGGCACCCACAAGAATCTGGATGTCTCAGAAGATGCCGCATGATACGGCGTACACTTAAACAGATCGACATCCTCCCTCAATATAGTCGCCGTTGGCCGCTATGCACGTCTGCCTGCGTTGGTGTAGCTGCTGGAAGCACTGCTGAATGATGTTAGCAGGAAGATGCCGTACGGCTTCTCTTGTGGCAGTCATGACCTTTTCGGCCGCATAAAAATTACGCCCACGTAGGATTGATTTCATGAGGGGAAAGAGAAAAAAATCGCATGGTGCGAGATCAGGTGAGTACGGAGGGTGTGGCAAAACAGCGACCTGTTGCCTTGCAAGTTCCTCTTGGACAAGGATGGAGCGATGTGCAGGGGCGTTGTCGTGTAGCAACAGCCAATTCTCCCTATGCCAAAGCTCAGGACGCTTACGACGAATTGAATTGCGTAAACGGCCAAGAATATCTTTGTAGAGGATCTTGTCTACAGTTGCACCTTGTGGGATGAATTCTATGTGAACAATTCCATTTGAATAAAAAAAACTGTTAAAGCATCGCCTTGCCTTTTGACCTGTCTTGTTGCGGATTTTTCTGTCGTGGAAATAATGGCGTTTTCCAGGTGGCGGATTGTCGCTTCAGTTGCGGATCGTAAAGGAAACACCATGTTTCGTCTCCAGTTATGATCGGTTATAGCAGTTTCGCCTAATTTCTGACAGAACGTGACGTTTGCCAGTTGCTCAAACTGCAACATACTCGAGTTCCGACGCGCGCATTCAAATCACCGTCACAACAATGACCGTAGTTCTGCTTACACTATATGCACGTAACTGTATGATGCTGGGACGAGATACTAACTGACAAGGTACCATATCACGGCGCCACCTATCCGTTCTAGTGCACCACCCGCCACTATGCCCTCAGTCTCAGAACTTAATGAATGTACCACGTATTACTGTTACAATCATGTAATCAGAACGTTGGCAATAATACGGCCAATAACTTATTCTTTTTCCACGACCGATTCTCCTTTAATTATCTACTATACATTAGTGCAATCTAAACTCGAATATGCATCTCGAGTTTGAAACTCTATTACAACTACAGATTCGGCTAGATTAGAATATATGCAAAGAATAGTTATATCCTTATGCTCATTCAGATTTGTGCCCATTAATTCCGGGCATAGCTTTGAGAGAAAATGCGATTACTGCAATTGTCGAAGTCTATATCCAAGACGCCATGAGTTCGATTGTCTATTCTTTTCCAAGGTTCTAAAAGGTGATAAACCCCGTGACTTCTTCTTAAAGAATATTATCTTACGTATTCCGACGATGATACGAGAGCTCACAAACTTTTCTATAATAGAAATTCAACATTTCTTTCACCATTCTCCAGATGCATTAAAAACGCGTACCTGGAGGAGAATTCGATCCTTTCAATGTATACACTTAATTTGTTCCTGGCAATGACTTATGATTTATTTATTCTTGTAAAATTGATATTTACTTGAACATTTCTACTATCCTTATAGTACCGCGACTAGAGAAGAAACTTCGTTTAAGATTGTTTTATTTATTTGTACTATTAATTAACATTACAATATTAATTTACTTAATTTAATATCTGTATTACTATCATTGTAAATATTGTTTTCAATTTATTTTAATATTGTGTTATTATTGTATCACTTGTGGTAGGCTATTATTGGTCTATGGCTGTTGACCAGCACATTACTATTATAATACATAAAATATTATTATTATTGTTATTACTATTGTTATTGTTATCGTTATTGTTGTTATTGTTATTGTTGTTATTGTTATTATTATCATCATTATTATTATCATCATTATTATCATCACCATCATCATTATTATTATCATTATCATTAGTAGTAGTAGTAATAGTTGTAGTAGTAGTATTAGTATTATAAGACTGAAATATAGCTCATTTCTTTCCTTTATTTCACCCTGTGAAATCTTACAGCAATCCCAATTCCAGTGGCGTAGCATGAAATTTTGAGCAGGGGTAGCTAACTCAAGTTGTCTTTCATGCAATATGATAAAACGCATTACAAAAATACAGTCTTAAAATAAATAGTAGTCAATTCAAGTCAGCAGTCGAAGATTGGTTGGAACATCGTAAGTTATCCCAATAAGGCATGACCTCAAATGATACGTAGTAAAATATGATTTCACGGTTTATACATATCTCTTAACAAATAGACACGTATACGTATAACATTAGCTCACTCCCTGTCATACTTAGAGAAATCACAATATTAGTATCATTACGTAAGTATGCGTCTGTCTTTTGGTTGTGTCCTTCATTGACAGCAAGGGAGTCGGTCATTTGTTTTTTAAATCACACTTTTGTTCGTAAGTCAGTCTTGATAATACAATTGTCCTAAAAAAATTCAAGTAAATTAGTGTCATGAACTGTTATTTCGCTCATTATTTATTATATCAGCCACAATGCACATTAACACTTCAACTGAACACAACTGACGAAAAGGGATAACTCGGAAACTACTTATTTTAAATGTTAAAGCTAGCTTCTTGCGAGCCTTGCGACTAGGGTAGTTTAGTTGGAAAATGATGGAAAATCTGCGGGGTGGATTACACAGAAGAAATCAGTCTGCTTGGAAGCTGGTGTGTGCAGGCTTCTTGTTTACTGCTACATCACAAATCATCCTGAGCTGCCGCATCACAATATTTAACGCATAAATATAAATTCTATTAAAATTAATAAATAATTTTCTCCATAAACTGCAGGTTTATTATGAAATTATTATTAACTGGGAAGCTAAGCTTTTTAGCTTACATTGACGCTACGCCACTGCCCAATTCCCTTTATAAGTTACAAGTATTAGGAATCATATAGATGTCCTCACTTCCTCTGCCAGGCTTTGTTTTCTCTTACCTGTTGTCAACGATGCTGATCTGCAGTTTGTGCACCCCGTCGGGAGAGATGCTGCAGTCGCATATCCAGCAGGAGAATTTTGCCAACAGTTCTTTATTGTTGATGTACACAACCTTCCAAGAATTCTGCATCTGTATAAAGATTACAGACCTCAATCAGACAAGGCTGTTCTTAATTTATATTCATGGCTGAGGACTTTTCGTTGAAACCTTGGTCTTGTGGCTAGAGCAGCGGTGACCAAAGCGGGTGTCATGATTACATCGTGTAATCACAGACATTCAAACGGGTACGAGCAGTTTCCTGTACATTGCTGTGTGTTTCATTCACGTACTGAAGGCAAACAGTGGCGGTATTATGTCGCTCTACAAACTCTGTTTCTACAAGCAGTAAGGGGTGGTTTCGTAAAGAATGAGAAGGAGAATTTTTTTGTTGTTTTGTCGGACAAAATGTAATATATTATGGATTTACTCCCTCTGTCCCATAATAATTGTCGGTACGCCGAAATGGTATTACAGTAATTACAGACGACGGGGAAAACGAGAAGTGCACGCATGAGGAGAAGCGCTGTAGATCAGTGTACAAGGTTATGCAGGGCAATGACGTGATCTTATTGAGACAAGCAACACACACCACCCAGAAAATTACCGAAAGTGGGTATTGGTTTTCAATTCACAGGTATGGCACTATATACAAACCAATGTAGCAAAGCAAGCTGGAAATCGTTAGTAGAGCATACTCCTGCAGTGAGTACATGCGTTTGAACAGACATGGACATCCTGGGAACACAACTGGCGGTAGTGAGTGACAGGGGTAGCAAGAACCTTACAGACAGTGAACGGCAGGCGGTATAGGAGTTTTTGTTGAAAAACACTACGGCTGACATAGTGAAGAAAGGTGCATAATAGGTGCGGCAGAGAAATTTCATGTCAGTAAAAGAACAGCACGCTGCATTTGGCAACGGGGGCGGCAATCTTTGGAAAGTGGATCCATGCTCATCACCAAATTAATCCCAGCAATAAATGCAAATGACCTCCTGGACCGCGCACAGGGAGAATTCAGGTGTCAGTTCAGCAGGACAATGCGCGTCCGCATATCGCTCCCAATGGCCGCACCTGATTGGACGCTGCAGCAGCCAGTGGAATCACTTTGGAACTCGTGTGCCAACCGCCAAACAGTCCGGATATGAATGTTTTAGATCTGGGTTACTTCGGGGCAATTCAGTCTCTCCAGCATCAGTCAGCTCCAGGGGCGGCTTTCGAAGGGGGGCTGCGGAGCTGCAGCACCCCCAGAACATTTGTGGTTCTTGTCTCGTTTTATGTTGTGAAATACATTTATTATACAGTCTCTATCTAGCGGCTCGATTTAAAAAAAAAATTCGCTCTCATTGACATGCACGCAATCGTTAGTGAAGACACTTCCTCCCCTGGTGCTGCCAGAGCGAAACCAGAGACAAGAACTACAGGGTGAAGCCACTTCCTCCCCTGGAGCTGCCATTCTCGTCTCGGAAGCTTTGCGCGTTAGTTTTACCCCTCCCCCTACTAGCCCCTTGCCATGAATCCAGAGTTTCCAGGCGCTGCAAAATTTGTAGCAGTTTGTCAGTAGCGCGCAGTTTTAAATACATTTTCTTTAATGTTGTGAGTATAACAAGTGCGACAATGTTTAATTCTGTACAATATTTACAGTCTATTCAGTTCAGTACCTTAACAATTCAGGAGAAATGTGAAATTAAGTGCCCATCAGTTGAATCTCATAATGGAAAGAATCACCAAACAAAATAGCCTACAAAGCTCGCATATTTTTTGCTAATGTATCCAGTGTCCCTGCTTTCTTCTCTCCATCTCCACACAGCCTGTATTAGATTAATGTGTTTGAAAGACAATTTCATCAGCTGGGGCAACAAGATGGAGTTTTAAAATAAGAACAGTAAATGTTGTTCATGAGAAGAAGGAGGCATTGCTAGAATGTTTTCAAACCATAATGGAATCTGAAACATCTAACAACATCACAATAAATGAGGCATGCGCCCTGGTGCGTACTCTTGAAGATCCTGAATTCAATTTCTGGTTCAGTGTTCTTCATTTATTGATGTATCATGTAGACATATTATACAACCAACTACAATATCGCCAGTTAGATATTTCTAAGGTTCAAATCTGCATATAAAAAATTAGTTATGGTTTATTTAACGATACTCGCAACTGCAGGCGTTATATCAGTGTCGCCGGTGTGGCGGAATTCTGTCCCGCAGGATTCTTTTAAATGCCAGTAAATCTACTGACATGAGCCTGTCTCATTTAAACACACTTAAATGCCACTGACCTGGGCCGGGATCGAACCCGCAACCGACTATGCTACCGAGGCCGACTCTGCATATCAAGCTTTGTTAATGCCATACAGACAATATGGAACAGTGCCAGTTGAGCAGCGAGATCTGTGAAAATGAAAACCCTAAAAAGCGTCATAAGGTCGAAGGGATTCAGACAAGGGTTGCGGCAGCCAAGGAAGAGTGTGACCTCATTATCACATAAGCTAACACCCGATTCCAGTTCATACATCATCTGATATTATCTTCTCTTCTGTGTCAAGAAAAATTTGAATTCCACAAAAGCTCATTTCCTGAAAATGACGTAAATGTATGTGTGAAGCTTTTCCCAATGCTCGATAAAGACAAATTAAAAACTGAACTCACTGTGTTGTATCAGAGACAAGAATTCAGAATATCAGTGACGCAGTCAAGCTCTTGCAGTTTCTTCTATCTGAGAACTTGCCGGCCTCATTTTCAGAAGTTGTGGAACTACTACGCATAGCTATCACCATACCAATGACAACTTCCGAACCAGAATGTTGCTTTTCGTGTTTGAAGAGAGTAAAGTCCTATCTTAGAAATACGATGAGAGAAGAGAGACTGACCGCATTAGCTATGTTCTCCATTGTAAAGAGTATGTTAAACGACATATCGGATTTTAATAAGAAGATGATTCAAAAGTTTGCAACCTACAAGACAAGCCTAACTAATTTTTAAATAAAGTAAGTTGCTTGGTTTATTTTTGTATGCAGCCCCCCTTAATTCAATACCCACGAGCCGCCACTGGTCAGCTCCAAAAACTATTGATGAGTTGATCGCCGCCATTGAAACAGCTCTCTCAGCTGACACGCGACAAGCTCAACAACGTCTTCCTCACTTTGAAGAGTAATCTCATTGAAATAATGAAAGTCAATGACGGAATAACAACAAGATTCCCCATATGCAAAAGGGGCACCTGGACCACCTCTACATCCTGTCATCTCGCTTGGAGTGTCCTCGCAACATTTACGATGGGGCTACAGTAGCATTGCAGCAGTAGGTCTGTGG